>JAJLSW010000012.1:0-405316 GCA_030567875.1 Wenyingozyma nitratophila
AAAATGCCCAAAAAATAGGACAAAAAAAGAGACCAAGAAAATGAGCCAGAAAAACGAGCCAAAAAAAGAGGCCAAAAAAAAGGGATCAAAAAAATGAGCCAAAAAAAGAGGCCAAAAAAAAGGGTTCAAAAAAAGAGGCCAAAAAAACGAGCCAAAAAAAAGGGTCAGAAAAAAGAGGCCCCAAAAACGAGCCAAAAAAAAGGGTCAGAAAAAAGAGGCCCCAAAAACGAGCCAAAAAACACCGCGAGCACAACCAGACAAAACCGCGGGTGCAAACCAAAAACTATTGATCGGAAACTTGATCGGAAACTGTCTCCAGATGTTTCTTTAAAAAGTGTTGACTGTTATTCTCGCTACTATACCTTTTCATATATCTTTTTGCCGACCTTCTTTGGTCTGATATATTCAATTGATCTGGAAACCCATGACTTTGAATGGGAAGGTAGAGGTGCCGAAATATCGGATGGGGAGTTCATCTTGGGTGGGGGGTTCATATTAACGACGAAAGATCCTTCTGCATCATAATAACCATAATCGTAATAAGTATTTGGTACAAGTGGATGAAGTTGAATAGAACTCATAGCTGAATATCTTAATCTATGATTTATTCTATCCAAGCTACTCTCATTGTCATCGTCAGAGTCACCAAAGTGTGGTTGAACAGCTTGATCAAATGCGCCGTTGGGAGAAATGCTTAATTCGGCTAATATAATTGAGATGAGTAAAATCACTGCAGTTATTATTAGACCTATTCCAATTACCATCGAGAGGTAAACTATGGCATCGCCTCCTGTGTGTGATATTAAACCACTGCTGGTATTGTTTGTGCTGTTCATTTTTAATTTTTATACTTACTGAAGCTTTCATAGAAGAAGAAAACAACTTTACGTCTTGCAAAACAAATGCTATTTATACTATGGCATATAACAGGACAGACTCAATAGCTTGAGATATAAGTTCTGGAATGAATGCAAGCCAAAATGCAGCTAACGCGTGATGAAAATTATGTGCTGTTATATATCTCGATGTCGATACACATCTGTAGAGAATTACTAAAGGTTCAAAAGAGATATTTGGCATGTTCAAGTTTGGTATTAATTAAAATATATACTAGGTATTCGGGGTAAATTATTCCTCCAGGCTCTCCCTCAAGAATCTGACAAAGAATTAAAACACCGTGAGTAGTATGGTTGATATCATTAATCAAAATACAATATTGACAAAGTAAAGGCGGGTGGGCCATTGGCTAGAATGTTTTTTTCTGTTTTGTAAATCCACCGTTTATCCACGACTACGAGGTAAAAGACCTAGACGTCTTTGACGTCTTTGTCTACGTTCTTCTGCAAACATTTCGGCAACAGTTAGAACACGAGTTGGCGCACGAGTTGGCGTACGAGTGACAAAGACGTTGGTAGTATAATAGTTATTTCCGTCTTTTCTAGTAATGCTTTCAATTCTTTCAAATGAAGTAGCAGGAGGTGCATATGGATGTTGCAGCTGTGATTGTTGTTGTGATTGTACTTGTGACTGGAAAGATTGTGGTTGTGCAGTGGCTGGAATTTCTAAGTCTTCATCTGAGAACCCCGGAAGTTGAAGTTCTGGAACTGGAGTACTTAGGGTACGTGGAGGTTGTGGGGGTTGTGGGTAATAGTTGAGTGAAGATTTTCTTGTAGGTTGGTTAGCATGACTCGCAGAGTAATATGCTGGTTCAAGGGCGGCGGTATGAAGAGATGGAACTGGTGCAATAGAATTAGCATAGGAAGCTTCAAATGCTCCAACTTGAGGGACAGGTGGTAAAGGGACCAGAATATTGTTTGGATCTGACAATGCTTGATTTGAAATCCTAGAGGATTTTTCTTTAGGTAAGGGATATCTCCTTTCAGGAAGGTCTCTATTCCCGTGTCCATCAGGATTGGGAGATGGAGCTGGGGTAAAACCTCGGTAAACCCTGATTCTCTTTATGATATCGTAACCAAGTAAAAAGTAGGGAATTCCAACTATACAGCTGATCATATTAGACAATCCAAAGATGATCATCAGGACATCTTCAGTACTCAGCATATTGTGGGATTGGTAAGATAAGTTATCAAATTTGATGTAATGGTGTTTATAGATAGACGAGGAGAGAGAAATGTCGAGAAGTTGATTATAGAAGAATAGAAAGTGGCATCATTCAGCACCTTATATATTATTTTCAGTAGTAGAACAGAACTAATAAATGAAAAACAGTAAATGTGTTTTGCAAGCACATCTTAGTATCATAAATCTCATCAGATCAGAGAAATGAGTTTTTACGTTAGACTATGTCAACTACACTAAGAGAACAATTACTTAAAAAATAGTCAACCACTTGGGCCAGCATATTACTTATTACAAATACATGTATCTGGCAGAGCTTATTCAGATAAAAACAGCTGGAATGAGTCTCCACTACTCATATGAAATCCATCTCGAAACGTCGTTCTTTTTACGAATCTTGAGAGATCTGTGCTATTTTCATCTTCATATACCAAGAGGTTGTTCTGATCTGTTCAACAATATATGGCAAAATTGAGTACCATTTTATTTTTCCCAGAGTGGTATGTAAGTACCATAAATCGTAAAGAACCCCCAATCTTGTTCAGGAGTAGGGAATTCGGTATACTTTGGTAACCAAGAATCGTCGGAATAAGAAGGTAGCCCATCCAGTCCACTTATTTGGTTAAGATACTCTCTAGACAATATTTCTGATCCATACAATAAGCGTGAGCTCTCGGGGGAACAGATATCAATGAGCGGAGAATGAAGACTATTCAGTTGAATTCTTACTTCGCTGTTTAATGGATCTTCTATCCCCCACCTCAGTAATGCTCGATTTCTCAATACGTTATCAGTTAACATTCTGACATGGAGCTTATACAGTGACGCAATGTCAGCGTACGACCTTTCATTATATAGCATATTTCCCTGATTTTTGGATTTACTTTTGTCATCAATGGTATTATCGATACTTGTTTCACCAACAATTTGTTGAGAATGATATATACGAGATAACAGGACAGAATACGAGATGCGCAAAAAAAAAACAGACATTATCTATAGTCGCGTCGCCAAACTTGGGGTTGAATTGAATTTCAGTGCTATTTTTAATGCTTTGTACATAGTTTTTTTACTAAAAGATAGGTGGTTAAAATTGAAACGAAAGTGAATATTAAAGATTAGATATTGGCCTGACATTAACGAAAAACTATAATCATATCAGGAGCGTGAGAAAGAAATGTAGAACAAAAAGGAAAAGCATCATTTGAGAGGGCAGGCTAAATAAAAAATCGAATAGAGGTCGGGGAATAAAAAAGATATATATATATATATAGTTAAAAAAGAATAAAAGTAGTCATTTTACAGTCTAAACCTTATCTAGTAATAGTAACATTCGTCTTATTTTGTTCTTGCAGGTGGAGGACCACTTGGTGGAGTATAATTTTGATGGGTTTGTTCGTCGGCTGCTTGATAAGTTGGCTGATAAGTTTGAGAAGCTGAAGCTTGCTGATATGGATTTTCGGACTGATAAGTGGTACCTGAATAGGCCTCTTGCGGTTGTTGAGGTAAGTTTTCTTGGTAAGGTTGCTGCTGCTGTTGTTGTTGTTGTTGCTGTTGAGCGGACGGTACAAACTTTCCCTCTTGGTCATAGTAACCATAATCCTGCTGTGGATTCACATTTGCGGTGTAAGTTGGTAAGTTATTACCGTAAGGTTGCTGAGCTTGAGACTGGAAATAAGAAGGTGGTGTGATCCAAGCAGTACCTCTCATAGGCTTATTACCTGTTCTCATTCTTCTTGTATTCATACAACATATGTAAATGATACCTAATACTACGATTAAGGCCAGGATTGCTAAATAAGCATATTTAGCAGAGCTCGAGGTGTTGGTATAGTAGTAGTAACGCTTCGCTAATTGGATTGCTGGAGGCATTTTGAACGAGATGGGGGTTATTGTGTTAAGATTAGAAGTAAAAAATACAACTGTATATAAGAAGATGTAGATAATAGGCGATAAAGAGACATATATATGTGAAAAACAGGGATCTGCAACTCGCCAAGGGAAGCAAAGAAGGCCAAGAGACTTGCGCAGAAATAGAAGAAAGAACAGAAATAAAGTAGAAGGCGTAGTAAACGGTCACAGCTGGTCGATCGGCGCGCGTGGGGTTGACATGCCTCTCCCTCCCTTGTCCTCTGTCGCTGGCATCTTTTTTGTTTATCTTGCCAGTGGTTGGATGGCTTAAAAGGGGGTGGAATTGTGGGCTGCATAACAACAATTGTTGGACTTTTGTGTGTGATCTATATACACAATTATGAAGGCTCACCATTTAGTAACTCTCTTTTGTCTTGGGTCTTCATTGGCCCAGGAAAGATCTCAGAAGATCAGGGGTATATCCAAGGAAGATGAGGACAAATATTTACCCAACTCCGAAGGAATGTGGGCTTGTCTTTCAAATCCAGAGATCTTACTCACAATGGATAAGATCAATGATGATTACTGCGATTGTCCAGATGGGAGTGATGAACCTGGTACCTCTGCTTGCTTCAACAAGGGTCGATTTTACTGTGAAAATAAAGGATTCGTCCCTCAATACCTACCCTCTTACAAAGTCAACGACGGGGTCTGTGATTATGATCTTTGTTGTGATGGTAGTGACGAGGCTGAAGGTGTTTGCGAAAACAAATGTGAGGAAATGAGAATTTCACAAGAGACCGCATTGAAATTGAAAGAAGATACTTTCAAAAAAGGATCAAGGATAAGAGAAAGTATGTTGAAAGTAGTACGAGACTTTGAAAACGGTTTAAGCAATGAAAAATTAGAAGCCTCAAGGGAGATCAAATATTTGAAGAGAAGATTGAGAGATTTGGAGAGTATAGAAATTGACTTTGATGACACAGATGCTGATAGAATGAAGATCAATGAAATTTTTGAAGGTATGAACGAGCGTATTCAAAAGCTGACCGAGTTGATCTCGGTCGAACTCGATAAATCAAGCAAATACAAGGAAAATCTATCTACTTTAGAGAAGACTTTGAAGGACATGACTGACAACTATAATCATAATTTCAACGATCCTGCGGTGAAAGAAGCAGCACAATTTTATCAAGATTATGCTACCAACGTTGAAAAAGAAGACTCGGAAAACAATGTATCGATCCTCCCCGTTGTCGAATCACTTGCTAATGATATAGTTGGAATCAAAGAAAAAGTGAAACCAATCGATAGTCAAAACGAGGATAAAGTTGTAGTTGACGACGTAGATACGCCTAAGCTTGGAGACCAAGCTGTTGGGGAATGTAACTTTCAAAAGGCATTCGAGAATTTAGTCGATGCATTTTTAGGAACCGTTCCAAAGAAACCGAAATTCATTGATGACGATAGAGATATGGAGGAAAGAGATGTAAATGAGTTATCAGCATTGGAGATTCAACAGGAGATTGAATCTACAAAGAATAAAATCGCAGAGTATAAACAAAAACGTGAAGATATAATGTCACAGTTCAAGGAGAATTATGGACCTGATAATATCCTTAGAGCATACAGTGATAGATCTTGTATGAACAACAAGATTGGTGACTACAACTATAAACTTTGTCCGGCTGGTTTAATCGAGCAATTGAGTTCCAATGGTCAGTCTACCAAGATTGGTAAGTTTTCCATTGCCGAGGAAGATAACGTCGTATATAATGAAGAAACCAAGCAAATTGAGATTAAGTATGTCAATGGAGCTAAATGTTGGAATGGACCAATTCGTAAAGCCTTAGTTGTTGTTGAATGTGGTGAAAAGGATCAGATTTTAAGTGTCAGTGAGCCTGAAGTTTGTGCTTACATGTTCAAAGTTTCCAGTCCAATGGCATGTATTGCATGAGAAATATAAAAAGGGGGTATATTGATATGACTTATCTATTTATACATAATTTATACAACTAAATAAATCACTTTTGAACCAATTACTTTAGTAGTCAGTGTTTTCTTGCGTGTAAGTTTTGGCGACGTATTCCCATGCTTTGTTATCTCATCGACCGAATTATCGATCAGTTTTTCAAAAAAATCAATGTTTTTGACTATATCCGATAAATTATTATTATTATTATTGCTCGAATGATTGTATCCTGTTCCTCTTTCGGTGGTATTCCCCTTGAAATTCCCACCGCGACCACCAGAACTACCTTCCATTATATCAAACTCATTCAAATCGATCAAATTCTGAAAGAAATTGACAGTCTTGAAGAAATCTGAAAATTCTTTACCTCTCAAAGCATTGATATTACTATTCTTATTGAATAATCTCTTAAACCTTTTGAAAACTCTAGACAATGAAATCTCTAGTAACTTAGTATACGATTTATTGTAATAATAATTGATATCGATTATTCTCTTGATCATCAGATCATCTCTATTAGGCCTTGATCTGAAGAATTTATCCAATTTATTCTTAATCGCCATGATCTTGAATAATTTATTGAATTCGATTCTCTTCACCATATATTCCCATTGTACGTTCAAAGCTGATGATAAGAGCAAGAAATGATATGCTTTCCTCATATATATCAATTGAGCAATCATAGGTGGTACTTGTAAAGAAGTTATGGATTGACCATTACTAGTTTCCTTCTTCAAGTTTTGGTATAGTTTCAAATCATTCGCAACTAAATAATTTAGCCTTTCTTTACATTTCAAATTCTTATAGTGTAAAATAAAGCAAAAGTAATTCCTATTGATTAGTCTTTCGAAGTATTTACATGTTTTGATAAGGTTATTTAAATCCTGTGCTTCCAAATTACTGATAATTAAAATTTGTAATTCAATTGGTAACGTGGTTAGACTGAGCTGGTGTGACGTCATGTAATATAATAATTATTGTTATGATTATAGTGTATACTTTTTATGGTATTGAAGGGTATGAAAAGGGTATAAAAATGCAAAGGGTATATCTGCAACAATCTGGGTGTTGAGTTAGAGTGATAATAATGTAAACAATCCAATGGTAAACTGATATGTACCATCAATAAACACGATATGATGTGATGAATCATAATTAAAGTCGCCCCTCCTTTGAGCCTCCCTGTCTTGTGTTATCTTATCTATGGGGCACACCTCGCGCCTCTATCTACTAATCACGACACTTGTTCGGTGCAAAGTGCGACAATTGCTGATCTGTTTAAAATGTTGCCATTGCTGCTGTCTCCTTGTAAGATAGACGAGGAATTGTACAGGTATGTCTATGGTTTCTGTAATACCTATCTGAGAGATATAGATAAGGTAACAGATAAGGTAACAGAAGGAAGAAGACAGTTATTTTTCAAAGAGTTAAAAATTTAAATTCTTATTATATATTTCAGCCCACAAACTGGACAAATTATATATAAACTTACTTAAAAGCTCTTGAAATAATACAACCGTTTTAGGGTTACTTATTAGAATAGCCTTTATTGTTACATTTACATAACAACCTTTCAAAAATAGTTATTAAAATATCAACAGATAGAAGGAAAAAATAAGGCTGAAATGCCAAAAAATATAAAATATTTAAAGACAGAGAGTATGTATTTCCAAGAATGACACACAATCGTATGATAAAAGGGTGCATATTAACTATATGCAGAAGAGTTTGAGGGTTGTCTTCTTTTTGTTCCTTTTATTATTTGTTTATCTCTCATGCGAAAGAAGGATATAGTGAGACATGTCCAGCGTAATTGAGTTCGGCTAAATTGCCAAGCACATCCTCTCCATGTCTGCCGATCCTTTCCATACCATTTTGGAACATATTACCAGGAGCAAAAGAACCAAAAGCTTGTGCTGGATTCAAATGTGCTCTCAAAGGTTCAGTAGCATTTGCCAATTGTGTGAAATAATCTGGGTGAGTTTGGTCAGGAGCTTGTGTGGCTCTTGGACGTTGGTAGTCTTCCCAAGTACCATCACCTCCACCTCCTCCGTCATCAGGACGGGGACGACGATGGGAAGGAGCTGCATCTTTATTAGCATTATTACCTTTATTATTGTTATTGTTGTTATGATTATCAGTGGTTTGAATGTTATTAGAGGTGTTGAGGTCGGTACTTCTGATAGAGACAGGGAGGATAGGAGTTGTTGTTTCAAGGATATGTTGTTCGATTCTTTTCAATATATAATAACCCAGGGGGAATGTGGATACCACGAAAAGCATGATGGCAAATGAGGCAAGCGTGGTATAGAAAAGAGATTTGTTATCCATTGCGTTTTCAAACATTTTGGGAGTGGGATTTAGTCAGTTCAGGGCAAGAGGCGGTTCTGTTTAGTGAATGAAAGTTAGAAAGATACATAGATATAAATCTGACAGGATCTGAAGAATGCAGAAAATGGTCTCCTTATATACTTGAACAAAGAGCAGAACAGGTGCTTTAAGTTCACTAGTTAGGAAGACAAACACCAAAATAGAGCAGATCTAGAGGAGATGCGACGAATCCTATAGAATACCAGATTAGATCAGACCAGATCAGATCGAAAGTACAACAAATATACAACAGAACAGGAATCGACGCATAGACTTACCCCCCGATCGACGCAACAAATAGACGCGACGACCAAAAGCGCTCGTTTCTATTGGAAGAAAAATGCGAAAAGTTGGACAAACAAATTCACTCTTTAATGGAGTTTGATTAGTTAAAGAGGGTTGAATGGCTTGTTCTACTCGGTTATCATTGAAATATATACATCAGTCATCCATTATCCACAATGTCTACTTTCAACGTATGTCCAACTCATCTGTATCGCTCGCTCTTTTCGTCAATTCATGTGTACTAACTCCCTGTCTGCCGCTCGGCTCAATTATTTTTTCAATAGGTTTTAAGATGGTCAACTTTAGCTGCCGGTATGGTCTACGGTGCCTACCACACTGAAGTCCTCAAGTCAATTGGTGAAAAGAAACAAGAAGCTTTTGAATTTCAACAAAAGGAAAAACTCATCAAAGAAGCCAAGGCTGAATATGCTAAATTACATCCAAAAGTTGTCGAATCAAGTGCTGCCATCAATTTAGATGATCCAAATACCGATTTTGGTGAATTTATTATCAACGCCGTTAATAAGTTAGGTAACTAAGGGGTCCACAAATAATTGAAGTGCTTTTGGCTCCTTATTTCTGTGCCCCCTTATTTATATCTATATTTATTCACACCACCCCCCTCCATCTGTATCGATTACCTTTGATTAAGTTAACAAAGCCAAAATATACATAACTCACATACATAGATACATTCTTTTAAAATACTATTATTTTATACAATTCTTGCAACCCATAGTTTATTACCCCATACAATTAATTGTAAAACTATTATTCTCTTCCTCCCCTCCCCTCCTTACATGCCAAAGCTCCCCCTCCTTCCTTTCGGCAAGTTAAAAAGGAAATCGTTTATTTTTCTCAGATTTTTTTTAATATTGTTTTTATAAAGCAGGCAAGGCAAGGCAAGGCTATTAGAATAAGTCCACTTATACCTTCTTATCTGTACTATATCGATAGGTAGTTTTCAATCCCTAGATATGTACACATCTACAAGAGTGATAGGGCTCAATAGTATGTATACCCTACGTTGAATATTCCACAATTGCCCTCCGTTACTAACCTCTGTACTTTCCTTTGTTTCAGACTCTTCCTCATCAACTTTCAGATACTGTGCTAGAAGACCATCAAACAGTAGACTAATAAAACCGCTCTTATTGTCTACTCCACATAGATTCAACAGCTCACTAAAACAATCGTTTCGTTCCGATAATAATTTACATTCGTATGGCACTTATAGCATTAGATCAACAGCATCGAGAAATCTTTTAACCGCAAAGAGATCATTTACATCTTACAGAAATGCCCGTTCTGGAGCCTCATCTTGGACTCATTCCAACACGGATGGCATCAAAGACTCACTTTTCAGGTACACCATATCTGTAGCGTTCGAACCCAAGAATCGACGTGGAGAGAAAGATACTCCAAATGACGAGGAAAATAATAACAGTGATAATAATAACAGAAACAATAATAATAATAAGAGAAGCGGCGTGAAACCTGAAGATGAAGATGATATCTTGAACGATGAAGAATTAGATGGACATGAGGATGGAACTATGATCAAGAGACTCAAGAAAATGGCATGGTCATCTTCTGCATCTGCTATTTCTTCGTCTTCATCATTGGATTCCCCCACCGGTGAGGATAACTATATAATGGGAATCAATCAAAATATAGGGGGCTCTGTAATAGGTGGAGTAGCTGATGGAGTAGCAGGTTGGGCTGAACATGGTTATAACTCTTCGGCTATATCAAGAGAGCTTTGTAAGAACATTACGGAGGCGTTTATGGATCTTTCTCAATTACCCAATGAACCCACAGAAATTAAGAATCTTACTAGAGATTTATTAATTCAGTCTTATAATAAGATAATCAAAGAGAGAAAAGTATACGTTGGTTCAACTACTGTTTGCTTTGGATTGATCGATAACTTGACCAATAAACTATATGCATTGAACCTTGGAGATTCCGGTGTTGGTGTTTATAGACTCAATACCAAAGATCATAACAAGTATCAATGTGTATTCAAGAGTTCCGAACAAACCCATTATTTCAACGCTCCTTATCAATTGAGTATAATCCCCAAGCATATAATCGAAGAAGGCGAACAACGTAAGGCTAAATTCCTAATGGATGAACCCAAAGATGCTCAACTTTATGAATTCCAATTAGAAAAGGGGGATATTGTAATGTTTGCCACGGATGGTGTTTCTGATAACGTTGATGAAAAAGACCTTGAGATTTATTTCACAGATGCTTTTAACTCAACATCTCGCGACAATTATTTACACTTGAATGAACCTCAAGAATTGGGTGAGATTAATACGAAGATGGTAGAAAAAGTACGTGATTTAAGCCTTGATACCGAGTTTGCATCTGTGTTTTCTCAAAATGTTACTCGACTTACTGGTCAAAATTTCTTTGGTGGTAAACCAGATGATATCACATGTACTTTGATCTACGTTGACTAGATAATCACTTTATTTATTAACTAGTATATAATAGATATATAGACTTATTCTTCTCTAATATATATTTATACGATTAAGCCAAGCCGATAAATTATTCACTTGCTTACTTAGATCAATCATCGATGATGGAATTCATAACAATTTTTTTAATCATCTCTTTTTGTTTCCTTTCATCATCCATTCTCTTTCTTAAATTATCGGCAAGTTTATTATCCTCAGGTACTTTTAAATCGATCAAATTCGAATTATTCCTCGTAGCTAATTTAAACCTAATCTTTTCCCTTTCCGCCCCATTAGCAACACCGGTGATATCTTTACCATTTGAGGACGGTTCATTCAACGAGGGTAATTTGATCTTTGTTGGTGCATTGATCTTTCTAGTCTTACTCAGGGCATCAATGACCAAACTGTCGAATTCTTTCTGCATGGATTGTTCAAAGGCTTCTTCAACTGCTCTTCTACGCTGATACTTCTCATCTTTATTCTCATCCTCCTCTTCTTCCCCATTATTATCATCGTCATCATCCTCACTGTCCGCATCGTCACTATCGTCTTCATCGCTATCGTCTTCACTGTCATCGCTTTCATTATTATTATTATTATCATTTTCATCATCACTATCGTCATCACTATCACTATCATCATCATCATCATCATCATCATCGTCGTCGTCATCCGAGTTACCTCCTTCCTGATCTTTGTTGATGTCATCGATGACATCGTCTAAGTCCAACTGGTCTTCTTCATCATCCAGAACCTGGTCTTCCTCTTCTTGCTCTTGTTCTTGAGTGCTGCTATTAGCTTGTGCATTCATAGCTTGTTGTAATTTACTTATAGCCTCTGCGAAATTCATAGATCTATCAAATGGAGGTTTGACATTTTCGTACATCCTATTCAATTTGAAATTCAACTCGATGGGTAATGGTAAGATTTTGGTCATGATGTAATAGTCAAAGAACCTTAAAAAAATCTTGAATTTCCTACAGATGAATTGAGGCAATCTTCCAAAACTAACCGAAGTTATAAACATAGCGATCAATTGAATTCTGAAGTAATCATCGGGCAAATCAAGTTCACATATCTCATCTCGACTTGGGTTATTGTTCAAATGACCAAAACAGAGAATCTTATACAACAGCGGTATAACCACCGATGAGTTTAATACGAGGGCATTTTGTAAATCTGCAAGGTATTTCATCTGTGTCATCCTTACCCTATTGAATTTGAAACTATTCTCTTCCAATTGAATTGTGATTTTTTCAACCAACAAATCTATCGATTGAACGCCAATACTTGCATCATAAGTTGAGACCAATTTGAAGATCTTGACGAATTCAGGGATGGATTCGTAATTTACGTGTTCGGGTTCAGTAAATGTATTGATCAACAGTTTTCTAATGGTATCATTTGTCCAATCGAATTGAAACAACAGTTTAACGATGGAAGTAGCACTACTGAGTCCTATTTCCTTCCTGAACAAATGTCTCATAAATAACTCTTCATCGGATAATTCTTGTCTTTGAATCGAGCTCAAAGGTTTGGGGTTCAACGAACTTATAAAATAGTTGATCGAGTTTCTATCGGCTATACTTAACGAATGTGTTTTCTTGACGTATTTTAACAATTCAATCATTTCCTTGGTATGTGTCTTGTATTCAGGATCGTATAGTAATACCTTACCACAATTTTCAAACAGTTGTGATAACATGATTAAATTATGGTCGTTTTGAATATTCAGAATCAAACTTCTAATCTTATGAAAGATGATATAGATTGGCATCAATTTGAATTTAAACAACTCTGAGAAGAAATTGATTATACCAAAATGAATATTCTTCGAGTAGATTTGTCCTCTAAATCTAGCATCTAATTTACCAATCAACTCCGTTATTAGATCTTCCATATAATATTCATTTGTCTTCAAGAATCTACCGTAATATTTATACCTATGCGAGTCTGGGGATTTCACAAAATGATCAAGAATCATATGCATCGATGCTCTATTGTGTAAATCGAGATACCAATACAATAGCACCAACTCATCGACTTCTTTACCACTTTGAGTTTCATCCAGTTTGGTCAAAATCTCCTTCATTTGATCACCTTTACTATTGATATGTCTCATCTTCAAAGCTAATTCGGAGATATGACTCACCAATTCGGATAATTCATTGTTGAATTTACCCCTTGATTCGACAAATGTAGCAACATCGATTGTATCCTCATAAAATTTCCTATTTTCATCTGTACCCCAGACAATCAAGGCCTCTTCAGGTGATAAAGCAGCTATTTGAACGTTCCATTTTTCAGTATCCAATTTCAAAGGTTTCAAATCTGTTAGATAACCAATGGCAAACTCATAATATGCGTTCAGTCTCTCATACGATTCCTTCTGAGATTCTAATTCAAGTGATAATTCATCACCAACTTTACCCGTCTTCATGGCAATCTTCCTCGATCTGTTAGATTTGGATAGGATTAGACGATAAAGCTCTTTCAACTGCGTACCAATGGCATTAGAGTACTTGACGAAAATATCTGTTATTATAGTCCTGCCACCGAATGGGATGATCGAATCATCTGTATGTTTAGCAACTAGGAAATCATCAGAAAATCTCTTGAAAAAGGCAACGGCAATGGGGATAGTTGTGCCTGATGTAACATCATAACTCAACACTTCCTTGAGTAAAGCGGGTATAATTGGGGATTTAGAATTAGATGCTATTCTATTGGTTACAAACTTGGGCAATTCAAGTTCCAACTCTACATCGGATATATCTTCAAACGATCTAAATATCCTACATAGGTAGAACTCCATCAATAATCTCAACACGTTACGTTGTACACCAACGCCCTTTGCTTCTGCCAATTTGATCTCATTGGCCGTTATTGGACTTGCCAAGGATTCCAATAGTATTGCAATCAACTGTGGTGTGAATTGCTTTGTGAATCTTTGGTGCAAAACAGAAACCAATTCCACAGCAGTCATGATATCATCATTTTTAGATACTTCTAATAGGGCAGTGGCCAAAGAAGGGATCAATTCACTGAGATATTTCTCCAATGAGATGGTATATACACCTTCGATCAATGATTTTTCATTGTCCTTCTTAATAGCTTTGACTTTCTTGATATAAGCCGTATTTTTCTTAAGACTTGAATCTAAAAGTTTTGCCTTGAATTCTAAAGTCCCATTCCATGCACTGTTGTTGATTTCACCTAGTATTCTTCTCCTTGAATCCCAAGTATCTGACATTCTCTCGGGATGTTATTTATCTATCTACGGATATGGGGGAGAGTGATTGAAGTATAGTTGTGAAACAATACAGTGTAATACTGTGGAATACAAAACCGGGGATGTCCTTGTATCTTGATTCAATATTCGATCGATCCATCCATAATTTTTCTGACCTGTCATAGCAATAAAAATCGTGCGAGAAATCGATCTATCACAATTTTATTTCATTTCGTTTCATTTTTACTTTAGATGATTTTATTTGATTTGGTCAGTGGAACTATGTACATTTTGTATTCATTTATGTATGTATGTATGTATGTATAGATAGATATATGTATAAAGTATCTAATAACGCTCTCTGGCGAATATTCTTCCCTTTGGCAAACCATACATTTCTCTAACAGCTTCGGTGTTTCTATCCCAAACGCTTCTAAATACATGAGCACCAATGGCTTGTAAGTTATTACTTTCTACAAATTCTCTAATTTGGAAATCTTCTCTTTCTAAACCCTTTGGAGCATTGATCAATTCTTGACCATCTTGTTGTCTAAATACCCAAACTGCGTATCTATGTTTACCGGTGTTTTTCTCTGGAGTTGGTGGTAAATATTCGACAAATTCGTGATTTTCATTGGCGATTAATTTTTTGGCATCGATAAGGTAATCTTCATTTGTTAATTTCACATCTTTGATACCCCAATGCAAAGTTGTTGAAAAGGTATTGTTTTTAACATCTGGTACATCTGGATCTACTATAAGTACTGTATATAATTCATTGGTTGCATCTTTAAATTCGGTGATTTCAATAGATGGTGGTTTTGAGGTAACATTTGAAGATAATATACTACCTGGTTCAACCCAAGTATCGATATTAGTATTAGGGAATTTAAGCCTTACATCTACTTGTGGTTCTAAAGTTGGTAAAGTATCTGGAATAACGGCCAATGATTCGATTCTTTGCATGGTTAACATCTTATTATAAGACTCCCATTTTTCCCTTAAAAATTCTCTAAATACAGGCTGAGTACGATCGATCTTACCGGGGATAAATTCAGCTGTATATACAACTTCAGGGTTATGTCTTTCAGCTTTGATTAATAAATCATCTTTTAAATCGATCAATTCTTTTTTCAATTCATCGTCTTTAACTTGGGTTATCTCTTTGTCGAGAACCTCTATCTCTTCGTAAATCTTAGCACTTTCTCTTTCCACAATCTCATATGCTAATGGGTAGATCTTGTCCATCCCTATTGGGGAATTATACTGGATCTTACCGGTTCTTGTCCTTAATGAAACAGGTCCATTGGGTAAATTAGGTGATAAAAGGGCAGTTTTCAAAGCACTGTTCTTCACGGCCAGGGATTGAGATCTCTTGGTGAAATTGGACCAGATCCCTTTCGATACCGTTGATGCCATATTGCTGAGTATGATATATGTATCTATGTATGTTCTAGGCAAGATAGAATCGGTTGATATGTATACTATACTTCAAATCAATCTATTCATTCAACGCTCTGTTCTATTTATTTTATTTTTCAATTTTCAAGCACTACTACTTTAAACAGTGAGAGTTTTCAATTTTTTTCAAAGAAACGGTTTAATGGATGCAACCACTGTGCGCGACGGTTGTGCCCATACACAACACCAGGGTAATGTTGTAATGCATTATTGTATACCATTGTTTCTTTTGTTCATATATTTGTAGATCTGTCGATAATAAAGTATATTAATAGTAGTACATAGATGTATATACACTTGATGTGTTTGTAGAGAGTAGTAGAAAATAGTATGAGTAAATGTATATGCAAAAAAAAACAAATAAATAAATAAATAAATAGGTTCTGTCTCTATCTTTCACCGTTGTAGAAATTGATCTTGAAATCGGGATTCAACTTGTAAACGGTTTTGGAAGAAGATGATGATTCGGAGGCAAACACACTAGGACTGTGTTGGGTTCCATTTGTGATTGCCGATGATGGATATTGTCCCGGAGTAGTGACTGTCTTATTCTTTGGAGTTGATGTAGTCATGTTGGAATTGGGATTGGGGAAATCATTGGCAGTGAATGATATTTGACGATGTATGGGGAAATTGACTATCCCATCTTTTTGTTGCGATAATACCTGAGGTTGTTGTTGTTGCTGTTGTGGTAGTGGAATGGATTCGTTTTCCAACTGGATAAAGGAACCCATGGGAGAATATCCCAAAGTGGAAGGTGGTTGTCTACTTGGTTCATCAATCGTATTTAAGTTATTAGACACGGAAACAGGAGTAGCTGCATTTGAAACGGTACCAATTGTCAATCTCGATGAATTTCTTCTTGGAGGTAGGACAAACTGTTGATTCTTGTTATTTGCAGCTAGATTTTCAATTGCGTATTTTTGTTGCTTTGCCGTTAGTTGCGCTTGAACAATCTGATTGTGTTGCTCTGGGGTGTATTGAACATTAGGACTATTGGCGAAATAAAAAGACAATTGAGAAGCTGGTGCAGAAGAGGCAACAGTAGCAGCCATAGAATCCATTGGAGATTGCTTACTATTCTTTTTGTTGCTGCTGTTGTTGTTGTTGAATGCAAATTGAGATTGAATGGCAGGTGCGGTGGGAGGAACAAATGAATTAGCATGTTGAATCGAACGATGTTGTTGTTGTAGGTGAATCTGTTGTTGACTTCCATACACTTGTTTCATTTCAGGACTCAAGGAATCATCGGAGTCAAATGAGGTCAAAGGGTTGAATAGATCCGATTGATTATTTGTGAATATCGATGATTCATTGTTAGATGTATCATTGGATGATGAATCAACCGTTACTTCAGCCGTGGAGAAGTTGAAACTCAAAGAATCAAAATTAGAAGCGCCTTGGCCTTGACCTTGACTTTGAGCGACTTGTTGTTGGTACTGTTGATGTTGAGGTAAATTTGAACTTGGGGTAGAATATGAAGAGAAACTTTGATGATGGTGAACACCGTTGTTATATCCCTGTGATTGAATAGGTGGATATTGGGACTGTTGATGTAGCTGTTGTTGTTGCAAAATTTGCTGCTGCTGCAACTGTTGTTGTTGTTGTTGTTGTTGTTGCTGAAGTTGTTGAAAGCGATTCTGAGAGCTTTGAACTAAATCATCTAAACCAGTTAGAGATTTTGATCTTGTTCTCTTATGACCCCTTGAATTTGGTACCATTAGCCTATTGTTATTACCCAACGAGATATTGCTATTATTATGATTCGAATAAAAGGGGTTTCTCGTATTATTCTTTGCAGCTTGATTTGAAGCAGATACCGAATTCTTCTTGGATTTCGATTTGGGAATAATGACAGAATGGGGTAATTGCATCGATTGAGAATCACCAGCACCACCACTGGTCTTAAACTCCCATATGAATGAAAAGACAGGTGGAGAACGATGGTTCTTGGATTTCATAAATTGTTCATCAGTGTATATGGAATGAACTAATAATAGATCGTCTATTTTAAATTGGTCAATGGAACCATTTTGATATTCGTTAATGATTCCCGACCAGAATTTATGATTCAGTGGTAGATTGATTCTAATCTTAGTCTTATTTTCGATATAATAACCTGTAACACTCTCCGAAATATGATAAAGGATATTGTCCTCATCATACATGGTAGATACAAGTTTAAAATAAACCAAGTGCGAAAAGAAATCTGTGTCTTGATTTGGTGGATAACATGTATCAGCATCGATATGAATATCGGCAAATGAGATAAACCTACCTTTTTCAATCGATGTATCATGGCTTAAAGCAGATTCAAAAGTGAAAGGAACAGATGTATGCATCAAAGTATGACTCATATAATTCCAATTTAAATTCAAACGTGATTTATCAAACAAATCAACCAAGAATGGCTTTGAATTCAAAAGGGTTTCAAGGTACGAAAAATCGCCAACTACTTGTAATAAATTCTCGACATTGGCAAGGTTGAATAATACTTTAGCTGTACTTTGTTGAGTGGATTGAAATGCAATTTTCAATTTGTTTAAACCTACACCAACTGAGGCTGTATCATTGAAGGATGTTATAGTAGATGCTCTAATTCTTCTAGGAACACTTGTCGGCTGGCTCATAGAATTAGTGTTTTCCGATGAGTTCTTCATATTTGGAATGCTCATATAACTTGTATCGTTGGGGCTGATTTGAGAATCTAAACCATGCATATAACTACTATCACTAGGTGTAATTCTACTATCGAGTGGGGAAACATTAGAAGTACTAGCAGTAGTAGCATTTGTATTTGTATTTGAAAGTTGGATATCGTCAAACGAAAGTTGTCTTTCCCTTTCATTGTTGATTCTCTTGTTCTTATTATTATAAGCCTTTCTAGTTTTTTCACTTTCATTATAAACAATTCTTAAATCGTTTAAGAAATCGTCTCTTTGTAAATCATTTTTCAAAGATTCGAATTTAGAATCTGATTTGAGAAACGATAGATATTCAAATATGAATTTTGGTCTATATCTAATACCAGTCTTTTCAAACAAGAAATCCATTAGGAAGTCAACACGAGGTTTGATAACTTCGATTACCGACATGTTAAGTACTTTGATATACACTTCTAACCCATTTTTAATAAGGTTGTATATCTTGAATCTTTCATTGGATGTCGCGTTGACAATTGATGACGAATTGTTTGATTTATTATTATTATTATTATTATTATTATTATTGGAGGTGATATTATTGTTGTACGCGATGGGAGAAGCATCGGTTAATACCGTTCTTATATTCTCTAATTCAGGTTCAGGCGAATCGATCGGTATGGTTGGACTCGAAGAAGCTTGTATGTATAATTCGTTGAATTCCTCGATATTAGACTGATGATCATCACTTTGTAGTATAGAATCTACCCAATCCTTTGATGAAGAATCACCACTATTATTATTATTACTATTATTATTATTGTTATTATTATTGGTATTGTTCTCATCATCAGCATCTTCGTCATCGTCCTCGAAATATGACAAATCTCCCATCGTATGTTGTTTGTGTTGGGGTTTATTTATGGGAGTCATGTTCTGTAAGGATGTAGCTACGGGAGCTTTGAAAGTGAAAACTTCAGGTAAACATGATATGTCACGAAGGTTCAATGCAGGAGGAGGAGTTTTCCTCTTTGATGGAGTTGAAGGGTTGCTATAAGATGAATTATGAGTATGAGTATGAGAATGTGATGATTGTATTTGCGATAGAGAAATGTTGACAGGTTTCTTGTTTGAAGAAGCGATTGAGCTCATTTTTGAAGTGTGAAAGGTGATGCAGAGTGTGGGATGGTTTAGGGTTTGATTTAGCAGGTAAGCAAATAAAAATTCTGACGTGTCGAATGGATGATGGAATGAGACTGAGTCTATGTGAGGTAAAAATGAGTAATGACGAGTCAGATGGAATGTAGTGTAAATAGTATTGAAGTAGTAAAACCAAATGTATATAATTTGATTCACAAGATATTGAAGATGGTATCTTTAAAGGGGGTTATAATTTCTCAAACAATTGAGGGGGAAGTGGAGTGGAGTGGAGTGAAGTAAAGAAATAAGGTATAGATTATGACAACTGTGATGAATAAAGCGAAGGTCGAGTTGATGATGGGAGGTAATAGGGGGTGGTGATAATGATTAGATAGAGTATATATTAGAGTAGAATAATATAGAATAGAAGATACAGATAGATGTCAAACCAAAATCTGATACACTATCAAAATAGATTTGAAACAATTAAATCAAGCGTGCCTTTTGTTTACCTTTCCTTAGTTAAGCAAGAGAAAGGAGACGCGAGCCAATTTCTGGCTTACTTAAGCCATTCTCGAGGAAACCGAGGAGTCGCGAGCACAGCCCGGGGAGGGGGAGGGGGAGGGGGGACAGAGCGCGTGTGTGCGTCGATCGCCGCTACCGCCGCTGCCACGTGATCATCGTCTCTTGATGTTGTCGATGTTATTATTACTACCTTTCATCTGTAGAACATCCAGTATCTTGATCAAGACTATAATAACTATACTCAAACTCAATTTCAATACACTCTCCACTATATGGAATTGATCGTTTAGATTTATCAATTCTCTATAGAAAAATGATAGTATTGGGGTTATTATAGTCAAATATTGTACTATAACTGAAATGACAAGAGATATAGATAGATCAACCGTTTTCAATACCAATGAATCTAATGAATTTAATGACAATTGCTCGCTTAAATTGTCTTTATTTTTAATCTCATCCTGTTGAACTGATGAATTTCTTCTTTTCACCACATCTATACGAGATTTATCCTTTTCATTTATCTTTTTCGAATTGGATAAGATTCTAATTTCATTTTGATTAATCCTTTGATTATTCTTGAAATTCGTAATAAGATCGGAATCAGCAAGGTATAATTGTAAGATTTTAAACTTGATATCATCTTCCAGTTCATCCATTATCCCCGTTATAATATCCCTTTCTAATACTTCATTATTCTCATCGTAATTATTATTGTTATTATTATTATTATTCTCATTATTATTTTCATTATTATTATTAGTAGCATCTATATTGGATGCCGATATTAGCGTAGATATAGAATTAGAGAAAATCTTGGCGAATAAATGGACATTATTCAATACGATTTCACTATTCATCGACAGATTCAAAAGATTGAATCCAATTGAAGCCTTTTTCATATCTAATAATTGATATATTGGATATTTTTTGTTATTATTGTAATCATTATTATTATTATTTGTTGTTCCTGGTAAATTAATTTCGATTGTTTTATTGGTTATATCGGATAAATAACTATCATCCATACTTGATTGATCGGTATCAGATTGATCAAGAGTCTTATTATGTTTATTAATACCTAGTCGACTATTCCTTATATTGGCAAACCCCATTTTATTTCTCCTCTTTTGTAATACTTTATCCGATATAGAAATATTTGCCCTACCATCATAGTCATAATCTGAACTAGGGTATGAGTTATTATTATCACTATCAACAGGAAGTGTATCTGAATTATTATTCCCGTTATTATTATCTTTATTATCCTCGGTTGATTCCTTCTGTAAGAGAGAACTTAAATCATTAACGTCTAATTGAAGTAAATACTTTGTCAAATCGTTGAATTTATCGGATAATTTGTTATTATTGCTATTGTTTCCAAGTTTATCATCTTTCGAATTGTTTAATGCAAGATTTAAGGAATTAAGGTGATTCATATAGAGATGATTATGATGATGTGCTTTATGTATTATGGTTTAATATTGGAAGATCTCAAATGTATAAAGCTTAAAAATAAAAACCCAACGTCTAAAGGTGATAGATACCACGTAATATAGGCAATAAAATTAAAATAATCACCGTGGTAAAGTGGTTTTTTTGCTTTGTGCGAACGAGCGGCTCTTTCACATGACGGGAAAAGAGTTTATCACGGGGACAGGCACCGCCGTGTTGGGTCCCTTGACTTGCTCTTTTGAGAGTCGGTGGGTGGGTTGATGGGTGTATACGTGACTGTAAGAGTGATTATAATATAAACATACTGTACATGTGTTCATGTGAAGATGTGTATCTAGGGATGCATCTAGGGATGTTTATAATGTGTGACGTGTAAGTAGTGGATTGACTCCCAAAGGTTACAAGGTTATAATGCGAATAGAGCAAGGATAGACGATGGTAATAGATAAGGTTGTTAGAGATATCAAACAAACCATATATATACATATATATACATATATATAAAAATACAATCACCCGGTTGAATGATCAGACAAACCTTCAAAGAACAATTGGGTAAATAATGATCAAAATTAATATTACATTTGAGAAATCGAGGTTTTAAGGCGGGTACGAATATTCACAAGAGATTTGAACCGAATTTGCCCGTTTTTGATGATGTGAATGAATAAGCAAATTTACGAAAGTTATCATTCATTTTTTATTTATTTTAATTTAATTTACTATCATTATTATTATTAACATTATTATAATCATAATCATCATCACCCCATTGGGATAATTAGCCGGTCGATTCGATCTTAATTATGAAATGGGAATAACCAACTACAAAGCCCGAGGGGGTAAATCGTGTACTAGGCGGTAGATTTTAGATCCTTTTTTTTTTTCAAAGAAGCCAAGCCAAAAGCCACCCGACCTAATATAATCTAGCATAACCTAACCGGCACTACGACTCAAAATCGGCACAGTAGTGAGAATCGAATCATTAAAGCGTATCGCATCAATTTCAAAGGGGGACAAATTGTATATATATATATACTTGATAACAACGGGTATACGGAACAAAACACCCGCAATCTATATCTATCTATCTCTATCTGTAATTAATGTATATCAGATACTCTGGTGCCCATAAACGAACGATGTGAAATTGTTGAAATTGGGAAAAGACAATGAAATTCACGGCAGCAGCGGCAGGGGTCAGCGGGCAGAAAGAAAGGACACGCGCCACATTTAAGGTGCTTTTTCTGTTTTTTTTTTTGTTTTCTTTTTTGTGGGATGGGATGGTGAGATGGGCGTAATTGTTGATGTATGAGCGTTGTTATATGTAATTATGTGTATCTAATGTATTCCATATGGCCATAACTTACTGCTTGGTTATAGGAGGATAACTTAAATATATACACATACATAAGCGGTTTTCTGCAACTGCCTTGTTTTCAATCATCTAGTCCAATATACATACATATATATATATCTATATATATCGTGTAAAATTAGAAACATATACATAGGATTGAACAAATGAAACTGATGAGGATCTCGTTTCATCCGTTAACATTCTTAGATCCACGGTAAATCCCCCGAGAGAGACACATCATTAATAATAGAATAAAACAATGAAATTGAGGGATTAGGGATTACCAAAAGGGGTAAGTTGGAGAAAAAAAACACAAATACAAACACACAAGAGCACAGGCTAATCCGTGTGCAAAATAAAACCACGGTGATTTTGTTACATTGTGGATCAGGTTCATGTATGTACGAATCGTATATATCTCGAAAAAGGTTACATATCGATGGATAGATACACGGCGAAATCTACTCGGTCTGTAAGAAAATTACCTAATTTTATTCAAATTCGGGGCAGAAAAAGAAAAAGCATGTGTAGTTATGTGACGATCGCCGTGGATGAGTTGTTGTCTTTCTTCACGGTTTTTTCTTTCCCATGTGAATCTTGTACCTTTTTTTGAATTCAAACGTTCTTATATTGTTTATGTCCCATTCTGCATCATATACAATTGATTGTATTTATATATATACTTCTATCTATTTATGTAATATACACTTCTGTTATATCTTCATGGAATAGGGGGAGAGTAGATATATCCAAATAAGGATCAGTTAACATTCCACTCGAGATAGATGGATGTGCATGGTGCGTGTGCATGGACACGCGCACGCAAGTCACCAGCCACGCGCGCTTCCTCACGCTCCCTCAAGATGCACACCGCTTCCCACGCTTCCCACGCTGCACACGCCACACCCGAGATTTTATGAACGAAAAAAAAAACAGAAGAAGAAGAAGAAGAAGAAGAAAGTGTACCTTACATGATGTCAGATCTCCTCCCGCCTGCTTTGTATCTCATCTGGTGCGCAATTGCTACCGTCAATCCTATATATATCTATAAACCTATATGGATATACATAGTCATATATATCCATATATATGCCCAAATCGTACCCATACAACCCCACACCCACACCACCCACACACACCACCCCGTCAACACACCCACACTCTCCAATCTCCACTCACACCACTCACACCACCCAGATTGTACCTTAAACAGATCGGCGCAAATGCAGTGAAACGGACAAAGAAACAAAGGAAACACAGGCAAAAAGCAAAAAAAAAATGGCAATTTCTTGTGAGATTTCCCCTTTCCCCTTTTGGGAATTCCATTTAAGTAGGACATTTCTAATTTAACTGTGCAATCTTGTTATTTTTGTAAATTTAATCTAATTTAATTCTTGTATCTTTGCTCACCTCACTTTCTTACTCAATCTCGCCTATTTGACTTTCTGATTCCCTTTGTCTTTTTTTGCCTGTTCTGTATTCTGTTCTACTCTATCTTATTCTGTTCTGCTCTGCTCTTTCTTTATTTCGTTCTTTCTTCTCTATACTTTTACATTCTATTCTATATTCTGTATACTCAAGCAAATTCTAACCATCCTGATTCATCATATCCTCGCTTTAAATTCCTGATCCTCAATTCCCAAAGTTATTCAGTTTCATCATTACTTCCTTCCTGATACTATATCCACAATATTGCTGATTCACTAATTAACTAAATCACCTATCAACAACCTTTACCACCCACCCCAGCTTTTTTTTTTGTCATCTCATCTTATTATCACTATTTGTTGTACAATACACCCTTCGATGAATATGATAGATACAAAGGTCAAGTTGGAATTACCTTCGATAAAGGATTTGTTTTCAAACCTCGATGAGAACAATAATCCCATAGTTGTTCCAAACGTGGATCATAACATGAACAACAGCAGCAACAACAACAACATTAATAATCAAACCACTACCAACAATACTAATGGGTTCAATACTAATAGCAATAATAATAATAACCATAACCATAATTCAATCTCACCATCAACAACACCCCCACCTCTCACAGTACCATATGCTATCCCTCCTATGAGTCTACCAATAACTGTCATATCCAATGGTTCCACCACTTCCCCAAACAATAATCAAAATTCTTTAAACAGTAGAAATGACGCTTCCTCTTTGATAAACACTCCAAGAACTTTAGTCTTACCAGATACAAATAAGAAAAATTATACAATAATTGATCCTCTATTAGAATTGAATAAATTATCCCAATTGACAAACGATATTCAATTCAATTTATCCAACAACGGTAATCAAAATATCGAAGATGGAAAATTAATCGCTTTGAATAAATCCACAAGTGAGAATTCTCTCACCAAGGGTAATGGTACCACCGATAAAGACTTATCTATCAACACTAATGATGACATAACTAAAAATAATGAGAGAACTACTAATTCCACCACCGAAGCTGATACTACTAAGACCAGCCCAACGAATAACCATGCCTCCATCCCCATCTCATTGGTCAATGAAGGCTTGAATAAATTGCAAGATTTGACCTCCATATTCATGAATTGGAATCAACAGATTCAATCCAATCAACAGCAGCAGCAACAACAACAGCAATTACAATTGAACCCTCAACAAACTCATATTTCACAACAGCAACATCAGATGCAACAACAGATTCAACTGCAACAGATTCAACAACAACAACAACAACATCAACAGCAGCAGCAGATTATGGTATCACAACATGCTTACACTACCAATGCTAATCCCGAATTACCTTATTATAACTACTCAAGACCAATTCAACAACACGATCAGATCTCTCAGCAGCAACCGCCTCGAATGATGGTTCCACAACAATACAGACATTCTATCCCACCACCTCTTGTAGTTCATTCCGTTCAAACTGCCCCATCCCAACAACAGCAACAACAACCTCCTGCACCACCCCAACATGTACTCCATTCGATCCCTCCTCCACCTTTGCCACAGATGATACATCATCATCCAAATTCTATCCCCCATTCGATTCAACAACAACAGCAGCAGCAACTTCATTCCCATTCCCATTCCCATTCTAATTCTCATTCTCTTGGTCCTCATGGTCACCCTCATCATATGAACGCAGGTCACCCAGGTTTACCACGTGTACATCATGAATTGTACCCTATGACATACACGACTTCGAACTCACAAGGTAATTTAATCTTAACCCCTTCAAATTCTCAAATTATGAGAAAACGCTCGTATGAAGGAGACGATGATAAATCGATGAATTCGGCATTGCCTGCTTCTTTATTAAACAACAACAACAACAATAAGAGAAAATACAAGTTGAAGAAAACCGTGTTTGATTCAATGGGTAATCCAATCAGGAAAAAATCATCGGCTTCATTATCCTCCTCTTTGAATTCATCGCCTTCCAGTTCATCAACTTCCATTTCAACTCCAAGTGATTTGATCAATGGTGGTAATGGTAATGTTAATGGAGGTACATCTGTGGAAAGGTACGATAAATGCCTGCATTGTAATTCCATCGAGACTCCCGAGTGGAGAAAAGGTCCTTCTGGTGAAAGAACTTTGTGTAATGCCTGTGGGTTATTCTTTGCCAAATTATGCAAAAGATATGGTGATTCCACTGCTATTACCGTTATGAGAGAAAGAAAAGAAAGGGGAAATTATTTGGATAGAAGGGTTTCTATCAGTTTGACTTGATCTCTTCCTGTCCCACCCTATCACTTACTCTTGTCTCTTTATCATTATTTGCTTTTTAATTTCTTTAATTCATTGATTACACTAGGGTGTAATTGAACACTTATAACTTACTTTCTGCTTTTACTTTCCCTATTATATATATATACCTTTTTTTGAGCTATTTCCCTTTCTTTCTTCAAATGATGCTATTATCAACCTATCTACCTATTTATTTATTGGTTTTTTTCTTTTCTT
This sequence comes from Wenyingozyma nitratophila, assembly GCA_030567875.1. Taxonomy (NCBI): domain Eukaryota; kingdom Fungi; phylum Ascomycota; class Pichiomycetes; order Pichiales; family Pichiaceae; genus Wenyingozyma; species Wenyingozyma nitratophila. The sequence goes on from JAJLSW010000012.1 coordinate 26,807, forward strand.
CCCACTTTTATTTTCTTCCTCTATTATTACTGTTATCCTATTCCTTGCTTCATTTCATTTCATAATATCCAGATTCTGTACTTTTGATTTACTTAATTCGTCCAAATAAACAACCACGTCCATTCGTACTTACATATAAGGAACTATACATGGAACTATACATAGACTGTAATGCAACGTAATCAACCTAATAACCGATTGATACGACTGATACACTTGAAATAAACAACCAACCATCCAACACAATCGTCAAACTCTTTATCCTCAACTGACTCACGCAGCCCAGGGAAAGTCTGGCCCGCATAACCCGTGAATCGACCAGACGCAAAGATCAAATGCTTGAACCACGATCTACCCTTCAACCCTTTGTCAAATAAGAAATTCCTCTCCATGAACTTCAATACCTTATTACTCTTGTAAATCTCGTATCGTAATTTCAATTTTTGCCAGATTGGCATCGTTGGGTACTCGAGTTCATAGGTTTTTTGTAACTCTTTGACGTAATTGTCGAATTCCAAAGACCTGTTTTGGAAATCTGCGAATTCAAGTTGTATCGAATCGATCAATTGGTTCATCGTACGTGTACTACAATCGTCACCATGGCCATGTTGGTACCCATTGAATCTACCACTTCCTACGGTATCCGGATAATTCAAGTGGGGATGCTGATGACCAATGGGTAGATCTAACCAACTGGATGGAATATCACGTATAGCATCTTCGAAATATCCGGTCAGTGCAGTGGCTTCATCGAAATTGCTAAACCTAATCAGTTTAGTCTCGCTTAATTCCAAGACTAACAAACCTAGGTATTTAGCCATGACGTTATGGTATTGGAAGCCAGGATCCCCAAATTTAGACATCCAGTGGTATGAGTCATAATTTGAATGATAGTGGTATACTGGAGTGGTTGGTTTCTTTTCATCTCCACGGAAGGATAGATCAAGCGATGGGATACCAAGGTGTTCCAAGAAAACTGTGTAATCCGATCCACTACCAAGGTTAACGATGTGATCTTTACCACGTTTAACAAAATGGTCATAGAGGTTCATGTCATCACCTGGATGTTCCACTAGTTTGGCTATAGATCTAAGGAGATCGAATAAAGAAGGCGATGCGTGTAGGCTTAATAGATCACCAACGCATGCTACATCGAGGTTCAAATATGCTATGACATTGGCCTGGATGAATTTTGACATTGTTTCTCCAAATTCAGTAGACCCAATCAATCCATATTCTTCACCATCCCAAGAACAAAGCATTATGGTTCTCTTTGGTTTCCAACCATATTCACTTTGAAGGTATCCTAACCCACGAGCCAATTCCATCATTACGGCACTACCACTATTGGGATCTCCTGCCCCACCTTTAATCCATGCATCATGATGATTGCCCACGATGATGACTTCATCAGTATTTTCTCCTTCAATCTTGGCGTATATATTCCAGATTGGTGTGATGTTGAAATGTTGTTCACTGTACATTTCCAACTCCACTTTTGGGTTGGGCCCAATTGAGTAATCAACTTTTGGTAATTTACCAACCCATTTCTCATCTATATCCGTCATATTAAACCCATAACCGTTCATCCTTTTCAGGATAGGGACAATCTCTTTATAACTGATGGGCAATACAGGGATCTTAGGAGTTGATAAAAAGGGATCGGTACGTCCAACTCCACGTTTACTTCCATAACCTGGGGTGGTTGGATCACCAGGCAAAACCGATAAGAATTGAACAGAGCCACGTTGAACTGAGCTTGGTTGTCTACCTGGTCCTTTAGGGTATGTCTTGACACCATCGAATTCAGTCATACCAGAGTCATCAGCTGGATCGCTGTATAACAACACACCAATGGCACCTTCTTCTTGAGCGAATTTAACCTTTAAACCTCTGAATATCTTACCATACCTAACGATAGCAATCTTACCCTTGACGTCAACACCTAAGTCTTTCAACATAGCGAAATCCTCAATGGATCCATAATTACAATATACAAATTCACCAGTGATATTCCCATTACCACCATACCCTAAGAAAGTTGGGATTTTACCCTCACCTAAAGTAGATTCATCCTCATCGATTTCATCTTCGACTAAAGGAGCTTCGTAGATCAATTCCCCTGATTTCGAATGGAGTAATTTAAGAGAGTGATCGATAGGGTAGCTTAAGTACACGTCGTATTCATCAATATCGACTTGTAAACCAAAGGACTCGAATTGAGACGACGCCCATTCTACCATTGGATAGTTTGTTCCAGCTAGATGAGATTCACTTGTGTATATCTTAGACCAATTGGAAGCAAGGTTGGTCTGCATGGCTAGTAAATACGCATCAAATACTTCGTCCTTTGATAATGTTTCATCTTTGCTTGATGATGAGATTGGATCGTGTAGACAATTGAACTTAGTGCAGATTGATAAGAGGGCAATGATGGTTATGATTGCCGTTGAATACGTGAGATTTTTGAATTTGTTATTTGTTTTTGACCAACTGTTATATCTGGAGTCATCGGTGCAATTGATCTCTGATTTGACAATCAATGCCTTTTCCTCGTCTATATCTATCATCTCGTTAAACTCACTGTAACCATGAATAAAAATCGACGTTGAATAATCAGGTTATGGTGGTATGTTATTCATTAAGTTGCTTATCTCCTTACTCCTTAATATATTATATATATATAAATATATATAGCGATTTTTGCAGCGGGGAGCGGGGCTCACGCGCCGCTTACTCTATAAGGTAATAATCTTTTTTTCAATTCACTCAAAATCCCACAAGGGTTACAAAATCACACAAATAGTATAAATAACACAAAAATAGTAGCAAAAAATATACAAATAATAAAAATAATAATAATATATATATATATAGCAATACACACAAGTTTACAGCAAGGAAAAAATAGCACACAGAAATAAAATAAAGTCAACACAAATTCACAACCCATTGGAATTTTTCAAATCGACCTTTTATTTAATTATTTTGATAATTTAAATCTATTTCTTCAAACGGTCATCATAAACTGCAATTTCATCCTTCAATGAAGCTTCTTCAACGGTCTTGACTAATTCCTTCGTACTCTTAGCAACGTCAAATGCAAGACCTGCTGATCTTTGTTTGAAACTCTTCTCGGCATATTCATGATCCTTTTCCCTAGGTTGAGCATTGTACAATGCTTCCATTCTACCAACACAATCTTCTAAAGTAGCAACGACATATTTGGCATGGCCTATGGAATCTTGGTATCTGGCTTGAGTCATCAATGTTGTTGTACCTTCGGCCATTTGATTGACTACTTTGATGATTTCATTGGCTCCACCACGTAATAAATTCTTGGTTGCCTTTGGATCTCTGATAGATTCTAATAATATTTGAATTGCATTGATAACTTCATGGGTTTGATGTTCTAAATAAGAAAGTAACTCTTGTAATGTGTTATCAGGGTTTAAAGTATTGAAATTCTCAAAATTAAATGCTTCTTGATCATCTTCATTCTTATACTCTAATGCACTACCAGCACTTGGAATAGTGGCACTAGAAGATGAAGGAGGTGCTCCAATCCTGTCATTTGTTACCGCCCTTGAATTGGTTGCTCTTGATGGAGGTAATGGTTCTTCTTCTTCAGTATATTCATCTAACATTGGGTTAGAAATGGCAGGTGTCGAGCTTTTCTTTGCATCAATTGGTGCACCAAAGTTGAGTTGTTTGACAGGAGATGATGCTGATTCTTTTGAACCAACACTACTACCTCTTCTTCTTGCACCAAATTTATCAAAAGCAGAATTAGAGCTAGAAGCAATTTTAATTGGAGTTGCAACTTTTTCCTTTGTACTGCTAAGATCTGACTCAGAATTTTGTTGCAATCTTTTCATCTTCTCCGCAATACTATTCGATGGAGATGGGGAATTTCTAGGAGAAGAATGTTGTTGCTGTTGTTGAACTGGTGTTTTCTTCAAAGTACTGTTGACTTCCTTTTGTTGAGAAGTGACTTGGATTGGACTCAAAGACCTTATTGGAGAGATTCCCTTCATGGCATTACCAAATGATTTTGGCTTGATATCCCCATTTGGAGAGGACATCTTTTCAACTGGAGAATTCAATTTTTGAGCCATTCTCAAAGGTCTAACCATTGGAGAGGTGGTATCAACCGAAAGTTTTCTTTCATTTGAACGATCTGGGGTAGTTGGTTCAATAACATTAGACTTTTCAGATTGGTAGACGTTTAGGGATCTCTCTGATCTAGAATCAGTAGCGTTATAATCACCATCTTTAATCTTAACAAGACTGATGAATTCACAAACTGTGAAATATAACTCTTCGATTGATTTATAGATTAAACTCTTTGGTGAGAAATTCTTATAGATTGAGTATTTTCTCAAAGAAGAGAGTAAATTTGAGTTTTGGGCTTTGATGGAACTAGATCTTTCTAAGATTGAAGGATTGGAATCATATTTGGCTAAACCTGAGATCTTATCGGCAGTGGTGACCATAGAAGAAGCTCTTTCAAATAAGAGTCTTACGTCGGCATCATCAGAGGATAAATAACTGACAAAAGTCTCTGTAGAGGCATTGAAAGTTGCTACCAATGACATTGGAATAGCACCTGTTGAACTAACAAAAGTACTCAAATCTTTCTTCGTGAAGGAGCTTTCAAGCTTATCGGCGATTTGATTACTTCTAAGTTGTTCATACTTGGATTGCCAGTCTTTAAGTTGTGCTCTTAACGAAGAGATACTCTTAGCATCACTAACAGATCCCTCAGCTGGTGAAAAATCACGAACTTTTTCTTGTGGAGCTCTTGATTTGACAAAGTTGAGCTCTTTTGAAACATCGGAGTGAGAAGTGACCAAGTTATTATGATCCTTTTGCAACAATTGGTATTTGTTGTTTAAGATATCATAGTCTTCAACTTTGGCCTTATCTGCAGAACTTAAACTCCTCTTGTTACTGGTTTCAGTATTTTGATCTCTCAATGTCTTGATTTCTTTGTTCAAATTTTCAATTTTTTGGATGAAACCTTGACGTGTTTCGGTATGGGAACCGATTGCTCTTTCATGCTGTTCATTAAGGCCATCATAATCGTTCAATAACGATTCATATTTGGAGCTCTTAATACTGGATTCGGCAAGGTGGTTATCAAGTGATCTTTGTAAATCCTCGTGTTCAAAAGTTTTCTCCTCGAGTTGTTTAGTCAAGGTTTGATTCTTTGTCTTCAATTCTTGTAATTCAAGTAAACTTTGTTTACTAATTTCGAGTTCTTTGTTTAACAATTCATTTTCCTTTGTTAATGAATCGATTTCGAAATCGAGATTCTCTTTAGCTTTTTCCTTTTCAATCAATTGCTTTTGTAAACGAGTAATCTCTTGATCCATCTTGGCACCTTCTTCTAATAGAGTCTTGGTATCATTTTCTTTGTTTGAGATACGGGATTGGATACTTTTATTTCTTTCGTGGATTGGAGATCTAGTAGCATAACTATTCATATCATTTTGACGTAAACCACCGTTGCCACTGTTATTACTTTTAATGCTCTTTTGAGGACTTGAATGGTTACCTTTATCTCCTCTTTTCGAGATTAGAGAAGAGGAACCTTCGTTATTTCTTGCATAGTTGTGGTTACCATCAAGAGCGGCAGCATCATCCTCATCACCTTCTTCTTCGTCGGAAGACCAAGAAAGTTGGGATTTTTTAGGAACAACGGTACTTGTCTTAATTTCACGTTGAGATGGAGTCTCTGTGGCTTTTTCAACCATGTTATGTTCCTCAAAATGATCATTCAAAGGAGTCTTAAGACCGCTATTAGAGTAATAATGACTGCTTTGGTATTGGCCGGTGACTGGTGACTGAACTGGTTCTCTACGTTCGATCTCGAATAGAACATCGTTGACCAAATCTTTAAAACGAGTAGATGGTAGAGTTGCCAATTTTTGTCTTGCTTGATTTCTCTTTGGGTGGAAGTTATCAATTGGAGTTAAGAATCCTGTTGGGTCACTTCTTTCATCGAGTCTTCTTTGTAATTCATCATATACATCTGTGGCTAAATCGAAAAATTGGCTTGATGTCAATTTTAACAACTTCTCTCTCGCTTTCGTGACACGCGTTGAAGTCTCTGGAGTCAATCTCTCCGATGAAACGTTTAGGTACTGTTTCAAAGAACGATGATAGTCACTTAGGCTTTTAGTCATGGTTGGCTGAAGGTGGATTGGATAATAGTAGATCTAAGGGGGAAATAAAAGAAACGAAAACGGAGACAAGGTGTTGATACAATGCAGATAAAACCCGGCTATCTTGTTCAATTGAGCTAGACAAGATTCAGGAAACATAGGACGAGATCCGCTGGGATCGAGTTTGAGTAGTGCCACGCTCGCTTTTTTTAATTTTTTTTTTATTATTGATTCGATTTATTACAAGAAAATTGTTTGTTTATTTCATCTCGCGGCACGTCGATGGGCGCAGAGGTGGTACTGTATTATAGTGTATTGTATTGTATTATTGTAATCTATGTACAAGGTATTTGAAACCTTCTAGTGGGTTGCTATGTATTATATAGATGAGAAGTATATATATATATATATGCGGGGGAGGGGTGTGGTTGTTTTGTCGTCTGGCATCTCTATGGGGTGGGATGCGGACATTATATGTAAAATGCCTTTTTTGCTTTATAATTTTATATTTTTTCATTTGTAAATGATTCATCAATCTGCTGATAATGATAATGATAATGATAATGGGTCAACACGGAATAACAGATGATTCATTTCTTTTCCATTATAATCTTTTACTGGTGAGATATTTCTCTGTCTTTGGGAGAATAAAGCTTATTATTTCCCTTTGAATAACTTCTTCTGCAGCTTTCTTACCATGTTGAGTAGCAATAGCACCTACTAAAGAGTTTGTAATACTGGCAAACATACTATTTGGTTTGAAACTGGCCTTCTCGGCAGTTTGAGAGGTTGGAATCTTACAGAAGAAAACCTTATCGATACCCATATGATAGGCAAAAGTGGCTAAATACATATCCGTAGATAATAATTTATGAGTTAATGAGCCAAGGGATTCGAAATTGAGATCATTTATAGCATATTGTGAAGATGTAGGTTGAGAAACAGCATATTTGGAGGTATTAAATCTGATTAACTCTTCACCAAGTTGAGAGAGCTTTTCATTATAAGGTTGAGAACCATGGGCAAATGATTTATGAGTCAATATTTGTAAGAGGAATTTGTCGGATAATGGATACTTATTCTCAAGCTTTTCTTCCATAAATTGTTTTATATGTTTCAAATTCTCTTCGGTTGGTCCATATCTATGGCCATTGATCGTAAGATATTCTTCTGGGTCACGGGCGGCACCACGGACTCTATCACCTCTGACGTATACTACTGTACGTCTAGCAGTGGTCATCCCTATGAAAGCATTCCTACTGATGATTGGTTTTATAAAGCTTTGCATCTTACCTTCGTTGTGTATTGATAGATTTGTTCTTCGTCTTGTATTAACTGTAGAATGTTTTATTGTCAAATCAACTCAACTGTAAAAAATCGATGTTTTGAGAGTGATGCGGTTGAAAGAACAAAAGGTGAAAAGATCGGGTGAAGGGAGGTGGATTTCAAGAACTGGACTGGATAGATTGGATATTTGCCTTTGAATTAAGTCCAAAGTAGTAGCTAATAAATTCAACGTTTCTCCTCCTTCACAACTCAATATTACACCGTCCTCACATCAATTTTTTTTCCTTCGACAATTTTTCAGTCTTTCAGCTTGCCCCAAAGAGTCGTGCGAGAAGTTTTTTTTTTCTCTCTCTCTACTGCCCACCCGCCACACACAGCCCCCAGATTGCACCGCACCCGCCACGCGAAATATATTTTTTTTGAATTTTTTTTTATTGTAGCCCTGCATATCATAAATACCAGATTATCTCTTCTCTTTTGTCTTTGGTATCTTTGATCTACTCGCATACTATTGACCTAGCAAGACACTAACAGGGCAAGATGGATATGTTCAGAATCCTCTCGAGAGGAGCCTCGTTGAAAAAATCAAAGGGAATTTCCTCCGACTTCTCCCTTCCTAATAAACAAGATACAACAAGACAATCCAAAAAGGAAAAATCATTAGAGAAAGAAGTCGAAAAGGAAATCGATTTCTTCCACCAAAAGAAGCATAGCATAGTTAAGAAGGCCCAAGAAGCACACGAAAGCGAAGATGAAGATGATATTGAAGACAATAATAATGACGACCGTGAAATAACGGAGATCCCACATAAAGTCACCACTCCAGAAGAAGCCCTTCAACTAAGAAAATCTTTCAAGAGTAAAGTTTCAGGTGATGATATCCCATTACCAATTGGATCTTTTGAAGATTTAGTAACAAGATTCAAAATGGATAAGAAACTCTTGAGAAACCTTATCGAAGCCGATTTCACTGAGCCAACTCCAATTCAATGTGAAGCCATTCCAATCACTTTACAAGATAGAGATGTGATTGCTTGTGCTCCAACTGGTTCTGGTAAGACTCTAGCATTCTTGATCCCACTAGTACAGAAATTAAACACAGGTAAGAAAAACTATGGAACAAGAGGTCTAATCATCTCACCTACTAAAGAATTGGCAAATCAAATCTTTGAACAACTTGCCGTATTAGTCAAGGAGAAAAATCTTAACATTGGTATATTAAACAAGGCAACAGCTACAAGATTACGTAACAAGGTGATCTCATCTACAAAATACGATATTCTCGTTGCTACACCATTAAGATTAATTGATTTAGTCGATAATGATTGTTTAGATCTTTCAAAAGTCGAGGATTTAGTCTTTGATGAAGCCGATAGATTATTCAACCAAGAATTCGCCCATCAAACCGATAATATTATAACCAAATGTTCGAACCCTAAATTGAGAAGATCGATCTTTTCAGCTACCATCACATCGAGTGTTGAAGAAAGTGCACAATCCATTATGAATTATCCAATTAGAGTTATCATTGGTCATAAAGAAGCCGCCAATGCCCAAATCGAACAAAAATTGGTATTCTGTGGTAATGAACATGGTAAATTATTGGCTATAAGAGAATTGATTCAAAATGGAGAATTTAAACCTCCTGTAATCATTTTCTTACAATCAATTGCAAGAGCAAAGGCTTTATTCCATGAATTATTATACGATAAATTAAACGTCGATGTAATTCACGCCGAAAGAACGGCAAAGCAAAGAGAAACCATCATTGAAAACTTTAGAAATGGTGATCTTTGGGTCTTGATCTGTACCGATGTGTTAGCTAGAGGTATTGATTTTAAAGGTGTTAATTTAGTTATTAACTACGATATACCTACCTCTGCTCAGGCTTATGTCCATAGAATCGGTAGAACTGGTAGAAATGGTAGAGAAGGTAAAGCCGTTACTTTCTATACCAAAGAGGATACAATGGCTATTAAACCAGTTATAAACGTTATGAAAAACTCGGATAACGTCCAAGGATTCTCAGATTGGATGGTCGATATGGCTAAATTGAGTAAAAATGATAAGAAAAATATCAAACAAAGACCAATTTTCAGAAAGGAAATTAGTACCGTTCCTAGTGTTTTAAGAAACAAAAGAAAATTACGAAAAGAAATGATTGTTGCTTCAAAGAAAAGAAAAGATGATGAAGGAAGCAGTTCTTCTTCTACTACTACTACTACTACTAAGGAATGAGTACTTCTTGTTTTCTCAATTTGATGAATGTTATGATACCGAATATATTTTATACCTACATATTCAATACACACTATAAACTATAAATAAAACATTGAATTTTTCGTTTTTTTTTTCTTATCTTTTGTCCTACTCCTTCTCTCCTCTTTCAAATTAAGTCAATTCTGCAATTGTGCACAAAAAAAAAAAGAGGGATGCTAGGAAAGTATTTATATATTGTCAACAAGATGTTTAATGATGAGCATGTTCAGAAGGACCAAAAGTTGGGTAACCAACAACTTGTCTTCTACCGATGATTTCACCAAGGGAGAATAAACCAACGAGTTGAATGAAATAAGCGGAATATCTGAAACCTTCGTCTTTAGAAACGGTCTTGACGGATTCAATAGCTTTAAGAACGGATTCCTTTGGTGTCTTTGAGGCTTTCAAAAGGTATTTGTAGAGAGATTGGTAAACGGTTTGAATTTCAGCAACTGATGGTGGGGCGAAACCTTCTTTGATGTAAATTTGTTTAGCGACTTCACCGGTAACTTTAGCCCAGTAAACAATAGTGTTGGCAGCACCTAGAATGAATTGATGATAATGATAAGTTAGTATATGTAAAATTGACATTCATCATAAGTTACAAATGTCCCATTTGACGGCCATATTGTACTTGTGGCGTTAGAATCCAAAACAAAATTTCAGTTGATACATACCAGTAGCTTTGGCAACGTAGGTGGAGACACCTCTAGCACCAATATGTCTAACACCGAATTGGTTGATTCTGGTGGATCTTAAGAATTGTCTAGCAAACATGTTGATATTTATGTGGAACAAATTTAGAAAGACTTGTGAAATGGTATATACAGATAGATAGATCAAATCAGTTCAATTTATTCCTCCTACTTAATCTTCACAACCCTTTGTCAATATTCACTCTCTTTCTTTCTTTCTTTCTTTCTTCCGCTCGACTCGACTCGCTCAAGTTTTTTCACGCCTCTCCGAACGTCCAATCACAGGCCGCAGAGACAGTGATCATAACCACTCGCCGCACCGTCCCAATGGGGCAATTATGTTTTTCATGTGGGGCTCACTTTTGGTTATGGTTTTGAAATTATCTTTTGATATTATTATATATTTGAATTAAAAAACACACGCTTAATTTAAGCAGGACAGGATACATATGGTACAGAGTAAAAAACACACAAAGAGAGAAACAGGCAGTTGATAAGGAAATTCACCTTGAATAACGACAACAAGAACCTAGAAGAAACAAAGAAATACAAAAGGGATGAAAAAGAGCAATGGCACAAAAATACATTAATTGATAAGTCTCTACAGTTGAGTTTTATTGATTCTGATTTGTCTTTGGTGACCAGTACCAAGAACTACAATCTCAGACTCCGATTCCAATCTTCTGATCACTTCATTCAAATCTGTGTTTTCAACAGTAGCTTGAGATTGCTCGTTGATCTGGGCGAGTAACTTATCGTATGCGATACTGTTTGATGAACCGATTAACTCTAATACGACCTTAGACAAGTCTTCCTTCATTCTTCTGTCTGAAGAAGTTTGACCAGTTTGAACCAAATCCATATCGATTCTACCAGTTAATGGATCAGTGGCATAATCTTTAATGGCAGATTTAATCAACCTTACGGATTCTTGAACATCTGATAGATCAACAGTTGTTGAGAGTCTCATCTTGGCATGGGCTTCAGATAATCTGATCATCGATTCCAATTGTCTTGTCGTTGCTGTTATTCTCTTCTCCGAGGTTCTGACATCTTCACCTAACTTTCTCATCTCCACGTAACATTTCACTAATTCTTGCTTAGCTTCTTCTGTCATCTGTGGGGAGAAATTTTCCTTGGCATATTGAATATATGAGGTTAAGAATTGAACTGGTAAGATCTCACTACTTGATATACTTGCTGGGGAATCTTCAAGGTACATATTGGTTAAATGCTTGGACAATTGAGTGTCTAACTTCTCATCAACTTTATCTAAAATAAGGTAAACCAAATCAAATCTGGAAAGTAAAGGAGGAGGTAAATCGATATTCTTGGTAACTGGCAAGTTTGGATTGTATCTAGATTCGATTGGATTGGCACTGGCTAAGATAGATGTTCTAGCATTTAAAGTAGTGATAATACCAGCCTTGGCAATAGAGATAGTCTGTTGTTCCATGACTTCATGTAAGACGGATCTAGTCGAGTCTGACATCTTGTCGAATTCATCGATACAACAAACACCACCATCAGAGAGAACTAAAGCACCACTTTCAAGGACCAATTGTCTTGTGTCTACATCTCTTGTGATATAAGCGGTTAAACCAACGGCAGATGAACCTTTACCAGAGGTATAAATACCTCTTGGGGCGATCTTATGAACATATTGTAAAATTTGAGATTTACTCGTTGAAGGATCACCACATAATAAGATATTGATATCACCTCTATATCTACCACCTTTCTTGAAAGTCTTATTAGTACCTCCAAACAGTTGTAATAATATACCCTTTTTAACATCATCCATTTCATAAATTGATGGTGCTAAAGATCTGGCTAAAATCTCATAAAGATCTGGTCTTTTAGAGACTTTGGTGATTTCATCAACTTCATTTTGTGATAATTTTCTAATCTCTTGAACTTCTTGTTGCTCTTGCATTTCCGTTTCCAATGTAGAAGGATCGGATCCCAATCTGGTCTTGTCAACTTTTTTGATGTGAACAACATCCAAATAGGTCTTGTACAATGATTTCAAAGCTCTTTGTCTGTTGTTGACTTTAACTGGGACTGATCTAAAGATACCACAAACTTCAACTCTATCACCGGCTCTTGAAGAGTCAACAAGTTCATCATAGACACATAATGAAATTGAGTGTGGTGTTTGACCATCTGGAACAATATCTGGAGTTTCTTGTAATTTCACAACTTGCTTGTCTGAAAAGATGGATCTATTATGAATCAATTGCATTGAATTAACCGAAGAACAAACTTGTCTTGGACATTTAGTTGGTTCTTGGATAACACCTCTATCATTCTCGACACTAAGAGTATGCTCACAGACGTTACATTTGAAAAAAGCGATTTTCATATCGGGGATAATACCGGTTGAACGAATGACTAAACCTTTAACGGTGACCAACTTATCGATATCATTTGGATTCAATTCTCTCATACCCTTTTGATTCTGAATGTTGAATGGTCTAACCTTATATATCTTAGCTTCGATTTCATCGACAAGGGCATCAGATGGTACATTGACATTGTCTAAGATAGATGAAATGATTGAATCTTTCACGGCTTGATCCATAATTGGAACAATTTCTTGTGGATAGTTGATTAACTGGTAATATAATTTTTTTGTCGAAGGGAAGGCTAATAGATTAAGAGTATCAAGATTGAAATTAGCAGAACCACTTTCTTTCATTTGATTCAACATATTCACATAGTATAACTCTTCATCGGTAGTAGTGTTTGGTTCCAAACCATCGAATCTTCTTCTATATTTCATTTTGAAGGACATAAGGAAAGTCTTGAAGTTATCGGTACATTCTGAGATTGATACATTGGTACCCCAAATGACTTTATACGACTCATTTGGATCAATTGAAGAATTGGAACCTAGAGCAGAGGATAAGTTGGCACTAGAAGATGATGGCATATCGGTGTCACCACGTCCACTGGCAACTGGTGTTGATTGAACATCACTTCTAATATCACTGGTATTTTCGGTGAAAAATCTTCTACCCATTGGGGACGAGATTGCATCTGAAGAGATTATATCACCACGGTGACGACTTCTATTAGCTGTTCTGTTACTCGTCTGACTCAAGTCTGTTCTTAAATCATCACTGAAAGATGAGGAAGGAAGAGGCAAAGGAGATGAAGCTTCTGTCATTCTGGTGTAACTGCTGTTGGTATTTCTATTTGATCCTCTTGATCTATTGACGGCAGAGGCTTCTTGCGATGGACCATCACTTGATGGTGGCAAGAACAATGGAGACGAAGGGGCAACATCGGATCTGAATTGCGTATTTGGACCAGTGGCTGTAGATTGCTCTAAAGAATCAGGAGCAGTTGAGTGTGCATCACTTTCACTGTCTAAATGACGGAAAGGAGAAGATCCTGGAGGAGGAGAAGACATTGTGGATAGTTGAAGTGTTTACCTATAGAGGAATTGTTACTCAAACCGTTGCGAAATTAACTTGTCGTAAGGAAATAAGTCTGACAACGATTTAAAAGAGGAAACAAGATGACAATATGAAAGGAAAAAGGGAAGATAACCAGATCCACGTAAACGTGATGTTTCAAAGATGTAGGGTGGAAGGAAAATTTAAATTCGATCGTAGAGCGAGAATTTCCTCTTTGGGATAAATTACTTGCTTCGAGATTTCTCGAGAGACGCGTCAGTGAGCTTGGTGCCTATGTGTATATATATATGTGTATGTTGTATGTTGTATGTTGTATGTTGTAGCTTGTTATTATAACGTGTATATATATATGTATATATGTAATACTCATATGGTGAAGGATCAAGCTTCTCAGTTAGAGGCAGCGATACTGTTCAGTACCCACTCTTTCTTCTGTTGGTCAAAAGTGGCAACCGACTGGATGGTATTCTTCACGATGATCTTCTTGTACTGTGGTAATAGTTGCTTTTGGATCAACTCACTCAACGTGCTCATAGTAAAACTACTGTTCTTCGCAATATACTCGGTTAGCTTAGAGATATCCTCTGGGGATGAAATTATAGTCTTCTTCTTCACAGGTGTCAATACATTCACGCTACCGTCTTTGCCAGCAGCTGTGTCTACTGCTTGATTTTCTTTGTTGGAGTCATCGTTAGTAGCTCCTGTACTTTTACCCTTGCGTGATTCGTCTACTTTGACAGTAACTTCGATAGTGGTGGTGTCCTTGGCTGGATCATCCCAATAAGCTGCCATTAGATCTATTGGATATTGAATATTCTCTTGTAATCTCTCATATTTGAGTCCTTCAAAGAAATCTAACTGGGCTCTTGTGGCATTACTATCGTCTTGGTTTTCATCAATCTTCTGACCGATCCAGTTCACCACAGGGACAAGAGGACCGATTACATTCTTCTTGAGCCTTGGGTTCACTTCGTCATCCTCTTCCAAAAACTCGTTTATGTCACTTTCACTACTACTATCGCCACCATCAACTTCGTTATCATCTTCCTCATCTTCTTCTTCATTTTCTACATCGTCACCTTCATCTTCATCATCTTCTTCCAAATCTGAGTCAAATTCATAGTTTATGACGATTGAATCTGGATTGATCTTGGTGAATGGATTTGTAGCAATCTTTTCTGTAACATCCAAGACCGTTCTTGAATAAGAACCACAATATGGTTGTTTCACATTTTCATAAAAGTGGACGTATTTGAGGGGAACTCTCTTAAGTAATTCCTCTGCTTCTGTAGTTAGGCCCATATTTATATTTTGGACAACATCAAAAGATGTGGGTGGTTTAGCAGCGCTGCTTCGATTGGTAGATAATGATGATGATGATGAGTTTGTAGAGGCGACTTCTTGGCCAGACATGAACATGTCGAACTCCCTTTTGGAATTTTCAATTACTTCTTCAGAAGGTAGAACTCTCATGAGAGCAGAATTTGCCTTAACGAAAAACGAGAGGAAATATGATTCATAGGATGATTTGCGTTTGACAGGAGAAGATAAACTACTATCGTCATTATTAGATATGCTAGAGTTTTCAAGGGATGATGATATCTGTAAAGTAGATTTGACGCCCACTGGAGAGCTAGAAGCGGAAGACGAAGGCTTTGCGATCTTGAAAAATGACGTTATTTGTTGTTTCTTTGTCTTTTCTTCTTTAGCCTTTTCAAGTTTCTCCTTCTCTTCTTTCTCCAACAGCTTTTGTCTTTCCTTTTCAGCCTTTTCCTGTTGTCTTTGTAATTCTTTTTGCCTTCTTTCATCAATCTCCTGTTGTTTCTTCAAGTCTCTTTGTCTTTTCTCTTCTTCAAGCTTCTCCTTCTTCATCTGCTTTTCTAGTTCAAGTTGCTGCCTTTTCTCTTCCTTCAAACGATTTTCTTCTTCTCTTTTCAATTGTCTTTCAAGTTCTAATTGTTGTTTCTTCTCTTCTCTTAGACGTGCTTCTTCTTCCTTCTTCTTTTGTCTCTCTAGTTTTTCTTTTTCTAGTTGTTCTTTTCTTTGCAGTCTCTCTTCCTCGAGTCTCTGCTTCTTGGCTAAACGTTCTGCTTCTTGGAGTTCTCTTTGTCTTTTCTTTTCCTCCTTTAGGGCCTTTCTTTCTTCAGGATTCATATTCTTCATAGTCTCACTAGCGGTAGAAATCATTGAAACATCATTCATCGCAGAAGTATCAGCTTCACTGATCATAGAGGAGTCTGCGATGTCTTGAGAATTATCAACTCTAGTTCTTTCATTATCATTAGTATCATTATCGGGTTTGCTTTCGTAACTACCCATACTTTCACTCTCAGGTGAATCAATGAAGGTAACTTGGTCTTTTATTGGAGCTTTTATTTGTAACTTTTTAGGTGAAGGAGACACGTCAGACTCTGCATCGCAGTCAATCACCTCAACTTGATCAATTGATCTCTTCTCAGGTGATGTCTTAGGTGTGTTCAAGGACCCAAAGGGCAGTGTCATTTGTCCCATCCTCGAGTTAATTATCCAGTCAGAAGTATATGTGCTGAATCCACTGTTGAGTGTAAGTGGAAAGTACAGGGAATGCCGGTAAAGACTGATAAACGGCCAGCATAGCGATGGAGAAGAAGCAAAATGGTACACGCGTCAATCAATGTCAAGTAGGGAAATAGCGACCAATCACGCTCTGGGAAGACGCGTCGTTCTCGAGATCAACTTTAAAAGCCGCTGATCAAACCCTAAACAAGATGTAAAAAACTACTACTTTGCTATGGGGGACTGATTGTATATGATCTTCTCTTGAGTTTATATATATCCTGAACTCTAGGAGCTACTGACGCGGGGGATATGAGTGTATTTACCCATCAACATCAGTCCCAAGAGTTACCTGCCATGGCTGACGAAACCGTATTTCTATTTGGAACGCAAGCTGCTGGCGTTATAGAAGAATGGCAAACCGAAAAAGAGAAAGAGGACAGTATCAACAGGAAGACGCTAGCATTGAAAAAATTCAGCTTGGACGGTGGCGATTCAAGCGTTGTCGACCCAAAGCCTTCCAGGAGTATATCTTCCAATAAAAAAAAGAGGAGGGGGACATCAAGCGATGACAAAGAGAAGTCGTCTAAGACTAAAATTAAGAAGAAAGCTAAGAAACAAATAGATAGCCTGACAGGACAAACCGAGCTTGGTGAATCACTGGATGTATTTTCTCTCATATCGTCAAATAAATCAAAAGCAAATGAAGTTGGCCGGACGCTGAAGAGGCTAGATCAAGCAAGGCAGAAACATAAACAGAAAAAGGAGAAAGTTCTCTCAAGATTGGCCAATATACTATATTCCGAAAGCGATTGGATGGAGGTACGGCGTACGTTAGTTCCTAGATATTTGGATTCCGCTAACAAGTCGCAGATTACTTTGGACTCTGTCCTACAGAGACAAGATAAAATTATAGATAACCACCCATCTGATTCGATATTTTACAACTCCATACAATTACCTACCAACTTCGATAAAGAAGATTTCAAAACACTCTACGATCTCAAGAGCGATATGTTTACTCGTAACTTCTTGGATCATAGTCAGGAGGCAGAATTGGATGATATGCAGAAGCTGATCTCACAATCTGAGTTTGTTCGTGTCTCCTTAAACTCAGACGAAGAAGATAACTCAGATGACGATTTATCCCATATTTCAGATTCTGACAGTGAAGACTTAGAGCTGAACGAGGAAAATATACAAAGTCTTGTCCGGCTCTCAAGGCTTCTTTGCATGGGCAAAAAGCTAAGAGCAGACCCAAATACTAATGCATCGCTGAACGACGATAATCAGGACTTTGATTTTGATTTTATAGACTCTATTCAGAATGAAAAACGGGATGAAACTTTTAGTAGGAACAAAGAATCTGTAGAGCTTAGTCAGTTCGCTGAATATAGTATCAATGAACCAAGGAATGATAGCAGTATGTTTAGGGGCTTACAAAATATGACAGAGACTGTTAACTCCCGTCATAACCTCGAAGGATTAAGTCAGAGGGGTGGATGTACGCAAGAGGATCCTGTTCTGATTATCTCATCCTCTCAGAATAATGATCAAGTTTTTGACAAAGCAAGAAAGCTTATCGATGAAGGAAAACGTACAGGTATCTCAAGGGATGATTCCACGTTACTCTTCAAGCCAACATCGATGGGATCTGCCAATAAGATACAAGTTTTGGAGTCTGTCTATCAGAATTCGGCCCAACTTACCAGTTTCAAAGTTCAACAGATGAGCGATACGCAAGATGAGATTTCAAAGGTCAACAATGGGAACAATGAAAATTATAACGACGACTCGGAGACTGAGTTAAATGATAACAACCCTGATGTTAGCGAAAGCGATAATGGTTATCAGATACAAGATCGCAGTCTTGCTATCGAAACCTTAGAAAGCCCATACAATGATAAAAAAGAAGTTAGAAGGCCATACGAGATTATCACTACATCGTCACCACTATTGAAGCCTGAGGATAATGATACAGCTGAAATGGATACCAATATAGAGAAAGAGGTTTCTGATGTGGATTATCTTTCATTGGCCAAAAAGGAAGCAGAATCGCAGCTCACACATGGAACCATTGATCAATTGCCAGACCTCGTCAGATCTAGAACTTTGGAAAGGGGTGATGTATCTTGCGAATCATACATCATCAAGAGAGCTAACTCTCTCTCTGTCATCGATGTTGATGAGATCTCTAATAGTTCAACGGGATCGGATAACGACGAGTTGACTCTTGATCAAATCATAGCTGACTTGAATAGGGACAGAGCACTAAAAACCTCCACGAATACCCATATAAATCAATCTAGTCAAGCCTCCAATGATTCCATACCGAACAGTATTGATAGCGATGTGCGTGACATATCCTTGATTCAAGTTCTATCAAGTCAGGAAAACACCTCAGAGGAAAATATTCTTGTGGATAATGTGGCCAGATTTGCTGCTCGGTCATACCAGGATAATATAAGTGAGCCGGAAGTAGTATTACATGATGATAACTATGATAATAAGATCAATGAAGAGTCTCCTTCTGTAGATGTTTTTGATTTTAGTTCCAGGAGAGAAAAGATTTCGGGGTTGGCAAGATTTCAAACACCAGAGTCATTCGATAAAGAAGGTTCGCCGATGACAATAGCTTCAAATGAGAGAGAAGAAGGAGAAGACTTTGGTTTACTAACGACAGAGAATAATGAGCGTCAGTCGGGAGATGAAGAGGAAGAGTTGCACTCTCAACTGAATTTCGAAAGTTACTCAACCGCGCAGTTGAAGTCACAGATGAATGAATGGGGCTTAAAGCCCGTCAAAAGCAGACAGACTATGATAAATGTGTTGAAAAGCACAAGCAATCTCATAGACAAAACATTTCTCCGGCAATCAATATCACAGAGAGATCTGAATTCTCAAAGCCAAGGAAAGTCGCAAAACAGTAATGATGGCGGTGGTGGGTTCTTGCTGAAGTTCTCTCAAGCACAGTTGACTGAAACACACTCAAAATATAAAGATGATTTAGAATCTGCTAAGGTAATAAAGAGAACTATGCTTTCAAAGGTTAGAGATGTGCTCAAGAATGACAGGAATACTTATCTTAAAATTGTTTTACTCCAACCGCTGAATTTATCTGCTGTTCTTGAATTAATAAATGTTGAAAATGATTTCAACATTGATCAGAGTTCAATCTGTGAAATTTTAACAGATCTAGGTATTTGTTATACTGAAACTGAGTTAAAAATTAGTCAATCTCAAGCAATACCTGAATATGATATCGGCGGGAAAAGTGATCAAGGGAGTGAAGATAATGACGATTTCCTTGGAGAATTGTAAATAATGGTTATGTAAGTAGGTTTTACAAGATTTATACTCAAATTACATAAACACGGAAGAATAAAAGCTTCCTCTACCCTAGAAGAACGTTACCCTTTTGGGAAGATTATGTGCCGATATCAATATCCGATGTTATTTATATACGAAGGATCGAAAATAGCAGCGCGTATGTGCTTGGAGAAACCCGAGCTTTCGTCTCGAAAAGGATATAGATCTGCGGGCGTTTAGAATCGGTGGCTTTAAAATTACGTGCGTCTTAAGGCCCCCGACGATCCTAGATCTGCGGAAAACAATAGTCATTATACTTCAAAAGATCTCAGCGAGACTGTTTATTGCATCGGTGCATATTTGCAGTCGTTGATACCCCCCTAATATTCAAGGTTAATTATGCAAGATTCAGTTTATTGGTCTTTTTAGCCTCCTTGCGATCGCCGCCTGGGCCGATGCTTAGATTCAATTGATTACAAATAAATCTATAATCGGATCCGTTGAGAATCGTGGGGATACGAAATAGAACTTAAAAAGTAACTCGGCATCCTCCAAAAAGTTGCAGTGTTTAGTGATCGTTTCACTAGAAAACTAAATCGAAAACTAGATACTGATAATGACCATCTTTATGAGCTAATATAGAAGGAAAGAAAGGAAACTCTAGCTAACTCTTATTCACAACAAAAAAGTTATTGTCTGAGAACAACGATTTGCGGTACTAAGAGAAAGCCTCATTGAGAAAATCGATGGGGGACGATTAAGTACTGAAATCCTTACTTGGTATCTGAGCTTACCTGTTTACTTTTTTGCCGGTTGTTCAAGGATTGTTATATCTCACCAGCTTGGTTTGGAGTACCTCTTCAAAGGGAATCATAGATAGGGTGGTACGTAGCAATCATTAACTGGTTGAAAATAAATTGAGTAGAATAGCGTAAACACAATATCAGAAGAATTCCATCAGTGGCCTTTAAAAAAGAGATATTGAATATCCTATTTGAGGCAGACCAAACACGGTGTTCGAAAGCTACTCTTGGATATTACATTGTTCTATTGCATAGTTGAGGGTTTTTGTTATTCGGATCTCCTCTATAGCGGCCGCCTTATTTTCAAAAATGGCAACTCACATATATACATTGAACAAACCCAGTTCATTCACTTTAATCTTGTAATCATCCATGATCTGGTAAATCTAGAGACAATTCGAACAATTTTGGTATAAAATCAAACGTTTATCATGAAATTGAAGAAATTGTTCATCCCTGCAATTGCGGGACTCCTAACTTGCATTAGTTATGTTTCCGCCCTTGAACAGGATGTATCGATCACTTATGGAAGTGTTTCCTATGGTGATGTTATAACACAAGAATTAGCACCTTTAGGATGTACTTACAGTGGTTATGAATCATCTCCTGGTTTCAATATCACTCTTTATAGTTTCCCTTTAAAAAATCTTCTCCGTTCTAGTGCATACAATTCACTCTATTATGCTACCAATTATCTTACAGAAACAATCCTTAAATCCACGTATGGTATTACAGAAGTTAGTCTATATACTATCGACTCAGCTTCAGTAACAGGTATTATAAGTGGCTCGGCTCGTGGTACTTTTGAATATACAGGTTATTTCTTAGCTACAGAAACCGGTCTCTATGGATTTCAGGTTGACGCCGTCAGTACCGGTGTTATGATTTGGGTTGGTGACGGTGCTATTGGTTGTTGTTCAAATGATGTACCTTCAGATTCCATCGATGACTATATTGCGTTTATTGTGACTACGGCTTTTGGTTCTTATGTTGAGGCGCCTTACAGTTATGTTTATATGATTGCCGGTAATTATTACCCAGTAAGAATGGTGTTTGTCCAAGATTACCATTCATCCACGGCAATAGCTACCTTCCAATTCCATTTTGAAAGTCCTAGCGGAGTTGAGTATACCGATTGGAGTAACAACATCTTTCAAATGTATCCCTTAAGTGGAGCCGTGTGTGGTTCAACTACTACAACACTTGAAACTACTACCACTGGAGTTGGACCTGTGACTGAAACTGAATCTTTCTATACAAACATTACCACAGTCATTGGAGATGCTACAATTGTCGAGTCCGAACTATTCGTCGAAATCCCCGAAAGTAGAACCACCGATTCCTGGACGGGTACTTTTACAACTACCACCGCAGAGTTGTTCACCTTCACCGATGGCTCTTCTACATACACCTCCGAAGTACTCCTCATAGAGACCCCTGTGCTATACACAGCTATCCCATGGACAGGTTCTTTCACAACTGTAACCACGGGGATCATCACGCTGGTGTCTGGAAGTTCCACTTACACGACAGACGGCGAGATAATCGAGACGCCTGAAGAGAAAACCACCATCGCGTGGACTGGTTCATCTGGTATAACAACAACCGGAATAATTACAATTGTCTCTGGAAGCACAACTTATACAACCACAGGCGAAATCGTAGAAACCCCAGATGAGAAAACTACTCTTCCATGGTCTGGTTCATATACAACTACCGTCTCTGGTGACATCACTATCGTCTCTGGCAGCTCTACATACACCACCACAGGTGAGATAATTGAGACACCTGATGCTATATTGTCAACAACAACTACAGGTGGACCAGCTGCAACATCATATACGTCAATCCAAACATTGACCAGTGGAACTTCCACCTACACCACATCGGTCGTCGTTGATGTTTTGTCTGCCACCACTGAATACACCGGAACCGTGCCAACTACTTTCGTTACCGTTTCGACTGTAACCAGCGGAACTTTGACGTATGCAACTACATTTATGGTTGATGTCGATGATTCTTTATCTGTCAGCACCTCGTATGGCTCAAGTCAAACCACTTTTACTACCGTTGCCACATTAACAAGCGGAACTTCGACCTACACTACTATGTATGTCGTCGATGGTGAAACTCCATTGTCCACCATCACCACGGGTGGCTCGGCTGCTACATCATACACATCTGTTCAAACATTGACCAGCGGAACTTCAACCTACACCACATCGGTCGTCGTTGATGTTTTGTCTGCCACCACTGAATACACCGGAACCGTCCCAACTACTTTTGTTTCTGTTTCGACTGTGACCAGCGGCACTTTGACGTATGCAACCACCTTTATGGTTGATGTCGATGATTCTTTATCCGTCAGCACCTCTTATGGATCTTCTAAGACTACTTTCACTACCGTTGCCACATTAACAAGTGGAACTTCGACCTACACTACTATGTATGTTGTCGATGGTGAAACTCCATTGTCAACCATCACTACCGGTGGCTCAGCTGCAACATCATACACATCTGTTCAAACATTGACCAGCGGAACTTCAACCTACACCACATCGGTCGTCGTTGATGTTTTGTCTGCCACCACTGAATACACCGGAACCGTCCCAACTACTTTTGTTACCGTTTCCACAGTTACCAGCGGAACTTTGACTTATGCAACCACATTTATGGTCGATGTCGATGATTCATTATCTGTCAGCACTTCATATGGATCTTCTAAGACTACTTTCACTACCGTTGCTACATTAACAAGCGGAACTTCGACCTACACTACTATGTATGTCGTCGATGGTGAAACTCCATTGTCTACGATCACTACCGGTGGCTCAGCTGCTACCAGTTACACATCTGTTCAAACATTGACCAGCGGAACTTCAACCTACACCACATCGATCGTCGTTGATGTTTTGTCTGCCACCACTGAATACACCGGAACCGTCCCAACTACTTTTGTTTCTGTTTCGACTGTGACCAGCGGCACTTTGACTTACGCAACCACATTTATGGTTGATGTCGATGATGCTTTATCCGTCAGCACCTCGTATGGCTCAAGTCAAACCACTTTCACTACTGTTGCTACATTAACAAGCGGAACTTCGACTTACACTACTATGTATGTTGTCGATGGTGAAACTCCATTGTCTACAATTACCACCGGTGGCTCAGCTGCTACATCATACACATCTGCTCAAACATTGACCAGCGGAACTTCAACCTACACCACATCGGTCGTCGTTGATGTTTTGTCTGCCACCACTGAATACACCGGAACCGTCCCAACTACTTTTGTTACTGTATCCACAGTTACCAGCGGAACTTTGACTTATGCAACCACATTTATGGTTGATGTCCAAGATCCTTTATCTACCTTATTTACCTCTGGTGCAGCTGCAAGTGTCCACACTTCTGTTGCCACTGTGACTAGCGGAACGTCCACGTACACCACCACATATGTCGTTGATGTATTGTCAGCTACAACCATGGCTGGCGCATCTGCTACCACGTTCACATCATTCAAAACTGTGACCAGCGGAACTTCCACATACACCACTTCGTTCATCGTTGATGTTACCAAGTCCGGTGCTTTGTCTACCTTATTTACATCTGGTGCATCTGCTACCACATTCACCTCAGTTGAAACTGTGACCAGCGGAACTTCCACATACACCACTTCGTTCATCGTTGATGTTACCAAATCCGGTGCTTTGTCTACCTCATTTGCATCTGGTGCATCTGCTACCACATTCACCTCAGTTGAAACTGTGACCAGCGGAACTTCCACATACACCACTTCGTTCATCGTTGATATTACCAAGTCCGGTGCTTTGTCTACCTTATTTACCTCTGGTGCAGCTGCAAGTGTCTACACTTCTGTTGCCACTGTGACTAGCGGAACGTCCACGTACACCACCACATATGTCGTTGATGTATTGTCAGCTACAACCATGGCTGGCGCATCTGCTACCACGTTCACATCAGTCGAAACTGTGACCAGCGGAACTTCCACATACACCACTTCGTTCATCGTTGATGTTACCAAGTCCGGTGCTTTGTCTACCTTATTTACATCTGGTGCAGCTGCAAGTGTTTACACTTCTGTTGCCACTGTTACTAGCGGAGCTTCCACATACACCACTTCGTTCATCGTTGATGTTACCAAATCCGGTGCTTTGTCTACCTCATTTGCATCTGGTGCATCTGCTACCACATTCACCTCAGTTGAAACTGTGACCAGCGGAACTTCTACATACACCTCTTCGTTCATCGTTGATGTTACCAAATCCGGTGCTTTGTCTACCTCATTTACATCTGGCGCAGCTGCAAGTGTCTACACTTCTGCAGCCACTGTGACTAGTGGAGGTTCTACATACACAACTTCACTTGTGGTTGATGTCACCCAAGGTGGTAGTACATTTGCATCTGTTTCGACTTCAAGTAATGTTACCTCGACATACTCTTACACTTCTAATGGTATTGTTTACACGGTTACTGAAACGGTTCAATGTTCTTCTACTTCAGCTAAACACTCCGAGGTTTCAGCTACTGATAACCTCATTGATCACATAACATCTAGTACAAATCCAGAAGTCTATGCCACTTTAACAATTCCTTCTTCATCTTCCACAACTTACACTACAGATACAGTCTACACAAATGCAAATGGTGGATCAGTGATCACATCATCTGTTGTCATTATTGGTGTACCATCGGGTACTCTATCTACTCAAGTTTACGCCTCGACTGATGCTGCTATATCTACTTCTTCTTATGAAGGCTCGGCCAATAAATTAACCGGGAAAAGATCTTCTATTTTTATCTTATTAGCAATGGCGTTTTTATATAATTGAGACTTGCAGTGGTGATACATCCCTATTACCACGATCCAGCTTCCTGGATGAGTCGAGATTGCAATTTTTAGCCAGATAAGTCTACATCCTCTTCAATTTCGGAGATGTTTATCTTTTTTCTATATATATCTATACATCTCACAGTGTTATATTTTACTGATATTAATAAATTATTAAACTATTAAATTATAAAATCTTTTAAAAGCAGGATAAGTATAATACTATCAAAAGACCAAGGGGAATGACTGAAGACTTCTGTGATTCTGAAAACAGAGTGCCCAAACATTGCTGCTCAAAAAGCCCTTAACAGAAATGTTCCATATATTTGTCAATTGCTTCTTCGAAGCTTTAACGAAGTAAAATATATACACCAAGGCTGCAATAGATTTCCTAAGCTGGCAGATAATTAAATCGCAGATCCGAGTTACTGAGTGCGTCATATAGATACGCCCATGCATATTTATTTTTTTAATGGTTTATTACTTAGAAGAGAAGCGCCAACAGATAAAGCCCTATTATCATATATATCTTATCGTTTACTTTACATCGACAAGATGAAGATCCCATACGCACTCGTATATAATATTTTCTGATTTTCAGTTTTTTTGTCGTATAACCCAGATAGCTTGCGACCAGCATCCAATATACCTATAGAGATCTGCGACAAAAAGTTAAGTGGAATAATATTTATGATGCTTCTAGTTTTGCTGTTAAGGGATCAAATGAGGTGGAGCTTAGGAAGTCTAGAAAGAATTGGGATGTGGTGGAATCGATTATATCCTTTGTTGTTTCATCTGCCATACCAGATATCTAGTTTTTAGCTTTTTAGCAAGTGGTATGGGCATTTGGGCATCGTGGGCTTCGCTCGTACGGTGGCTGATATTCATCTTGGAAATGGTTCCTCTATATATTAGTTGGCAACAAGAACAATGTCACTTCATCGTCTGTACATGGCATTGTATATGGCTATGATACAATTAGGGACGCTTTCAACGCAAGTGTCCTTGTTATACTTCTCTGCAGCGACTTATATAACTTTGCAGACTTCAGATGGTGTCAAAAGAGTTGTGAGAGATGTACCGAGTCTAGCTGTAACTGTTCAATACAAGCTTCTCTTCCTCTTCGTCTTGGGCTTCAGCTTAGGATATGCCTATAACGGCTGTCTCTGCAACTTCATATGATGTACTTGATGCAAATAGTTTGACAAGTTGAAAACTTTATTGTTTCAGTGCAAGGGTGGGATAAGTGTAAAAAGCTTGGAGAAAGGATAATCTTACTTTGTAAACATAGCTGCTCAATAATTCTTTTTGTTGATACTGATAACCTAGGCGAAAATGCCAAACTGTGTTTGAATATCTGTGCGATATATATGAAAGCGAGTAAATTTAATGTTAAAAAATATAGGAGATGAATTTGAGTAGTCATAGGGTTATATACAAAGCTAATAATGCAAGTGGGGGAAGAAGGCAAAAAGTATATTTAATAGTGACATGAAATTTATGAATAGTCTGGCGAGTCAGTCATACTTCTTTAAATCCTCGGGGCTGTTGAACTTATCATCATTTAAAAGCATAATCTTGTTCAAAAATGATATAAAATAATATGAAGCGATTGATTCGATGAAAAGGGGTAGAATATCCCAAATGATGGCATCCATCACATTTCTTTCCCCGTCATATACTGCTAGTCCGGTGACAATAAATGAGTAACCAATAAATACTAAGACACCAACGGTGATCAAAGTCAAGACTAATGATTTACCGATCCTGGACCAACTTAGTTCATCTTCTACGTCGTACTTCAAGCCATTTTTATCGACAATTTTTGTATTTGCAGTGGTCTTGGAGTCCCCTTTTGGTTTTCTTTGTCTGGTTGACATAATGTGTATGCGATTGTGGATTGGTAGTAATCAATATGCTGAAAGATTCCCTCTCGTCACCTAACCAAAATATGAACATTTCAATGGCGTAGCCCTTTCTCTTCTGATCTGCACCGCCACGGGCACCCCTTTCAATGCGCCACGTATGCCCAATAAAAGTAAGCTTCGCCACTAGCTACCATACCCAAGACTAAACCAGTGACACATTCTGGATTCGGCGTTTATAGGACGCGCCATGTACCTTTATTTTTTTAATGATCAATTAAACAGATGCAACTTATATGAAGATAAAGAGCGCTTGGACTTCTCTGATACAAGGAGTGAGTTGGCTACTCTGCACGACTCGTTGAACACCATATACACCTATATAATATCCCCCATGAAATACTTTGAGATACATTGGGCAACTTATTGATCAAAGCGCCACCGTGTAAAATTGGAAATTCTTGTCGAAATTATAACGCACCG
This sequence comes from Wenyingozyma nitratophila, assembly GCA_030567875.1. Classification (NCBI taxonomy): domain Eukaryota; kingdom Fungi; phylum Ascomycota; class Pichiomycetes; order Pichiales; family Pichiaceae; genus Wenyingozyma; species Wenyingozyma nitratophila. The sequence goes on from JAJLSW010000012.1 coordinate 54,490, forward strand.
GGTGAACAATAGATGTAATCTATTGTCGATCCCACATTGTATTTGAAAAGGTATTGTTTCTCGGTAATCAGGGTGGTGCTGCCTTCGGTGAAAGGATAAGTTAGTTCACTATTAGTGTTTGAAAATTTCTAACAACGCAGGTGATTTTTACTAGTCCAACAGACTTCTCGAACTCTTACCACACTCCGACTTGATATAAATATATATAAACATAAGCAAGGTAACCAAATATAAACATGAAGACACACTTTGTAAACAAAAAAGCGCGTCCACCTTTTCATTTCCGTGTTATACTCACGAGTTTCACATGGATTTGAGGGGACTAAATAACAAGTCCAATTAGGATGTCGCGAGTCAAAATTGAAACTGCCTAATATTGCCTAATCTGTTTGCTCATATTGTTAAGATGTGTGCTTCTATTGGCTTTTGAAAATTCTTGTATATTAAGGTGGTTGTGCTGTGAACAGTTCGTAAGGATTTATTTGCTGCACCTGCGATGTTTTGCTTTAAATTTATTCTATGCTTCGAAGCTTTTTCTGATTTGCGTAATCGTGATCAGGAGCACATTTTTAATAAAAACATTAAGAGGATTATACCAAATTGAGCTATCAATAACAGATCGGCGTATCGGAAAGGGGGTAGCTATTTTTACTTTTTGAGGATCCTCAAATGTTGGACGAACAAAGATGATCTGCGCATAACAATAATTAATTTCACTTCCGATGATCACTCAATTGATTATGCATGCAGATTTACGATACTTGGTCCCGTCTATCATACATATTTATGCGAGATATTATTTACTTAATCTGTTTTGGGAAATCATTGGTTCGTCGCACCAAAATCATATGAATGGCCTTTTGTTAGTAGATCAATGCTAGCAGGATACGTTCATACTCGGTGGACGTGGCAGCATTAATACCAGTAAACCCAGTATCAAAGGTAACCTGATACCACACTTTACATCTGGATTGCGAAAAGGGAAAAGATATGGTCGTGATCGAAGAACAGGAACTTTGGGTAGCCGCAGTACCTATATATATATAACCACTCAAAAAGAAACTAGCCACTCACAATTAGTCTTTTTTGCATATCGATGGGCCAAATTATCATAGATTTATTCGGAAATAGGTGCATTGAATTAAGATTGGCATCCAGTGAAATGATCCAAGAGGGACAAATAAATTACTTGTTTTCATATTTGTCTGTTTACCTTTTATACTGAATCTCGTCGATCCCGTATCCCCTCTTTAGCAAAATGGAACCTGGATAAAAAGCTTTAGGAAGGTTATATAAGTTCAAAGGTAATGTGCGTGCAACAAGGCTATCCCTGGTACTGCTAGCACTCCACTAGCATCTAGCTATTATCGAGCATAACTCACGCTATACAAAAGTATTTATAACTTTGGAGTAGCATTGCACAATTAACGCCTGGAATAAAAACTCTTGTGGTAATATCAAAGCGCAACTACTTTTAAGAGCGCAGATCTTAAGGCCAAAATCGTGTTATATATAACCCGTATAAATCGCATATTATTTCTTAAAGTTTTTTTAATCTTCATTAATAGTTCCCATCACCTCTAATATTATAGAATACAATCAGCCAAAAGTATGAAATTGGGAAGTTGGTTTATTGCTATATTTGCGTGCTTCATTGTTGGGCACCCCAATTACGTTTCTGCTGATACCACCACAACGGGATCCATTACTGTGGGTACCGTCAGAAATCAAGAATTAGGACCATTAGGATGTAGTTATTCTGGGTATACATCTACAGTTGGTATGAATGCTACTGCCTATTACTACGATGTATTAGCTGTTCTCCGTCGTAATTGGAAAAGTACGCTATACTACGCTTCAAATTACTTGACTGGATCACTTGTTTCGTCTGTAGATGGGATTACAGATTTATCTTATTTTTACGCTTCGGATGACACTACCACAGGGTCATTCGGCCTAAACTTAACGAGACGTGTGGCTTACCAGATTACTGGGTTTTTCTTGGCTCCAGAGACTGGTGTATATATTTTTGGGTTAGGTAATGTCAAAAGTGGTATTATGCTTTGGATTGGTGACGGTGCTATCGACTGTTGTACAAATGAACTCTCTACAGATTCAGAATCTAACTACCTTGCCTTCGTCGGCAATCTTGACTACGACTATGACACCATAATACCAGACTCATATGTCTATTTGGTTGCCGGTGGCTATTATCCTTTGAGAATAACATATCTCTCGGGTCTAACTGTAGGAAGTTTCTTCTCGGTCAATTTCGAAACACCAAGTGGTATTCAACCTGAAAATTGGGGTAATTATGTTTATCAAATGATTTCTCAAGATGGTGCAGTATGTTATTCAACAACACAAACACTTAGAACTACTACTACTTCTGTTGGACCGGAACCGAAATTCAATCATCTTTCATCAACATTAGTACAGTTACTCACAAAGGAACAGTCATTGAATCTGAATTATTCATCGAGATTCCAGAAAGTAGAACCACCATTCCGTGGACTGGTACATTCACAACCACTTATTTGGCGGATGGGACTTTTACCGATGACTCTTCTACATATACATCCGAAATAATCGTCATAGAGACCCCTGAAGAAAGCACTATTGTACCATGGACTGGTTCATTTACAACAACTACTACAGGTATTATCACGGTGGTGTCTGGAAGTTCTTCGTACACGACTACAGGCGAAATAATTGAGACTCCTGATGATAAGACAACCATCCCATGGACTGGTTCTTATACCACCACCGTCCCTGGTACTATAACCGTCATTTCTGGAGCTTCCACCTACACAACTACAGGTGAAATAATCGAAACCCCAGACGAGAAGACAACCGTTACATGGAGTGGTTCATCTACTACCTCATCCACTGGATTGATCACTGTTATATCTAGTGGCTCCACTTATACAACAACCGGTGAAATTATATTGGTTCCCCAATATATCACCACTGTATCTTGGGCTGGCTCTTATACTACTACCGTCACAGGACCAATCACTGTGATATCTAGTGGCTCGACATATACCACTACTGGTATAATAGTTGAGACCCCAACCTCCTCAAGTTCTTCTTCTAGTTCTTCTTCAAGTTCATCTTCGAGTTCATCGTCAGGTTCATCGTCCAGTTCATCTGCTTTGAGTTCTTCTGTTTCAAGTTCCGTTGCATCTTCAAGTTCTTCAAGTTCTTCTTCAAGTTCTTCTTCAAGTTCATCGTCAGGTTCATCTGCTTTGAGTTCTTCTGTTTTAAGTTCCGTTGCATCTTCTAGTCCTTCTTTTATTTCTTCTTCAATCTCTTATTCTAGTTCAGCTCCAAGTTCATCCTCGGGTTCATCTTCAAGTTCGTCTTCAACATCCGCCATTTTCAGATCTGTTGTTTACGGAAGCTCTTATTATGATACTACTTCAAGTACATCCAAGATTTCTTCTGCTGCCGGCTCCTCTGGTTCAAGTTATACTTTATCTTCTGGCACTTCTTCAAGTTCAAATGATGTCACATCTAGTTTTGCCAAAAGCTCTACATCTGGTACCAGTGATTCGACTTCCATCTCTTCAAATGCGTCCTCTGCTAGCTCATCTTCTATTCCTCTAACAGCAGAATTTGAGCCAACGATCAAAGGAAGTAGTACTTCTAATGGTCTTCAATGGATCGTCTCGATCCCCCTTGATATTATTTCCGTTGAAGCTGTTGAGTTTGTCTTTGACAATGGATCCTCAAATTGGGGTTTCTCTGACTCTGTAGCTGATATTTATCTTGGAACCGATGGTGTCTATAAATTAGTTGGTACCAACGGTGACATCACTTCATCATCCGCAGATGTTTCTTTCAATGACATTGTAGATGGTTATGATTCACTCACTGCTGTTTTCAACGCAAGTTTGCTCAGCACTGCTTCTAATGTCTTCAGTGCAACATTCGATGTTATTGTCCAGACTCCAGATGGCGTTAAAAGAGTCAAAAGAGCTTCTCTGAGTTTCACTGGAACTGCTGAGATCACCTTAACTTTCTCGTCGTTGTTATCGTCATCTTATTCCTCTACAGATACAGCTACGGCCTATACTACAAGCACTTCAAGTTTAGAGAGTTCGACCTCCAGTAGCGAAGTATATACGACCATAAAGACTTATACCTCTGCGAATGAAGTTTACACAACTACAGAAACCGTCGAATGTTCTTCTCAAAGTTCATCCGCTTCACAAGTGATAACTACCAGCACTTACACATCAGATGGTATCCTTTACACAGTCACTGAAACTGTTGAATGTTCTTCTGCTACTGCTACAGACTCGGAAACTTCTTCTACTAAGAATGTAATTGATTATGAAACATCAACCACAAGACCAGAAGTCTACGTCACTGTCACCGTACCTTGTTCATCTTCCACCACTTACATAACAGAGACCGTGTATACAAACACGGTTGGTGGATCGCCAATAACGTCAACCGTTGTTGTTATTGGTGTACCGGTAGCAACCTCAGATTCCGCCGTTTCAACTGCTTCTGATATCTCTACCGCTTCTTACGAAGGGTCAGGTAATAAGTTATTCGGACAAACGTCTGTCCTCTTCGCTATGGTTGCATTTGTTATATCATATCTTTGAATGAGTTGATCGTATTCGTTACATATGTGTTTGTGCTCCTTATTTCTTTCTTTGTCATATCCGCTATTTCCTTAGCCGATTATAGACTCTCTTTGATTTCAAAAGAGCTCTCTCTTGTACTTCCATTTTGTATATCTCACTGTTTTACTAAGTATTGATAGAAATAAATTAATTAATGTTTTCAAGATCAGGTTATTTTGTGTATTTAAATATATTTTGACATCAAAACCATAGGTTGCTTGGGTTTCTCTTTAGTACACTAAAGTGTATGACAGATTAGTTTTGTAAGGAAGGGTATAGATAACCACATATATGTATGCACCACACCCTATTATCAATGGTATTGCAATCCAGGGAAGGCAAATTTCGTTGCAACACACGCTAAAGTTGTAATTGAAGTGGACCACAGTTTAATCCCCTGATAGAGCAGTCCCAATGGTATCGCTGAAATAGAGCCATTATATCTATTTTTCAATCAAATCTTACGTGTCCAGTGATTTTGCAAGAGTAAATACTCCATATATTTATCAGCTATCCGTTGTGTAAACAGATACATTCGAAGTAATCAGTTCTCAAAATTTAAAATTTAAATCTAAAATTTCAGCGAGACAAACTCTTTCAAGAGAGGGGAAAACTGTTACCCCAGATGCGTATGGGCCCTCGCTATGTAAGTTTTTTGAGACCCGGGATATGGGGATTAGATAGATTGGCAGCTAGAGAACATACACTTTGGTGGGTGTATAGCAGCATAACGTTTGTTCTTGAGAAACTATATCATCCGTCAACACTATCAGGTAATAGTCAAAGTACAGTGACTTGGAGAAGGGTATGCAGCAGCTTAGTTTCAGGAAGAGGGCGACTCTTTTGAGCAAGGTTGAAAGACTCTATAACACCAGGTCTTTCAACTCCGGGATATCCCTGCGAATCCAACAGCAAAGTTATCAGGTTTTCAATAGAGACGTTAAGCTAAAGCAAAGAGAAAGAGCAGTCCATGATTCAGAGAGTCTCTACGTGGAATATATACGAGATGAAGTTGCTAGGAGAACTATCGAAAGGCTTGCTTTCATAAAGAAAGATTTTAATTGGCTGATGGATTTCGGATGTAATACTGGTAATTTTGAAAGGTTACTCTGTGAACGAAGAGATGACGATGATATCAGATGGAAAGAGGACAAGGACCTAGTGAAGGGTAAGATCGACAAGATATGCATGGTAGATTCTTCAAAAGCGGTACTGTATAAAAACGCAGATTTGCCATTCAACAAACAACTAGATATAGAAAGGGTGGTCGCCGATGAAGAAGCATATGATCATCCAGTTTTAACAAAGGAGAATAACTTCGACGGTATAGTGAGTAACTTGAGTCTTCATTGGATCAACGATTTGCCCTCCGTCTTTGGCAAACTCTACAAATCATTGAAGCCGAATGGAGTGTTTATGGGATCAATGTTTGGTGGGGATACGCTATTCGAATTGCGTACTTCATTACAACTAGCAGAATTGGAGAGATGTGGAGGCTTGTCAGCTAGGGTCTCACCTTTTGTAGGCGCATCTGACGTTGGTGCTCTTATGCAAAGGGCTGGATTCCAGATGTTAACCATTGACGTTGAAGAGATCGTGGTCAGTTACCCAGATATTGTGGCATTGATGAGAGACTTGCAACTCATGGGTGAAAATAACTCCATATTGAGCACCCCTCCCTCACTTACTAGAGATATGATTATTGCCACAGATCCAATATACAGAGCAATGCATGGTGATAGAGATGGTTCATTGCCTGCTACTTTTAGATTTGTCTTCATGATTGGCTGGAAGCCAGGTAATGATTTCCCACAACCTTTGAAAAGAGGAAGTGGCCAGGTTTCATTGAAAGACGTTCTGAAAACCGATTAAAAATAGATCCATTCTTCTACTCGATTTTCATTTATTTATTTGTTTATCTATTCATGGTAACTTCGTTATTTATTTTAGAGTGATACTAGAATACTATGTACAAAAGTTTTATTTTCCAATTTATACATAACTCTATCAAACATATATTAATGCTTATTTTGTAATTCCCATTCAATTTCAACGAGTCCTTCTTGCGCAAGGCTGCGAACGGTAGATATTGGATGTTTGGTGGAAAGCCACTTCAATCTCTCCTTTGCCTTGACAAATTGAGTTTGATCACCTAAATACAATATTACAAAGAGCTTTATGGCGTTCTGTAATCTAGTCATATTGGATGTGTTCAAATGCAAATTGAATACCCTGACAAATAATCCACTCAGCTTAAAGTCAGAAGGAAGCTCAAGGTTTAAATCCAGTAAATTAACCCAGAATTTAAGACAAGAGTTCTGCGATTTGACATACCTATCGATCTGCGAGTTATTTTTTTTCACATTGATACTACTATCAACTTTAAGAATAGTAAGCAATTTATTTAATATCAGAACCCTCTGATCATCAGATAAAGTATCATAATTCTGAAAAAATGAATGTACCGATGAATTAACTGTAATGTCGTTGGCATGAATTGCACCACCTGAAAAACTATAACCTTTCCAAAACTCAAGAGAGATCAGTGATATTTTTTCATCATCTAATTGTGTCAGATATTCATTGGTGTGGATATGCAACACCAGGCTGAAATAATCATCCAAGGTTGTGAATATAAGGTCATCGTCATTATCAGCGTCATAATTTATTTCGTTATTCTTGGCGTAGTCAATATAGTATTTTTGCCATTGCTTCAATTTCAGTAAGAGTTTCAGTGCCTTGAGTCTGATCTTATCCATGACCTCACCTGATAATCTGACCAACCTCTTCTCTACTTCGAATAGGACTTCACTGCTATAAGATTTGAAAATCTCCAGATTCGCAGAGATCAAGTTGATAGTAGAGTCTCTGATGAAGTTTCCCACATCGCCTTGATTGGTTATTGTGTAATCGTCCATATTCTTGACAATTTGAATCATCAGCTCAGGCGTCAGATTATCGGTGTACTTTGATACATATAGAGATATAGAATCAATAATAGAACTTCTCAGGCTTGCATCCACGGTAGGATCACCTACTAGATCCATCAACTTGTCAAAATTATGCAAAACGACATCATTGGTATACCCTATCGCTTTGGCAGCGGTAATATTACCATTCTTGATATAATAAATCCATTTCCCATTGTATTTCTCAGGAATGTTATACATAACCTTTGCCAGCTCAATAAAAGCAAATCTTATGGTTTCATCATTTTGTCTAATTATATTGAATATCAACTCATATTGGGCCTCCGTTATTTGATATTCAAAACTCCTGTCTTTCTTCAATGCGGTTATCAGATAAATTATTTCCTCTCCCTTGTAAAATGGATCCTTGTGATAATCATACTTAATGGCGTCCAAAGTATGACTGAAAAATTGAGCATGATCGAAGTTGCAACATAATGGTAAAAGAGTACCGATGGCATACATGAGACCATTAGGTATATGACTGCCAGTGGGGACCTTTTTCATATCTGAAGTTAACTCATTTATGACTTTGTCAACACTTGAGTCGTTCAAGAAGTCGGACAATGTAAGACTTGATTGCTTCCTGATATCATAATTCCAACTGGTGATTCCTACGTGGAGCAAATGCTCTATAAAATCGTCTTTCATTAGGTTCTCAGCTATGGAAGGTATTATCGTACTGATTTCATAAGCTCGTTTCAACTGACTCAAAGCTGAGTAATCTAATGTTTCAATGAGTTTCACCTTAAAAATATTGATCTTTGAATTTTGGCCAAGTAAAGTGGTAAGTATAACATCACCGTGTCTACCTATGAGCTCTTGAATACAAGCTGCACTGGCTCGTCTTATCATGAGATCTCTATCGTAACACGATACAATCACAAGTCTCTTGAATAGCAAAATCAAACTTTCAACGGATATTTCAGACGTCTTATATTTTTTAGCCAATGCCCAAGCGACAAAGCACGACGAGTCACGGACGTTACTTCCCATTGAGAAAGTTAGTCTATGCTGTTCGACAAAGAAAGTCTTATTAAGTACAGAGATAACGGCATTAATAGATTCATTTGGTAATACTTTTGTTCTTGTGAATTCTGCTAGAGTCAAAAGGATCCCATGAAACTTTTCGATGTTGATAGTTTCGGGATCAATGTTGAGATCTAATTGCAGTGCTCCTGTGTTTTCAACTGAGAGGTCTTTAATTTCAAATTCCTCAAGGATGTTATTCACAAGCTCCTTTTGGAAGTCAGAATCCAAATTCATAGCGAGCTTAGAGAATTGTCTAGCTAAGGAGTATCTTATTACAGTATCCTTGTGTCCCAAAAGGCCCAAGAATGCAGATATTATCTCTTCAATTTTTTCAAAATCTTCAGAATTCAAAAATAAAAGACTTAGTTTTCCCATATTTTTAATATAGAGTTTCATAGTCTTTGTGTCATCACAGGTATCCAAATTGCCTATTATCAATTTGAAGTGCATATCAAGAACCGCCTTCAATGCCTTATAAGTAGATATTTTCAAAAGGAAATTAGTTGTTGCCAAGATACCTATTCTTGTGAATGTAGACTTGTTTTCCCATTGACTTCGTGTAAGGTTATCCTGAAAGAATTTCTCCAGGAAAATTTCACTATCATTTCTGGACAAGAACCTTGCCATTAGTATAGAAGAAGCATCGTTCTCTTTCCCACTATAATTCAGATAATATGAAGAAATAGTGTATATTTTATCTGATACATCATTACCTATTCTGTTCAAAGAGAATGGAGCTAAGACCAGAATAGATAACCAAGCAAGTAAAAAGAACCTCTCCTGCCAAATTTCAGTTGTATCCAGCTTTTGTAGCACTTTTGTTATAAAGTAGATATCACTTTTCATACAATTTGAGACCGTTTTGATACCTCGTATTTTGGCGTAGTTGTAGAATATGATCCCTATGGCATTACCCAAAATGGAATCGCCATTAGGTACCAGAACTTTTTCAATGTACCCAGTAGTTAGTCTATCCACAACCGACTTTATAGTACCATCCAATAGCTGAGGACATGGCTGGAACTGCTCAATTAACTTTGAAAATTCATCTAATGATGTTTTATGATTCTCGCTTGTTGATTGTAAGATGTCTGTGATGATTAGATCCACGTCTCGCAGCAAAACGTTTGCAACTTTCGAGACCCTTATCTCGTCCGCCTCCATATCTATCTTAAGTTAGCAAGAAAATACCAGTGATAATGCCTTATCAACTTTACTTTAGATATACTTACACATATTCCCACTACCATTTTGGTGTTTTGATTTGAATAATATATATATATATCAGGCTTGCACCGCCCTAGTAAAATATCAACATCCGTGCCCCAAATTATTTAAGGATTGGGACTCTTGTCATATGTCCCAAAGCGGTAATTGGTAAATAGCATGCACTCCAAATCAGATGAATTTTCCCTGCTATCCCTCTCTTCTTGCCTGTCAACCGTATCATGGATTTGATGTATGTTTGATAAAGTGGGTTTCTTCATTGTTGAACGGTTTTTATTTCCAAGTAGCTCTATCCTGTTACGATTCGGGAATACCTAAACTAAAGGGAAAGTCAATTGATTTAAGTTTTCAATCGCAGGATGTTATCCGATATTTCTAACAAACAGCTACACCTGAACTCCAACAGAAGCGGGTTAGACAAAGGGAAGATTAACAACAGAAGAGCTCAATCTTCTAACAATAATCAAACGTCAAAGACCTCTAACAAGAAACAGAATACTAAACCAAAAAGATCCGCAAATGCCAATGGTTCTAAATCTATCCAAGATGCACCTTCTTACAACTTCTACCATCACTATGAGAGAGCGTACCTAACCATGTTTCCGTACCTAGATGTGAGGAACATATTTGCAGAAGATGATATCGATTTCACCGACTCTATCAGATTCCCAAGAAACACTGCAAGAAAGTATAACGTACCGCTCAGTCTACCCGCTGAAAATTTTGTCGATCAGGATATTTCAAGTCAATTAGACCCAATAGAGAAAATACGCAGAGAAGCAAGAGAGAAATCCCATTTTACATTTGGTAATCAAGAGATACACATCGAGTCCGATGGATCCATAGGATTCAAAGCAATTGTTGATCAACAGCAAATCGATCAACAGCAAATCGATCAACAACGCCGCCAACCAGAGTTAATCAACACCGTCATTAGTACCCCAAGTGGGTCTAAGAGACCAATCGACCATGTTGATGCCCTGATGACTTTCCAATCGAATACACATACACCTATAGGAAGAAGACTGCTATTGAATAACAGCACCCCTTCATCATTGCAAAAGAAGCTTCTATCCAGCATCACCAAGAAGAGAAGACATGAAAGATTGGATAACAGTAGGGTTATTTCCGCTAGAGCCATCATGAAGATGGTTGATGACTCACTTATTTCGAGTGACAGTGAGATTTACTCCAATATTTACACTAACTCCCTGTCTTCTATGGAACACAAAGATAGTAGGAGTAATAATATCATAAATATTAACGCTGATGATATCGACTTTGCCAAATGGGGAGATATTGAAAATGATGACGAGAATATTAACAAGACACCTTCAAACTCAAAGACTATAAATATGCACAATATAGTGGTCAATAACAACATGAGACAACTCAGACACTAACCAGATACCAATTAGATACCTACAAATCTTTATATTCCTATAAAGATTACTCAACTACTTTACAATATATTTCATCGCTTTAATCAAATTAACAAGGCTTTATTTTTTGTTTCCTAACCTATAGTCTTTTAACGACTAATTTTTTTTCCCTTTTACTATTCTATTTCAATGACTGCTTTCTGTGCTTTTCAATTTTACGATACTATTTTCGTTTTTATGTATGTAGCGTGATTAATACTTTTCTAAATTTCAATAAAAAAAATTTAATGCTTTTCAATATCGATTCAAATCTAAACGTTTATTTCAACTGAGTTCAATATAAATATGTACATGCGAAGAGATGATTTTAATATACAATGCTTATGATGTTGCTATAATTGGGAATGAAAATAACTAAATTAACCTGTCTTCAATGGTTTTTTTGTTCTTCTGGTAAACTTTTCCATTAACTGGATTTCTCGATGGTGAAACCCGGGTTCGATTTTCTGGCAATTCTCATTTGGGTCTTGGTCTCCTTTGTTACACTCAATTCAACCTTAACCAACTCCTTAACAACGGCAATCATACCGGCTTGTTCAGGACAAATCTTGTGATAAACGGTTTGATGTCTCTTATGAAGACCTAATCGTAAGAGTGTGTCTTTGTACTTTTCTGGAAGCGCTATAGCAGACCTGAGTTGCGTCACTTTGAAATATCTTGGGACGGCAGAAGACATAATATGTGTATTGGAGAATGTGAAGCTGATGACTATAATCTAAACGATGAATATGAAGTAATCTATACGAATCAATAGTTTCTTCACTTTTATTAATATCCATGTCCGTCTGTCTCCAGTCACCATCGCACTAAATTTTTCTTCTGCCATTTTACATAATGTGTCAATTGAAATTAAGTGGCTGATGGTAATTTTGGCCTTTCACGTATTGTGGCTTATTTGTAGATATAGTGGCGCGAGAGCATCCGTATATGCTTTACTAAAGAGCTACAGGACTATGGTAAACTATATCGTTAATTCCATTATATATATATATCACTTTTATATATGGTATAAGGATATTGACACCAAATAGATGCACAATTATAAAAACATCCTAGCGCAAGAATGGAAACGGAACAGGAATACAGATACAGCCACAAGCCATCTCTGATGGACGTGGGAAATATTTCAACGAATTGTAAAATAGAGAATAAGCGGTTAGTTCAACTCAAACCTATTTCCCTTTGCTTTCTATCTTTTCAAAGTGTTCACGGGCCACCTTGATATTCTCTAGTACCAGGTTCTCATCGTTAACTCTAACACCTTTAGTATTGGCACCCTCGTAATCCATTATAATCATGACGTATATGTTATTCGTCAAGACATCCAAGTAGATCGAGGAACTAGCCCCGTTCAATATTAAGCTATTAAAATTTGTTCTGATCTTATTGACACTTTGCTTGTAAGTCTTTATTATATTCGATATCTTTTCAAATCTCTTTGGGTCTAGTTCTTCTTCTTTCGTTCCTATTTTATTGTTAACTGACGAAATCACTAAAAATGTAGTCTTCTCAAACAATACAATTTCTCTTGCGCCCAGGATTTTGTTGAATTTGGTTAGATGCTGTTCATATAAGGGAATATTAGGGATCAATGAACAGACAATTTGGGACCAGGCCCTATATAAACTTTCATCCCAAATACTTGTTCCAAAACCTTTGATCTTGAATTGGAACTCATTATAAGCTATTTCTTGTAATTTGTTGAACATAATTTCAAATAACTCCTGCCTTTTGTTTAATTGAATCAAATCCATCTTATGGACCAAGATGAAAATCTTAACCTGAGGTGAAAATTGATGTAAATTCTGTAACACTCTTTTAAAAATTTCAATGTCCTTGGTGACCTCTTTACTCTCTACGTCAAAGACATGAATCAACACTTCACACTTTTTGAAGATATTGTTCGAAGAGCTATCAGATGAGTTATTCAAGAAATTCTCCATGAATGCATCTTGTCCACCACAATCCCACAAATTCAGCGTCATATTGTTCAAGAATCGAAGATTAGAGTGCTCAACATCGATAGTGGCCCCTAGTCTTCTTGTGTCAAACGCTGAATAATTTGAGAAAATGATAGATCTCATTGATGATTTACCTGAACCAGAACGGCCCTAAATATAGCATACGTTAGTAATGTTCGTTTGACTTGTATTATTAATCATTGCATCTCATCTGATAAGGAAATAAACTCAAAATACATACCATTAACAGAAGCTTCTTTCTTGTAGAATCAGTAGACATGTCCGCTTTTGTAATTAGGTTAATCGGTGCTATATATTTCTTGATATATATATGTAATTGATTGTACAGATAATGGGCTGGCAGCAGATGATGAGGTGCAATTATGCCAATAACCTTCAATTGATGCTGGATGCCCTTTTCTGCCCCAATGTTGGGCGCCCAATTTCGCGGGGGATACTTTTCAGTTCAAAATATTAAATATTTTTTTTTAGGTTTGGCAACTTGAACCATTACCACTATTACCGAGTGGCGACAAAGCAGCTTGGTGTACAGTAATTTACACAGGATAGAGAGAGAATTACAGTAGATGTGTGGTATACTTTGTCACTTCTCAAAAGAACGAGAAATAGACACGGAGAGATGGTCCCAGTTGGATATACAAGAGGTTTTGAGTAATGATTTGAATCTGACCTTGGATTCATCTGCGGAAAAAGACGATCAACAAACCAGCCTATTCGACAGCCTTGTGCCGAAGATTTTAGCACGTGGGTCCGATTACTGCAATTACATTACGCATGACTTCAAAGAACTAGGAGAAATAGAGTATTTCTCCTCTGTTCTTTCCCTGAGGCCTCCTTTGACAGAACAACCATTTACCAAGACCAATGATTCAAGATACATAATACAATTCAATGGTGAGTTGTATAATCAGGAGATAGACCAAAATGGCAGACATTCCAATGATATATCTTTCATAAGCAACTTGATATCGGAAAACCATGATATAATAGAAACATTGAGTCAGCTAGAAGGTGAATTCGCATACTGTATTACCGATAAAATAGACAAGAAGCTATATTTTGGTAAAGATCAGCTAGGAAAAAAGTCTCTAGGATACTCGATCAATGAAGTAACAGGAGATTTGTACATTTCAAGTATATTACCAGTCGATGAAACCTCTAAATCCAATTTCAAAGAGTGTGTTAATGCCATAATTTACACTTTTGATTTGAACCATCATAAACTAACCGAACTTAAATTTGATGATTTGAGTCAGATGCCTAAGGCATACAAGGTCGAAAACTTTTTTATGGAGGATGCTTTGGATAGGGTAGCGGATTTTGAATCTCTAATCACCAAAGCTGTGAGATCTAGAATTGAGACCATTTTCCCTATTCACGAGTCTCATTCCAAATTTGGGCTTCTATTCAGTGGTGGAATAGATTGTACTATACTTGCGGCGTTGGCTGCCTCATTATCTCCAAAGGGAACAATAATAGATCTACTGAATGTGTCATTTCATAATACGAGGACAAACACAGACCCCGCGGATACACCCGATCGTAAATTGGCCTTGAAAAGTTGGTACAATCTTCAAAACAAATACAATCATGTTACATTCAATTTAGTCGAGGCAAATGTAACATACGACGAATATCAACTCCACAGGAAAAGGGTAATTGAGTTAATTTACCCGAATGACACAGAAATGGACTTATCAATAGCCATCGCTTTTTACTTCGCATCGAGAGGTAAGGGTAAGAGGGTTATATACAAAGAGGATCATTTGGATTTTGCTTCGTTGGGAAGAGAAGAATATCAAAGTGAATGTAAAGTGCTGCTCAGTGGCCTAGGCGCAGACGAATTATTTGGTGGATATACAAGACACGAGAGAATATTCACGGGGATAAGCAATCAAAAGAAGAGAGTTTTGAAAAAGAGACCTCAAACAGATGATTCGATTTACGACATTGGAACTTTACAGCGTGATCTCCGAGACGAATTACAGCTTGACCTCTCGAATCTATACATCAGAAACCTTTCGAGAGACGATAAAGTTATAAGTTGTTGGTCTAAAGAGATAAGGTATCCGTTTTTGGACACTCATGTGATAGAATACGTTAGCGAGAAGATCCCATTAAATTATAAATTACGTTACGAAGCAGTTTCGGGAGAGATAATTAGAAAGCATACATTGAGACTTCTAGCTGGGTCCAAATTTCTTGGAATTGATTGGGTTGCTGATGAGCCCAAGAGAGCAATTCAGTTCGGAGCAAAAAGTGCAAAGATGGAAGTCAGTACCGGAGGAATGAAAGGTACTGATAAATTGAAGGCTTGAACTGTTTATATATACACGCACACATAATACATTATAGAAACAATCCGCTTGTTATATAGAATAGAGAGTAAATAGATGGTATATTTTTGCTATTTCAACCGCTTCTATTTACATTTCTGAAAACCCACAAAATTAAATCGGTCAAAGAAATGGAACATGTCAACACTTTGGAAGCCACTCGGCTCGTAAATGCCCAAATATATTACTGGGGTAATAATAGACTCTTTACCATCACTAGATAAGAGTTGCGGTGAATGTTACATTTTCGAGATTTTCTGCAACATCATGCAGCGCTGCTATCTTCTCTTTGATCTAATCTACCCCTGAAAGTCGCACTTTTCTGACCTTATTTGAGTCGCTAGCTTTAGAAAATGGCAAAGTATATATCAACTCTAACGATAATTGGAAAAGAAGCAAATAAGTAGAGTAGGGTCATTGGATGCTATAGCGATGAAGAAAATCGTACGGAAGCAACGAAACGCCACGGATGCAAAAAACCAAGAATGTGGGTTTGTTTCAAAAGACTTCCTCGAAAAATTAAAGTTTAGGAGAGATAAGTAAGTCACTAAATTCCTTGTTATGGCAACTATATATTCGTCGGCATACATATTGGCGGTAAGATATTGAATTGAGGGATGATTGTATTTCCAAATGTTACTGCATTGAGCGGGCCAAGAGAATTACCCCAATTGGAATGAGCACAATTGACCAGTTAAATTGCAGAGAAACTGACAAAAGGCGCACATTTCAAATCCTCTTATGCATGCTCACATGTTATCCGATTTTATATTTAATGGCCTTGAATATCCATTTTGTTGAAAAATATCGTTTTCTACAACTCATCGTCTTCTTTCTTTCCGAGACAGTGTATCTTTTCCGAGTACAAATCTCTCTCAATTGCAATATTTAGAATATCAAGATGCAATTGAAGTCATTAGCCTTAGCACTAGTTGCTTTAGCTTCGTCGGCCTCAGTCCAAGCCGCTCCCTGGGCAAATCCATTACCTGCCCCTCAAAAGCTTGAATGGCTCGATGAATATGTTAGACAGGTCGACAGTCATCTTAAGTTGGTTACAGAGACATCTAACCCAATTGTGAAGCATGCTTTCAAGAGAATGCTTAGCTCAATTAAGGATACACAATGGACCCCTGCAACCCATGACGCACCTTTCCATGAATATGACCCCTTCCCATCTTCAAACCCTTATCTTTCCAAAAGGGCTGAAGAATCAGGTGATGGTGAGGATTTTCCAACATTGAGTTACTTGAATCTGACTATTGCTGATTATGATGCACCTCTTCAAATGGATGTTGATGAAAGTTATAATATCACCATCCCAGACAGTTCAGAATACATACAGATTGAAGCGGAAACCGTGTGGGGTGCTTTGCATGCTTTCACTACTCTACAACAAGTGGTCTTTTATAATGAAACTATAGGTTACCACATTGAGGGTGCTTTTGAAATCTCCGATTATCCATTGTATCCTCATAGGGGTTTACTCCTTGATTCCGGTAGAAATTTCTTAAAAGTTAATGTTATCTTAGAGCAAATTGAAATCATGGCATTGGCCAAGATGAACGTTTTGCATTGGCACATATATGATACCCAATCGTGGCCATTAGAAGTCAAGGCCTACCCTGAGATGACTGGTGGTGCTTATTCTCCAAGAGAGGTCTATTCCCAAAACGATGTTGCTCATATTGTGGAATATGCCAAGAATTTGGGTGTTAGAGTTATCCCCGAATTAGATATGCCAGGTCATTCTGCTGCTGGTTGGGAACAAGTTGATCCAGATATGGTTGCTTGCTCAAACTCATGGTGGAGTAACGATGTATGGGCAGATCATACTGCCGTTGAACCAGGTCCAGGTCAACTAGATATCATCTACAACGGTACCTACGAGGTTGTTGCAAACGTTTACAATGAAATCTCTAAGTTATTTGACGATAACATTTACCATACTGGATTTGATGAATTAGCCACAAACTGTTATAATATGTCTAGTTACATTATGGAGTGGATGGCTGAAGACACAAACAGAACTTGGTCCGATTTGTCGCAATATTGGATTGACAACGCTTGGCCAATCTTTTTGAATGAATCTGTCAACCCAGACAGAAGATTGATCGTTTGGGAAGATGTTATCATGAATGATAATGCCGCTTACAATGTTTCTACCGATACCATTGTCCAGACTTGGAATGGTGTAGAAAATATTAAGAACTTGACAAGTATGGGATACGAAGTTATCATTTCCAACTCTGATTTCTTATACTTAGATTGTGGATATGGTGGATATGTTACTAACGATCCTAGATACGTCGATGTCTATTCCAATGATGCATTCAACACCGGTTTAGGTGGCTCATGGTGTGCACCATACAAGACATGGCAACGTATGTACTCTTTTGATTTCAATGCCAACTTGACCGAATCTGAAATGGATATGATCATTGGTGGTGAAGCCGCTTTATGGTCCGAACAAGTTGATTCTACCGTTGTTACTTCAAAGACTTGGCCCAGAGCCGCTGCCTTTGCAGAATCCTTATGGTCTGGAAACAAAGATGAAACTGGAATGATCAGAGCAAGTAACATGACTCCAAGAATCTTAAACTTCAGAGAATACTTGGTTGCGCTAGATTACGACGCTTCTCCTCTTGTTCCAAAGCTCTGTCTTTTACAACCACATGCCTGTGACTTGTACCAAAATCAAACTATCTTCGATGCTTACATCGTTTAAGCTAGCTTAAGCTTCTGTAACCCTTCTTCTTACAACTACTTTCCTTTTTCTCTTCTTTTTATATGTTTTTTTATTATTACCATTTGTTTCATCCACTATATAATGTATAGCTTAAAGACCGTCAAGCACCAGACTAGACCAGTTCTATTCTGGAGGCTACCAACCAATAAACACTCCTTTCCAATATATATTGAGAGGTTAGACCTCAGCGCTACTCCACGTGAAAAAGTGCACCGCCATTGAAGGTGCAAACGCTGCCAACAACCGAGCGTGCCAGTTGCTTAAATAGATAGGCAGATAGACTATAAGCAAAATCAAACATATCAGTCACACATGGAGGTAGGGATAACATTGTAGTTGAGCAAATAATACGCTTAATCAAACTGTAGCCAAGCGTAAACATGCCTCACTACATCACATTAGCCACATGTTCCTTGAACCAATGGGCATTGGATTTTGAAGGAAACAGAGATAGGATTTTACAATCCATTAAAGAAGCCAAAGCCAAAAATGCGCATTTAAGAGTTGGACCCGAATTGGAAGTCCCAGGTTATGGTTGTCTTGACCATTTCTTAGAAAATGATGTTTATTTACATTCATGGGAGATGTATGCCACCATTTTAGGTGATCCTGAGACTTACGATATTGTCTTAGATATCGGTATGCCCATTATTCACAAGAATAGAAGATTTAATTGCCGTGTCTTATCTTATAACGGTAAGATCTTATTGATTAGACCTAAATTAGTATTAGCCAACGATGGGAATTATAGAGAAATGAGATACTTTACACCTTGGTTAAAGACGCAATATGTCGAAGAATATTCTTTACCAAGAATGATTCAGAAGATTTCGGGTCAAGTCAACGTTGATTTTGGAGATGCTGTTATCAGTACTTTGGATACATGTATTGGTGCCGAAACTTGTGAAGAGTTATTCACACCTCAGGCTCCACATGTCTCCATGGCATTGGATGGTATTGAGATCATTACCAATTCTTCTGGTTCCCATCATGAATTGAGAAAATTGGACGTTAGAATGGCCATGATTACCGAGGCCACTAGAAAATGTGGTGGTATTTATTTATACTCCAACCAAAAGGGTTGTGATGGTGATAGATTATATTACGATGGTTGTGCATTGATTGTGGTGAATGGTAAAGTTTTAGCACAAGGTGCCCAATTCTCATTGGATGATGTTGAAGTTCTTGCAGCTACAGTCGATTTAGAAGATGTTAAGGCCTATCGTGCTTTAGTCTCACATGGTTTACAAAGTAGAACCTCTCCAGTATACAAGAGAATTCACGTTCCTGTTGAATTAAGTCCAGATTCACTCAACTTTGATCCAAAAGTGAAGCCTACTGATCCTATACCTTTACGTTATTACAAACCGGAAGAAGAAATTGCATACGGTCCAGCTTGTTGGTTATGGGATTATCTCCGTAGATGTAAAGGTTCCGGTTATTTTGTTCCTTTAAGTGGAGGTATTGATAGTTGTGCTACATCTGTCATTGTCCATTCTATGTGTCGTTTGGTTATTACAGCATGTGCTGAAGGTAACCAACAAGTCATATCTGATGCCAGACTCGTTGCCAATATGCCAGATGACTGGATTCCACAGACCCCTCAAGAATTGGCAAATAAGATTTTCCATACCTGTTATATGGGTACTGAAAACTCTTCATACGAAACCAGAAGTAGAGCTAAAGATTTGGCCGCCGCTATTGGTGCTTATCATGTCGATTTGAATATGGATACCCTTGTTTCTGCTATGGTTAGATTATTCGAAGTCACCACGGGTAAAAGACCAATCTTCAAGATCTTTGGTGGTTCAAATATAGAGAATTTGGCCCTTCAAAATATCCAAGCTAGGTTACGTATGGTTACAGCATACTTATTTGCTCAATTATTACCATGGACTAGAGGTCGTAACAACACTGGTGGTTTGTTGGTGTTGGGTTCCGCCAATGTTGACGAGCAACTCAGAGGTTATTTGACCAAGTATGATTGTTCTTCAGCAGATATCAACCCAATTGGTGGTATATCTAAGACCGATCTGATCAGTTTCATAAGATGGGCAACCACCGCTTTCGAATTACCAATTTTGAGCGACTTTGTCAATGCTACACCAACTGCAGAATTGGAGCCAATTACTGAAAATCATGTTCAATCCGATGAGGCAGATATGGGTTTCACGTATGATGAATTGAGTATATTTGGTAGATTGAGAAAAGTCGATAAATGTGGACCATACTCTATGTTTATCAAATTATTACACATCTGGAATGGTAAGAAAACACCAGCTGAAACAGCAGATAAAGTCAAGAGTTTCTTCTGGTACTACAGTGTCAATAGACACAAGCAAACCGTTTCTACACCAAGTTATCATGCCGAACAATATTCACCTGATGACAATAGATTTGATCTAAGACCATTTTTAGTCGACCCGAAGTTCAGTTGGGCTAGACATAAGATTGATGAAGTTGTTAGTAAATTAGAGACTGACGAAGAGATTAATACCATGACTGTTGATTAGATTTATGTATATATTTTCCGATACCTATCCAAATTATATATCTAATGATTTTATTTATTTATTGAATTTTTTTAATTCATTTATTCAGAGATAGATACCCCTCTTGTTTGTTCACTCTCTTTTAACGCCCCATTTCTTAT
Source organism: Wenyingozyma nitratophila (assembly GCA_030567875.1). Classification (NCBI taxonomy): domain Eukaryota; kingdom Fungi; phylum Ascomycota; class Pichiomycetes; order Pichiales; family Pichiaceae; genus Wenyingozyma; species Wenyingozyma nitratophila. The sequence continues at coordinate 75,517 of JAJLSW010000012.1, forward strand.
TTAGTTCATTCAAATGATTCATCTGGGCACTTATCTCAGATCCAGACCCATTACCATTGAGCCCCCTTGAATTGCCGTAATCATTTCTTTCGATGAACTCCAATATCGTGGAAGCTAATTTATCAGGCACATCTTCATGTACAAAATGACCAACTACGTCACAATCTCCCGATATCGAATTTGTAGCCGTTGTTAAAGTATCACTCAAGGATTGGGTTGACATGTTGCCTCTGAATACTACCAATTGATACTTACCTTGCATCTGTCCTATCATAAGGTACTTGTCTAATGTATCGTGATTGGCTAAGATAAGCATCTTGGCTACTTTATTTGGTATATCGATGAAATTAGATGATAGTCCAACAAACCAATCATTCCAATAAGGCTCTGTATTGTTCAAATCTATTACCCATTCGTATGTACCTGTTTTCTCATTAAAGGTTATTAAATCAGGAACAGATATACGTGCACTATCACGGCTGTTTAATAATCCCGAACTAATATGCCAATCGATAGCAGATTGAATCGATTTGAACGATTTGGGTACTGTTTTAAGGTAATGTTTCATCGAAGAGAGAGCACGAACAGCCGTCTCTTCGACAATGTCTAGCATCATCAGACCTTGAATTCTAGAGTATAGTTGCTGTGATAGATAATCCTGTTGTTCATGTACTATCTTTGTAAGCACCGACCCACCCAACGAATGGCCAAGTAAGAAAATACTCGGTTTGGCAAAATTTGCAGTTGTTCTGCTGCTATTCTGCATGAATTTGGTCTCGTATACATGTTTCAAAACAAAGGCAAAATCATTGCACAATGTTTCTATTGAAAAATCTAGATTTCCCTCATCATTGAGGAGTTTTGTATTACCGTGTCCTCTTATATCAAATGTGAAAAATCCAGGTGTAGAGACATTTTCTGATTTCTTTTGGATCGACTTGCATAGTTTGGAATAGGTCAATGCCGAGGAACCAGCACCATGGTGTGATACTATAATCACTGGATTTTCATCTGGATCATAATTGTGATGATCTTGTGGTATTATAATTGGTTCTGAGTAGTAGGTCTGGAACTTATAACCTTTGTCATTTATGATTACTTCGTTATGCGTGAAATAATCGGACCAGTGAGGTAGTTTCAGTTCAGGTATGGGTTTTGATCTCTTGTTCATGGGATGTTTGGGTGTCTGTGAGATAGATGAAGATAATTTCTTGGAGTTTAGGTCGGGCAAGGCCCCGAGTCCATCTGTTTCCTCTTCTTCTTCCTCTTCTTCTTCGTTCTCGTCTGTATCGAGTGATAACCCCATAAGAGCTTCAGCACGCCTCAATCTCTCTTGTACGATCTTCCTCTGAAACTCGGACATATTTGCCAGACTTGTAGTTATCTCTTTGATTGTCTTGTACCGTAGTAATTGCAATATATATATATATATATATATATGTAACAATATGTAAACGATAAATCGGGTGCTTTTTACTATATTCTCAGTTAAGAGTCTTTATAAGGCGAGGGTGGGCAGATCAATTTTCATTTCGGTTTATGATAATTTATTTTATTTTATTTTATATTATATTATATTATATCACAATTAGAATTAGAATACATAGATATATATATAGTTAATGAGATGCTGGAATTGCTATACTATAGCAGCTTATTGTGCAATGACAATTAAGCTATGAAATGAAATGGTTTGAAAAAGATTGATTAATAATAAATTAATTGATATGACCGGCAAGTTTTGAAATAAGATTATCTATTCCATGCAAATATTCAGTTAAAAATTCAATCATTTCCGGTATGATTATGAATTTTAACAGATGTGTATCTGTGAATGATAAGACTCTTTCAATAACATTGATTTGTCCTGGGTTTAAAATAAAAGTTGATTTCTTTCCAGTACCACTTGTAGATGGTGAATGTAATTCAATCAGTTTTTTATTCAGGTTTCGAAGGTTATCCATATCAAGAGGAAATACTGAATGACCATTGGAGAAAGTAGAAGTTGGTGTGAATGAATATATACTGTTGACAGTGGAGATTGTGGATTTGGTGACTGTGGTACTCACGGTATTTGCCTCTGATACGTTTGTATTTGTTCTAAACAATGGATTTGTATCGTGTTTTTGAGATGATAAAGATGATGAGGATGATGATGCGGAGATATGCGATTTGATATCAGTTTTGGAAGAAGATCTATTTTTGATCAAGGAGATGTAGTTTGGGAACTGTACGGAGAGCACCGGATTGGGCATATTCATACTATCGCCGTATCCTGACGAAACCAAGGTTAACTTTGGTAAAAATGAACTGGATGTTGAAGTAGTCGATGCCGTTTCAGATGGTCTTCTAGCCTTTGTTGGAGAGTCTCTAACACTACTATTAACTGACGCTACAGAGCCTCTTCTAGCCTTTGTTGGAGAGTCTCCGATACTGCTGTTTACCGAAACTACAGAACCTCTTCTAGAATGTGTTGGCGATGGGGTTGAGTTTGATGCTGGGAATTCAAATGACGATACAGATGATCTTCTTACGGAACCACCTTTTTGATTATGAATCAATACTTTGACTGGACTCATGTCGGCCATTATGGGGATTCCACCATTACCACCTCTAACTGAACCGGAACTTCTTGATCTTTCCTTCTTTTTCTTTTGCTCTTTCTTTTTGGCTTCTTCTTTTTCCTTATTGGCAAGTTGTTTAGCTTGCATCTTGGTCTTCAGAGATTCTTTCACTTCGTCATACTTTTTCTTTTCTGGGAGTGGTAATTTTAACGACTCAGTCCCTGAATCACAAGCCACAGCCAACTTTTCAAATGAAGCTAACAAATTGACCAATTTAAAATTGTTATCATTAGAAAATGAAACGTCTGTATTGTTCAAGTTGATACCGTTCAAATAGTGGTATATCTCTACTAAGAACTGTTGAATAAGAGAGGATTTATATGAGATCTTGGCATCGTTATGTCTAATCTTTGAGTAATAATTCAAATCACTTTGATAGATCTGCGAAACATGATTACCCTTAAGTCCAGAGTCATAGTTTGAAATGAAAATCAGGAGCTTAGATATTTGATTCAATTGATTTAATGAACTATCGATATTACTACCATTCTCACTGGTATCTTTTAAATCTTTTTTCAATTGATTTAAGCAACGTGTTATTATAGGTTTGAACTTGAGCAATTTTAAGAGGTTTTCTTCGTTAAACCTTCTTGATAAATGTTTTCTTATAGAAATCCTGGAATCTTGTGATAATTGTTTATCGACTGAAGCAGACGATAGAATCAATTTGGAGTCATCTGTACTGGTAATCTCACCAAAATCCGTAGCTAATATAGAAGGGAATCCGGTGATCATACTTTCATCATCTAAAGTGTTTATATTATCTGAAATTCCTTTGTGTTGTTCTATTGGTTGTTCTAGATCTGAACTTGGATCGTAATCTAAAATTGTCTCATTGTCGAAAGTATGGGTTTGATAATCCATATCATCATCCCCAATTGAGACTGTAACTGAAATAATCAATTCATTTGTCTTGTCATTAAACCCTGAGATAATTGAGTCTGTATCCGAGTGCTCGTTGTAGTTGAAATCATAAACATCTATCATATTTCTTGTATATAATTGTGCAAAATCAATGGGTTCCCAAGCTAAAAAAATGCGTACTTTCTTAATCAGCGATTTGGGTTAAGAAATGGAGCAGATGGACCAAACAAGCAAAACAAAATCAGGTAGATGAAAGTATATTTATCAAGATAGTAGCAAGTTTGAATATTGTAGAGGAGATAGGCAATCAATTGGTTGCTTAACGGGTGAATTGAGTTGGAGGGGTGAAAAAATTCAATTCAATAAAGGGGGGTATTTGTCAATCAATGCCTAGAAAGGAGAGAACTCCAAAATATAAGCTAAGGTGCAAAAAAAGGCTAAGACTACGTTGCCAATTGCCGAAATCAATCTATATTGAATCGGTTTCTCCAAGAGTTTATATTATGCCATTGACTGAAAAGAGTAATAAAATAGGGGATTCATTGAAGGAGGGAATTTCGAATTACGTGTGTAATTAGGTAGAAATAGGTGAAGTTATCAGGGGGAAGAAAAGAGATCTACGTCCGAAGCACCAATTGTTAAATTTGTTGCTTTAAAATTACGAGTTAAGACATAATCCTTAGTAATTCACGGGAAAGTAAAGCAAGGGGACCAAGTAGATTGAAGAATATCTCTATTGTATGGCCAGATTATTATATGCACGTCTAATTGAGTGGAAGCAGATTGGGTTAATTTTCTACAAATTTAAAAAAATTGGTGCTTATGAAATGCTGTAATATAGGATGTGAGTTCATAAGAAAAGGGGCACTTGTGTCTCTTGGTGGTCTAGTGATAATCTCTATCTTATATACCCTATGATAAAACGATCGAAGGATCTACAAACCTAAAATATACGAAATCACAATTTTCCCCTTTGAAGGAGTAGCCAGTCAATTGAAGCCACACGCGAGATTGAAAATAGGTTTCGAATGTCATGTAACTATCAACTATACCAAACCCGACGTTTCATCGACTGGCCAACACATCAAGAATCTAGGCAATTGCAAAATAACGTACTAAATTCACCAATGGAACAATAGTCATATAGGTTAAAAACAAGAGCATTGTATAATGTCACAGCTTATGCCAATTGTCGTAGTTTATAAACAATGGGGTGAAAATAGTTGCATATTTGTGCATTAGTTATTACTGAGTATTAACTTCACTGGCCGATCTTAACAGCCCCTTTCAGATTACTACGAGTGCTTATCACACGCTCCTTACAGGCTTTGATGGCTTGGGTGCGTTTCATATATACGACGATAAGAGTACATTTAAAGATATATATATGTGTGTATATTTGTGTATATATGTGTGTTGATGGTTTTACTTTTGCTGATACATCGTATGATAATCAATTGCACAAGTGGAGTAAAATTGATCCAGTTGACGGCTTGACATTTCAAGTTACGTGTAACATTCACTCATCGCGCGGATCGCCATCGCCATTATCTTATTGCGGTGTTTTGTTCGGGAAATCTTGGATTGTTTGTTCTCTTGTCTTCTCTTTGCTGTCCACTTCTATCGCCACAATGTGCCGAAATTCTATTAATATATATACAAATTGATATATTGCCGAGCTCCGTTATTATGCGACTGCGAATTCCGGGATGATTCTTGAAGTATACGTTCACTAATATATAAACACATATACATATATGTATATATATGAATCTATACGAGTGTATGTATATGTAAGCGGTGATTCAATTGATTATCAGTGAATAGCTCGTGGTGCCGGTGGATATGGCCGTTAGCCGTTCGTTGATGGAGTAAGTGAAATTCGCCACCAAGCTTGTGGCAGCAGTGAATGGCCGCGTTCACACGTAAAAAAGCGCACCGCACTGCAGGAAACGGCAAGTGACTTTCTCTCTCGCACTGCGCTCGAGAGCGATGCCGCGCATAAATGCACAGTTTCTTAGTTAAAGCTCGTTAGTTCATTTATTACTACTCTACGGCTGTTACATATAGAAATATATATATATATATATATATGTATGTATACACGGTTTTGTCAGTTACTTTTATTAAGTTGATCGTATCCTTTCACCTTTCTAATCTTGGGACTAGTCTCAGACCCTCCTTTCTTGTCCTTTGCAACATTCTTACCGGTAATAGTAGCCAATTTCTGGAAATAACTGCTCAATCCACCGGTTTTATCCTCGGTATAACCAGATGTCGAAGAACAAAATTGATCATCATCGTCCATGATTCCTTCACCAAAGACGTTCGATCTTCTCTTACCCAATAGGAAAATAGGCCTTAAATCAACATCATCATTGTCTTCAACGATTGGGCCCGTTACAACGTATCTTCTGTAAATCTCATTCACAAGGGGACTCGATACATATGGGATATTTCTACAATAATCACATTTATTTTCATTGAAAGGATTATGGAGATATCTATATCTACATCTCAAATGTCTTTCATCCACCCTGACGGTGTACACATTCTGTTCAATAACAGGCGTATCATTCGTGTTATCATTCACATTTGAATCAATCCCAAACATCATTTGATCCACTTCACTGTCTTGTTCTCTTTCTTCTGCTTCAACATCATATTCTGCAATTCTCTGATCGCTTTCAAAATCACATATTGGTAAGGGGAAATCATAAGGATATGGGCCATCATTATTATCAAATTGTAATTGCATTTGTAATTCATAGTTGGATGTGTTTTCGTTCTCAATTGGAACTAAATCATTCAAAGATGGGTGTGAATTCAATTCACTTGCTTCTCTTAATTCTTTTTCCACTTCGATAAGATTAAGCTCTTGTAAAACTAACCCTTCTCTAGTCCTCATAATGATAAATGAAACCCCTTGGTCTCCTTTATTCTGAAGATCAAGCCATATACATACCCAATTGGAACTTTGTGTCAATATTTCAAAGTTTATGTGATCTGTATTTTTTGGGTAAGACTCCACAAATTTCTCTTTTTTGACACACAATCTGAATACCGCGCCTTGTTTCTTCTATATATAAAGAGAGAAAGGTATCATTAAGTAGCTTCTTTTGTTGCCTTATTCTTCTTATTGATTCTGAATTTCAACCATACTAAATCTTTGTATTTGATTCGCTTACGGCATAATGCACATATACCTGTATCTGGTGCTCTCTGTGAAACTTTAGAACTTGCCATGGCTTGATATACACAATCTGCGCAGTAAAAATGACCACAAGGTAAAGCTACACATTTTTCAACTTCATCAAGACAAATGGGACATTTGACTTGTTTTAAATTCATTGTAGAATCATGCCTTTCATTGAGTAAATCTGCAGTTGTCTTTGTTGCCTCAGCTGTTTCTCCATCTGAGCCAAGGATAATCACTTCATCGTCATCGTCTTCAAGATCATCGATATTAATTGCTTCGATTTCTTCTGAATCTGTATCTGTGTTGACATCCGACTCAACTCTTGCTCTTTTTCTCTTCCTTATTGATCTACCAGTGGTATTTGTAGCTTCTTCATCTTCATCGTCGTCATCGTCTTCATTGTCTATTTCTATTTGTAATGGGTTGTTCGGAGAGTTGAGAGACGGTTCAAGAATGGTTCCGCTATTGCGCTGTGCTGGTAATACCCTAGAACTACTTGAACCAGATGATAAGGGAACAGCAGAAGAATTATTAGTGGTATCCGTATTGATATCCGATAATGAAAAAGTAACTGTATCGGTATTGATATCTGATGAAGTAGTAGGACGAGATGAGTTATTAGAGGCTGGTAATGATGGGAAGGAGTTTGAGTCCCTTGGTATAGCTTCGTCATTTATTGTTGGCTGAGAACTAGATAATATCTGAAACGCCGAATCATCTAGATCATCACTATCACCATCTGACATCTTCAAAGTGACAAGGGTCTTGATAACAAGGGTATAGTGACAAGTACTTGACTCATGATACAAGATCTATGTATCGCCCTTGAAATAAGTCTCCTAATATTTGATTTTCACGATGAGGTCGATAATCGCGTCGATTAGGGTTTACTAACATAGTATAATATATATTTATCTACTTATTTCTTACAGCTATAGTGTTAATATATGTCTATTCATAAATTCATAAAGTATTAATTATTAATAATATATAGTGGGTCTATATATATATATGAGGGAGAAGTAGGCCCTTTTCATCATCAGGTTAATTGACAGATTCACTCTTGTAATGAATTATCACAAATGGATTTTCGGAATTGGACTCGATATCTAAATTAACGGCCCAATGTTTTCTATGTTCGTATTCTTTTTCTTCAAATCCATGGTTTGAATCATCTTTGAAATGCCATTGGTATTTCGAAGAAGTACCATAATCATTCAATACCAATTCTTCACCGATCTTATCGAATGAATAATGTATTCCCGACATCTTTAAAATATCTGGGATCAAATGTCTTTGTAAATGATGTTGTAAATTCCTTCTGAATTTCTTAGAGTTGGAATTCATCTGGGGTTTGATATTCTCTTCCTTATCGTGAATTTCATGCAGGATAAATGGAGGTAAATATGTTAAAGTTAAATCCATATTGTCGAATTCATTATCCCACGTTTCATCTTTGATGTAATTTTCGAAACTCTCTAAATCTTCAAATTTCATCTCTCTTGCAATTCTTGTCTTTGGTGGGTCGACTAAATGTTCAACCGTTGTTGGATCAACATGAACGATTGTATCTTGATGCTTTTTACCCATTGTTTTGTGTGTTTGATTTGTTTGTTTGTTTGTTGAGTGGTATTTATAGAACTCTTGTTTTGTAATTAAGTGATATTCGAATAGTAATAGACTCCTAAATATCTAATTATAATTGTCTGAAGAACAGAAGAATACAAAATGGGAAACAGCAACATAACTTAAAATAACTGGAATTTAAAGTGATTATATACTATTCCCCATATTTAAGATTATTCCCTCAATACCTGACCTACACCTGATATTTACATGTAAATATTTAGCGCAAATGACCTGACCTCACCACAGTGACTTTTAGTGAGACAGATCCCCAGAAAAAAATCACGGAACTCTGGGACATTCCTGGCAAGATGCACGCAAATGGGTGACCTGACAATTGTTAATCGCGCAAGAAATTCTTCTATTCGCACAGTCATCCCTCGTGAATCACCCTATCTCTCTTTTTCCCCACGCGGACTTTTCTTTTTTTTGGGGAGCTGTTGCTGCTTTCTAGTCGGCATAAGGTGATGATTTACCGGGGATATGTTCAGATAAAAAAATCATACTATCATTAATGAATCACTTAATACTATAAAACAGATATCGATATATAATTAGTTGGCTTGGTGAAAGCCAGTTGGATGGGATGGGATGGGATGGGTTTCAGCTAGTTAGTTAGACGACGGCTCTTCACTGATTTGACTCAATGGCAAGAAATCCTTGTTATGTGAAACAACATGCGATACTTCATGCTCATGGATACTAGACATTGGTGGAGAAGTGGGTGCTTCCGGTTCTAACAAATCTGGATCATACACTGGTCCGTGATGATGGTGATGATGGTGATGATGATGTTCATGGGGTTGTAAATCATTCCCAATGTTCCCAGGATGTAGATTATTGACATTTTCTTCATCCCCTTTAAACTCTAAAGCCGATTCAATTGTATCAAGAGTATCCTCTTTGATCGTTGGAACATCATATACCACTCTCTCAGGTGATACAGGTACCGGCTTTTCAGATTTAACGATCTTTCTTGGTGTCGTGTTCAAATTGGTATTAGCCCTAGTTAAATCACTAACTTTTGTGTATCCATTGTAATCTATTAATTTACTCAATGGTTGACTTAATCTCGATTTATTCTTATGTTTAACCATCTTGTTACCGATGAATTTACCTGTATGTCTCAAGGCAATCCTCAGGATATCCTTTCTGAAATGTAAAAGGAAATCCTCATTAGACCAGGTCTTATTGGCATATTCTAATTTTGGCACATCGACAATCAATCTTTCTATATTGACAATCTTAAGTGCACCTTGGCCTTTGAAACTAATACTTAATTTGATAGGATTGATGACGACTTTGTTCAATAAACTGTAATTCTCAGATCTTTTCAAGATCTCATTGATATCACCAGCGGGTTTTTTATCTTGACTTTTGGATGAATCTTTCTTTCCCGCATGATTCTTTTCACCTGAACTAGAAGTGTTTGTCGATGCTAGGCTCGTAAGAGCAGTGGCACTATTATGAGTACCGCCACTACCACTAGTGCTTCTATGACTAGATGAGAACAAGCTCGAACTAGATGAGTTTGGTGTGTCTTTTCTAGCAACAGGTAGCGGAACACTTGAAGTTTTAATTTCGTCTAGACTACTAGAACTATGACTATGACTATGTCCATTGGTAGGCTTGTTTGTTGGTAAGAATCTTGACAAGAATTTGGGATGATGACTCGTGGAGGTTGTTATCGATGATTCATCGTCATCGGTAACCAGAATAGTAGAACTCTCAATTGAAGCACTTTCATCATCCCCATAAAAGAAATCAAAGGAATCTTCATCATCCATAGCAGCTGATTCGTCAGCTTTCCCATCATTACCATTGCTTTTAGCAATGGCATCTTTAGGATACAGAAATTCGAATAGCTTTTTGGCTGTCAAGTAATCAACTTCAACTTTGATAGGAGAAAAGGTAATCACTTTATGCTCTACAATCTCAATACCACCAATGGGAGGTAATAATTTCCAATCGACAACAGCCATGGGTGTTGGGTTCTTGCATAGCTCGTCGGCTAGATCCTCATGATGACTCTTATGTTGTTTGTTGATCAACAATGGAGATAATATTTCTGGGTACTTACAACCATTGTGTAGATCAAAAGCTTGTGTCAATTGGATGAACACCTTGTTCAAAGATGAACCTTCAGATGATTTCACGGTTAAATAATATGCATCCTTGGCTGTCACGTCAACAAATGGCTTATTATCATCGTCAATCAAGTGTAATAACACTTCATCTGTTGTCAAAGTACTCTTGGAAACCTCGAACAACTCACTGAATTTCAACGACTTGGCCTTTCTTACAAGATCAACCATATAATGCAATTGCAATCCTAATTTTTCAATCTCCATATTGATTTGATCGTATTCCTTGGATAACTCGCAATTATCGGTATCTGCAGCCTCTAGTAAGAACATATGATGTTTTGAATCGGTCAAAGACCTGATACCTTCTTGTAATCTTGTAATCAAAGAAGGAATCTCTGAATAATCTTGATCGTCCGAAATGGAGATCAATTTCTGCATCTTGTCTTCTACTTTTTTCAATTCCAAAGTATCGTCGAATTCGATGACATCTGTTATGACGTTTAAGATGGTCAAATATTGCTTACTATTTGTAGTAACAACAATCTTCGGGAACATAGCCTTAAATGCACTACCAATCTTACGTTCAAGAGCATCATCTGTAACACCATTGTTATTTTCACTGTTCTCTGCAAAGTACAGTTTATTTCTGATCAGGGACAACAATGCAATGGATGTACCATTAACAACAGTAGCCGCTTCTAAATCATCTGAGTTGTAACACATTTCAATCGGTAATTTAGGTGGCCAGTTCTCTTCTTCTGAGAAATAGAACAAACCATAAGCATGTTTCATGATTTGCTCTCTTTCCAAGACGTATACGAAGGCATTGTTGAAAACAACACCTGTTCTTGTAGCCATGGTATTCTCTTCATCGGCAGCATCTGCTGTCAACCCTTCGTCATTCTTGGTTGAGTTGACCGAAACGGTCTTCATGGTGATATCCCTTGAAGCAATCAAAAGACAGGAATTGGGATCTTTCTTGGAGAATAATCTGACCTGTGGAGAGATAAATTTCAAAAGATATGTATCGTCGACAATAGCGTCAATATAACCGGCAAGATCCTTCAATATATCGTCCATGTTTTCAACAGCATCACTACTCCTTTCGAATTCATAATTGTCCACAATACTGCTATCGAGATCTCTACCTTTCACTTCACTGACTTTAGAGTTCAATAGGTCTTCGGCTAGTTTGACTGCTCTTCTACTCAAATCAAAAGTACTAGATCTTCTCACTTTCATATTATCCAAATACTTCAAAACCTTGGTTCTCAATTGATTATTCCAAGTGAAAAAGATATTATGAATGATAAACCTATTTCTGTAAGGGGATGCACTGTGGGGATTTGAAGTGTCTAGCATATCCGACGACTGATTTGTAGTCATTCTAGACAAGGCATTAGAAGTGGTATTTGAAATCGATGTCGTCAATTTGGAATCAAATCTAGATAGGAATTCCTCGCTTGCAATGGATCTGTTTTCCATTATATCTTTAGCAATGGCTTCTGGGTCGGCATAACCTTGGGTTAATTCAGCTTTCAGCAAACTTACAAGATGTCTCTTTCTTTCCAAAACTTCCAATTGACTCTCTAATTCATCGATCTTCTTTGCAATCAGTGGATCACTGCTACTCTTATTATCCTTCAATGAATTCAAGGTTAGATCAAGAGACTCCATTTGATCTGCAATATATGCAACTCTTTCAGATGCCAGTTTCTCCTGAGTCTTTTCAGGATGATTGGTACCAATGGAACAATTGTGAGAATCCTCTGCGCCAAATGGATAGGGAGTAACAGTCGATTCTGGAGTCTGCCTGAAATAAGAAAATCTTGGAGATGACGCTAATTTGATAGCTGACCATCTTGGAATCTCGGAACTCATATTCTTGGACTCAATCTCGACAAAATCGTCGAGGTCCAACCATTGGCTTGAATTGAGCGTGTTATGGTTGCTTGTACTTGTTCCAGTACCGGTACCACCGGCGCCCAAATCTGAAGACCCAGTACCACTCGAGGTATCTGTGATTCCATTAGACAAAGTATTACCATTGGATGAGACGTTAGACGATGAAGTCTGGGATTGCAATCCTAATGCCTTAGCGAGCATACCACCAACACACATCTGGTTGAATTCAGCAGTCAAGACTCTTAAATCTGCTTCTTCGAAGTCAATCTCACCTTGAGTCATTTTCAACTTCCAATCACTGTATGGTTTATTGGTATTTTTATCCAATAAGACCATTTCTTGAGAGACTTGATGAAGGTCCAAGGAGAACCCTTTCACGAAACATTTCATACCTGTGTATGTGACCTTATTAGATGGATCCAAAGAATTAGCACCACTGTGTAAGTAACAATGTGTTATGAAAAGTGATTTCAATAGTAGTTGATATTTGATGGTATATAATGTATCACCAAACCTTGGACTTTGTCTGTAATCAAGGAACTTATTCTTGAACATACTTCCTTGTTTGATTGGTAAACCCAAAGTACTGAAAGAGTTCCACCAAGAGAAGAAATGGTGCGTAGCTAAAGGTGTGAAATGTAGAGAGTTAAACATTCCATCGCCGTAATAATTACCTGCCGCTTCCAAGGAAACGGCAAGATGTAAGTATCTACTTCTGTATCCTTTATAACTATCCCAGCTCAGTGCATCTTCAGGGTTCTCAAAAGTCGTTGGATTTCTTAATTCAATCTCCCAATGGTCCTTGAATTTTGACGTCCTCTCGACCTGACCTGGTTTATAGGAGTGCTTGCTTATAACTGAATTATCATCACCTTCATCGGCATTCTTTTCAAAGAAGAATCCCATCTTCCATCTGACTGGTTTCCCATTCAGTTTCAGGACTTTCTTCAGTACCGTATATGTGATTTGATGAGAGGGAGTTAGTCTAAGGAACTTATCATAGGTCAAAGTACCAAACTTTGGAATGATAATATCAAACACATTCGATTCAACAATCAAGAGATCCTGGGGTCTTCCTGTGGAATTGATCTTCAAATTGACATTTTCACTCCACCTAAATGCGTAACCGGCATTCTTAGCCATGAGCAAATAAGGCGATGAACCACTTTTGATGAACAGATCCAAACCATTTTCGAATCTGAAGTTGAAAGCACCGTGTAAAGACAGGGCAAATTTATCCCAAAATCCAATCAATGGACTCTTATCCAATGGAGGCTTTGATAATATATCGAAACTGTTCATGGCATAACCCAAACCAGGTTGGATTGAAGTCGACCATGAAACTACACCACGACGCTTCGAAACAACATTGATCTGTAAATCTGTATAAAACTTGATCGTAGTCAAAGTACGTGGGATATTGCACGAATACATACTTTCACTTGGTACCACGGGATCATTTTCCAAACTGGCACAAGGAACAAAGATCCATCTTAATTCATGAGGTCCATAAAGCTGTTCCGCAACAACAAAATTACCTCGTAAGTTGACGGACTCTGAAGTGTCATCTTTATGACCACCAAATGAAACCAAGGGCAAGGGGTAGTCTTTGATTTGAACCGAAAGCCTAGACGCATAAATGTCAAACAAAAGTGGAACCAAGATGGTGTATTGCATGGTCTTAGGTATACCTTTACCAACAGTATGAAGATATTCAGCATAGTTTTGAACACCGAAATCAGGTTCATCAAGATTCCAAATCATATCCACCAGTTCAAACGAAAATAACGACGATGGAGTCTCACTTATCAAGACAGGATACTTATCCATGAATTCCTTTCTGATCAATGGATCAGGGCCACATGCTCTATACTCCGAGTCTAAAGCTGCTGCCCTTCTCTTTTCTCTCTGTCTTCTAACTTTCGTAATCCATGATTTCGACATATTGTTGTATAATCTCTTCTTCGAAATTTCTAATTTGATCTCCAATTGGCTTAATTCGGTGACCAAGTTGTCATAATCCTGTTGCGATCTGTTGAATGTCTGTTTGCTCAGCGAAGAAGTATAGGCGTTCTTAGTGGTTCTTCTACGCCCAAATTTATGAGGATTATTAGGATCTTTGATCGATAACGTATTCGGTCTCCTGCTGGTTGCTGGGGAAGAAATATTTGTATTGCTCAAAGATGGTTCCAAAGTTTCAAATATCACTGAAGAGTCGGTTGAATGTGGTGCTGCGGTGCCATTGCTTGATGACCTAACAGGTACACCATCTACTACTTCGACATTAGGATATTTGGCAAACAATTCATTCATCATTCTACCTTTAGCACACTCAAAAGCAGCAAGTTTAGCTGATCTGATCTTCTTTTCAACCATGCTAAACAACAATATATCATTCAACTCAGTTTCAAAAGGATCGTCATGCATACAAAATTGGAATTGTTTGGCTTTGATTTGAATCTTGGGGATCTTAACGGGATGAACAACACTTGGCATCTTGATTGAGTTCTTGAAATTGTTTGGTAATGTATCGAATTGCATTATATGTTCCATGTTTATACCCAATTGGATGGCCGTCTTACAGAAAGTCAACAAATTGTCAAAAGCACTGTAAAACACATATTCAAAAGGAACTTCCAATCTCATGGATTCAAAAGATACGTCTACCTGTGGACCATCTATAGATTTTGAGTCCATGACTACTTTTCCTGATGAGAAAATAATAATAGGACTCCAGAACTCTGACTGGAATGGATTAACTCCATAAAGCCTTAACACTCTGAAAGACACGGTTGGTAAATCGCTGACCGGTAATACCTTGAGACTATCAAGCTCAAGTATCAATGGGACATTAGTCGGTAAATCAAGACGGAACATAAGTAAACCAATGGATAAATTGTACTTCAACTTCGGTTTCAAGCCAATATCGGAATCAGTGTTATTTTCAGTGACTTCTTGAACCACAGGAGAGTCCTTCGTTGATGATAAGGATATGCTACTAACGACAGACTTGACAAACAAGAGGAGCCATACGATCTCAATGGATAATCCAGCTTCTATGATAGGAATATCAACCAAGAGTTTGTTTTTCAGCTTGTAGTATGACACACTCAAGTTTTGTAAGTCCAAAAAGGGGGTATACAATCTTTTGCTGAATCTAAACTTTGAAACGTCTAATTCACGAACTTTAAATACTTCGACGCTTGAAAGGCTAAATTTCAGCTTCTGGGTGTTTGGTAAGTTGTTCAAGTCGATTGAAAGATTCTTGATAGCAGCGGATATACCTCTGAAGTATTTGTTGAACTCTGATTCATCTTGATCGTGATATGTATTGATTTGATTCTGGAAGGCAGCAATAAGCTTGATCTGATTGATGCTAAACCTCATCTTTTGTAAGATATAAGGTAAAAATGGTTGAGGTTCATCATTATTTTTGCTTACGACGGACTTCTTAGATTTCTTACTATTATCTTTGAAAAAATCTGACAGTTTCAACCTGTCGATAGATTTGGCTAGTTGTTTGAATACCAAAATTCTGCTGAATAACACTTCGATAGAGTTGACATTAGAATCGATTGAATTGATGACGAGATCCGAAGAGTTTATATTCATCCATGAAACAAACTTATCGACCTTCAAAAAGTCACTCTTTCTCCTGTGCTGGTGATTATCCAACACTATACTCGATATGATGGATAAGTTACGAACGTTCAATAGCATGATCAAATGATGCATTTGTTTTGGAGCATGTGTGAATAATGTCTCATTGACATTTCTTGCATCTTTATACTCAAATTCAATCTCATCGATCTTCATAGCCATGCTGAATGTATCGGAGAACTTAAGATTCAAATTGAACTTGGAAAAATGGAACTTGACTACGATCTTATGAAGAAGCTTGAAGAATAATGTGCTCTTAGCTGGTAAGGTTTCAACCTCGGGTTCCCCAGTAATTTCAGTCAGCTCATTCTCTGATTTGGATAGCAATGCCCTTTCACGTCGTTCATTCAAAATTTCGAGTAGTCTTGCCAGTGGGATGTTTATATTGGAGAAATTAATGGCTACTAGACTCTTCATTACCAGGTCTTGATCGTTTAAGAGTACTTCCAATTTCTCATTATCGTGCCTGTGAAGTATTATTTCTAATAATTTATTGACATCGAAGTATGTGGAGACATTGGCAAATGGCAAGTAGGTGAATAATTGCTTCTCGTGAATTGATCTGATATTGAGCGATGTTAATGCTAACAAGACTTCTAGTTTAGAATTGTTGTCAATTGGAACATTGTTGTAAAGAGACTGAACAGTGGTACTGTATCTATTTGCGGAATAGGATACATTACCATAAATTACATTGACATTTTCTAAAACCACAGAGATGTCTCTCAATGTAATTCTATCTATGAGGAATGATAGAATATTCAATTTTTCATCAATGGTGTATAGAGATTCGAGAGAGACGTTATTAGCGTCTTTTTCCTTTGTCTTGAATGGCTGGCCACTTAAAGGCTTGTTGAGGAAACGACCAAATGCCGTTTTTAAGTTGTTAATATTGAAATCGATATCCTTACTGTAATAATCAAAGAACAAAGAAATTGTCCTGGAATTCTTGATGAATTCAAAGCTTGATGTGAATAACATATGACCCATTACTTTTTGATCGAGGAATTTAAATTCTTCCATTTTCATCACAACGGAGACGGTGGTTGAAGGGGATTCACACTGCTCATTTTTCTTTGTTTCACCAACAATTCTAATTCTATCTCCGGTAAATATCTCTTCGTTATCGTGGTAAATTTTCAGATTGTTAACTTGGAAGTTAAATGGGAACAAAAGACCAGAGTAAGCATGGACCATTTCGAATATTTCAAGAGATTTGGAGTCAAATAGTTCTTGAATGTTTGGTTTTTCTCTGGGAGTGTTTAACTTGGATGTCTTTTGGTTGTGGGTATTTCCGGCGTGGGGAATATAATCCCTAGCTGTTGTTGATGATAAGTACACCGATACATTATCAAGTTGAATGGTTAAAGTGTCATAACCTACAAACATGTATAACAACTTCAGTGGATTATAAGTGATTTTCAAATCCCCAATGGATACGTTTGATATTCCCTTGTTTTGTAGCTTTTTAAGGTTCAACCTCAGTCTATAAATTCCGAAAAATGTCACAAATCCCACTTGGAAACCAAACAGGTTCCAAGTGATGAAATTGAGAGTGACGGTGAAGACAAGGTATGCTGCAAGTATAAGTTTAATCATAATTGACTTTTTTTCCTATAGATACCCTAATGACTAATAACAAAGAGCAGTATTTATCCCTTCTTCAGATAAGAAAAATAAAGGGCAAGGATAAAAAGATGAAATCGATCAAACTTGTCTGTCTGAAAAAGACCCTTGTTAACTAAAAAAAATATATCTAATATATCCGGAATAAACGGGGTTCAAGCCGAGACAGTAAACCCGGATGGCGGTAATTTGTAAAAGTGACGGGATATCCAGAGAAGCCAGTCTCTTGGGTGGATATGTCGGGGTTGATCTTGAGTCAATTGGGGGATATAGTGTTGTGATTAGTATAATCCAGACCCCAGCTGTTATGAGTACAGCTTCTTTTTAAACATTAAAGGCAACAGACCTTTTTAGGAGCCGTCCCGTCCCGTCTCCGAGATAAAACCGACCGTCGCGTCGATTTCGTGTTATTTTGCTTCCGTGCTGAACCTAAATTATTGTTAATTGTTGTTAATAAATATATTCTATATATATATGGTTCCGAGAGTGGGGTTTAGGTGAGAAGGTAGGGAGTATACATTTAGCTAGCAGATTATATAGTATTGACAGAGTGGAGAATAAAGCTGGGAAATAACAAGAGCAATAATACTAATAAAAAGAAAACGAAAGAGGGAAAATTCGCACAAAGGAAGGATTGCTATTGAAAGGAAAGGAGAGTAAAAGAATATAAAATAAAATGACTTATTTGTAGAGTAAAATAAAATGAAGTATAATGGTATTGCAGGATCTGGTTCAATTCGAAAGAGCCTTTTTTTCGTTCATTTATCGTACACCTGGTGAACCAGTAGTTTTATTTTTAATTTATTTCTTTGTAGGGGGGAGGGGGGAGAAAGGAAAGGACAGGTTTCAAATTGGCATTGTAATTAGATCAAGATTGTAAGATTCCACTATCCATTAATGCATTGTGGATAATCGTTTCCTTGACCACGGCAAATGCCAGTTTGATATTCGACGTATCGGTGGCTTGTGTGACATAAGGCATTATATTCAAATTGGCCCTATTAACCTGTTTGAATCTGTATATGATATATTTAACAGCCTTACCGACATCATTACCACCAACATAATCTGGGAAATACTTTTCCAATGGTGACTGGGGTAATTTTTCGATGAAAACATCGATTTTGTTGAGACATAATACAACTGAAGTTCTTCTGAACCACATTGAATTTACTACAGACTCAAATAGATTTAAAGATTCTTCTAATCTATTTTGAGATGATGATTCTAACAATACTTGATCGTATTCACTAAGAGCCACACAAAACATTATCACTGTAACGTTATCGAAACAATGGATCCATTTTTTTCTCTCTGATCTTTGACCACCAACATCGTACAGATGAACTTCAATATCTTCTAGTTGAAACTTGATATCGTATATACCAGATGTTTGCTTTCTTGTTCTCAATACATCTGTAACCGTTGGTGAATAATCAGGTTCACTGATTCTATCCAAATTATCGAAGAAGTACTTGGCAGAATCTAAGATATAGAATTCGTTTCTAAATTCGTCAAATAATTTCTTTGTTGCAGGTTCATTCACAAGGATTTTTGTCTTTTTGACAATTTCACTATCCAATTGTCTATAATCCGTATCCATTTGAATATCGAAATTCAAAAGTTCTTCAATATCGGCGTCGTTTAAATCTTTTAAATCTTTCAAAGTATCGAATTGTTTATGGGCCTTGATAATCGAATGAACACAATCCAGTATATTCTTGAATACAAAAGGCTTGTAATCGTACAATTCTCTCTTTGTGAACCCATTTTGATGAATGATCTTAATTTGTTTTAAAACGGTGGATTTACCACTCTCACCAGACCCAAGTAATAATAGTTTAACCTCAGGTTTAGCCTTGGTAACTACGGTATTACTCTCGGTAACATTTGTATTATTATTGTTATTGTTGGTTGAGTTGACAAGATTAGTCAATTGTTTGCCAGTATCGGTAGACTTCTCTTGATCAGTTGATGAACCATTGGATACATTGGCAGTAGCAACACCCGTGCTCACACCACCATTGGTCTTACTGGTACTAGAACATGCTGTTTGTTGAGTTGCTCTGGATGTTTTATTTTGAGGTGCACTAGGCTCTTCTTTGGATCCACAGACACCCATTGTTTATACTGTATTAAATTGAATTGAATTGATCTATATTCGAATTGTATAACTCAATCCACTTATCGATGTGGATTTATGTTTCTTTCTTAAGATGAATTTAAGAGAATTTTCGTATCACTTTTGTATATCAAAGTGTAATCTTTTATACTTTGAACGATGATTATAACCTTAATTATATGCGAAGGCAACCAAGCGATAGAGATAAGGGGGGATTCCGAAATTAAACAAACGGTTGAAATGAAACCTCGAGTATCAAATCTATTAGGATTGGTTATCGATCGATGATTGATGACTCAGAAATCGTAGGTATCGATTGTAACTCTGGCTCCTTAATAATCTTCAAGACTAACGGTAATATCTCTCTTGGGGATTTTAAGCATGGTATGATTGAAAAAAAAAGTAGGCATATTAATTATTTTTTTTTGGAGATTCGCTAAGGATTAATGAATTTGCAGGGAAGTTTGAGTTTCCCGATTGGGACGAGGGGCAATTTGAGGGATCAGTGGCTTGCTCAATGTTTTTACCACTTGGTTGGTATTGTTATTAAATTAGCTTATTGTTTTTTTCAGTATTTAATTATATTATTAGTTACTTAGTTTATGATATATATATTTGAATCAATAATATATCTTAATCATCAGAAATCGTTATATTTGTCTTTGTTTTTGTTTTTGTTTTTCTGTTTTTGTGGTCTTTTGTCTTTTGAGATATATATTAATAAATCAAACTGGTTTACCACCGATAAATTCACTCCATCTTCTAACTTCACTTGGAATGATGACTTGATCTTTATTGGCAAGAGATTGTAATTTTTCAGGCAATTTATCAGCAAGAGCCTTGGAGAATAACAATGAAGTCTTTGGTTCGTTGAATAATGGGATGGCAAAATCAATTGCATTACGTCTCATGACGTAATCTTGATCCAATAATGTTTCAGCTCTAGCCTTGGCTAAGTTGAAAACACATTTAATATCGTATTTCTGGAAAACTTCTCTTAATTCTCTCTTGTTATCCTTTGGAAATTCAATAACTTCGATTGGGACTTGTGTGAAATCGGTCAAGTATGATTTAACTTCTGGAGATACAACGTAGAACTTGTAACCTAACTCGGAAATGTTCTTAACGACTTGACCTAAGTTATCATTGGTTAAATCACCACCAAATAAGATACCACTTGGAGGTTGTGGTAAGTTGAAATTCATAGTAGATTGCATAGAAGTCCAATAAGCTTCAGTCAAATCCTTACCGAAACAAGCAACTTCACCGGTAGAAGCCATTTCAACACCTAAGAATGGATCAGCACCAGCTAATCTAGTAAAAGAGAATTGTGGAACTTTAGTAGCAACGTAATCGTATTTCTTTGAAGACATAAGATCAACAGGTTGTGGGACGTCTTTACCTAAGAGAGCTTTAACGGCAACATCGATAAAGTTAACACCAAGAACCTTGGAAACAAATGGGAATGATCTTGAAGCTCTGATATTACATTCAATAACTTTCAATTCAACAGCACCGGTTTCTGGGTTGTTACATTTGATAATTTGCATATTGAATGGACCAGTAATCTTCCAAGCCTTGGCAACCTTATCGGCAATATCCTTTAATCTATCCATAATGTCTTGTTCAAGACTTTGTGGTGGTAAGATTAAAGTGGCATCACCAGAATGAATACCGGCATTTTCAACGTGTTCTGAAACGGCATGAACTAAGACTTGACCATTAGCGGCAACACCATCGATATCGATTTCTTCGGCACCTTCGATGAATTTAGAGATAACAACTGGGTATTCGGAAGAAATTTCAGCTGCATTGTTTAATTTAGAATCTAATTCGGATTGAGATCTAATAACAGACATGGCGGCACCTGATAAGACATATGATGGACGAACTAAGACTGGGTAACCAACCTTGTTGGCAAATTCATCTGCAGCTTCAACAGAGGTTAATTCTGCCCATTCAGGTTGATCAATCTTAAGAGAATCTAAAATGGAGGAGAATTTATGTCTATCTTCGGCTTTATCAATATCTTCTGGGTTAGTACCTAAGACATGAGCACCTTCTTCTTGTAATTTCAAGGCAATGTTTTGTGGTAATTGACCACCAACTGAAACAACAACACCTTTAGCATTCTCTAATTCATAGATATCCATGACTCTTTCAAATGATAATTCTTCGAAATATAATCTATCGACTTCATCGAAATCGGTAGAAACGGTTTCTGGGTTATAGTTGATCATGATGGTTTTCTTACCAGAATCTCTTAAAGCTCTAGCGGTAGAAACGGCACACCAATCAAATTCAACAGATGAACCAATTCTATAAACACCGGAACCTAAAACCATGGTACCATAATCATCAAAGGTAACATCGGAAGTAGTAGCATTATAAGTAGTGTATAAGTAATTGGTATCGGCTGGGAATTCAGCAGCTAAAGTATCAATCTTCTTGACAAAGGGAACGATACCAAATGACTTTCTTCTTGCTCTAACTTCTAATTCATTTGAACCGGTGGCAAGGGCAATTTGTTTATCTGAGAAACCTAATTTCTTGGCTCTAGTAATGACTTCATTGGTTAAACCGTATAATGAACCAATACTTTCTAATTCCTTTTGCATCTCAACGATATTCATCAATTTGTATAAGAACCATTTATCAATCTTGGATAATTCATGAACTCTATCAACGGTATAGTTTTCGTGTAATAAAGCTTGACCAACGGCTAACCATCTTCTATCGGTTGGGTTAGCTAATTCGAAATCCAAATCTTCAAATTCACCACCTTGGAAACCAATAAATGATGGATCAACTTGTCTAATGGCCTTTTGGAATGATTCTTCGAAAGTTCTACCAATAGCCATAACTTCACCAACGGATTTCATAGCTGAACCAATATCTCTCTTAACGTGTTGAAATTTAGCCAAATCCCATCTTGGAATCTTGGTAACCATGTAATCTAAAGAAGGTTCGAAATTGGCAGATGTAGTCTTGGTGACTGGGTTTGGTAATTCTGGTAAAGTATAACCTAAGGCAATCTTAGCAGCGGTATAAGCCAATGGATAACCTGTTGCCTTGGAAGCTAAAGCTGAAGAACGTGATAATCTAGCATTGACTTCGATAACTCTGTAGTCTAATCCATCAGGTTGTAAAGCGTATTGGACATTACATTCACCAACGACACCAAGATGACGAATGATCTTAATGGCGGCAGATCTTAACATATGATATTCTTCATCTGAAAGGGTTTGAGAAGGAGCAACGACGATAGAATCACCGGTATGAATACCTAATGGATCAAAATTTTCCATGTTACAAACGGTAATACAATTACCAACTCTATCTCTAACAACTTCATATTCCACTTCTTTCCAACCTTTTAATGATTTTTCAACAAGAATTTGAGGAGCTAATGATAATGATTGAGAACCCAAGTTTCTTAATTCTTCTTCGTTATTGGCGAAACCAGAACCAAGACCACCAAGGGCATAAGCGGATCTAACAATGATTGGGTAACCAACCTTTTCGGCGGCTTTTAAAGCATCGTCGATGTTATCAACGGCAATGGATTCGGCAATTGGGATATCGATTTCATGTAAAGCTTGGGCAAATAAATCACGATCTTCTGAAGTTTCTAAAGTTTTAATTGGAGTACCTAAGACTTTAACACCGTATCTTTCAAAGACACCCATTTTTTCTAAGGCAACACCAACGTTTAAAGCGGTTTGACCACCAAAGGTTAATAATATACCATCTGGTTGTTCTCTTTCGATGATGTAGGTGATATATTCAGGAGTAACAGGTAAATAATAAATTTCATCTGCTAAAGCATGAGAAGTTTGATTAGTGGCGATATTTGGATTGATTAAGATGGATTTTTTATTGGCTTCTTTTAAAGCCTTGATGGCTTGAGAACCAGAATAATCGAATTCACCGGCTTGACCAATTGATAATCCACCAGAACCAACGACTAAAACTTTGGAAACTTCGACTAATTTATGACCATTTTCATCTGTGAAACCGGATAAGATTCCAGCACCGGCATAAGTTGCAGCTTTATCTATTGGAGTAGTAGTAGAAGAAGAAGAAGCAAAACGTAAATTGATCAAATTCTTCTTCAAAAGGTTAGACTTTTGAAATTGAACAAGATGATTCTTTTGTACGAATTGTCTTGCGACCAATCTTGAAGTACTGATGAAACCCATACTCATCTTTGAAAGTCGATAAGAGTTATAATATTCGACTAAGTACTAATCAATTGAATGGAAGTGAATAAAGAAATTACAAAATCAAATAAAAAGATGGAGCTAGTTTTGACAGATTAGTTATGACTAAATTGAAAAATAAAAAATTTTCCAGATGGATTGTTGGCTAAGGTAAGATCGATGATGATTGCAAAGAAATTTGATTTGTAGTACACTACCGCGCTAAACACATTGGGAATTACTAAATGTGGTAATTGATCTCTGCCTTAAGCGCCTCTGGGTAAATTTGTCATTTTTTGCTAGGGAACTGGGTTGTATTAAGAAATGAATACATATATATATATATATATATGTTAATACACCTATGTGATATTATTAGTACTACTTCACTTGATACTCAGATTGCCATATGAGTAATGAGGCAAGATTTAAGAGAAACAAACATGAATTGAAGAAAAAATCTAAAATTCACGAGCAAACAAATTAACCTAGTCACGTTTCCATCTAACATGAGAGGTTTCTCTGGCATAATAAATACCACCAACTTTCAAATTAGTATTCCAATGATCGATATAAGAACAAAGAGCTGAAGACAATGCTAATTCCAAAGGGATTTTATCTAGATTAATCTTTAAATTGAATCCATAATTTGCAGCAGGGATGACTTGACCAATTCTTTCTCTTATTTCACTTTCCTTTTCACCAAGGTTACCCACTTTCTCCAAGAACTTACCTTCTGTAGTCCATTGATAAACAGAACCATCGTTTAAAGTGAACATTCTATATGCATCCAATGCATCGACTCTATGGTTGATAACATGCCATCCTAATTCTGAAAAGGGAACATCGGGAGCTCTAATCAATAGGATATTCGATCTTAACCCTGCTCTAACAGCAGCAATGGGCTCATCTTGTGGTTCACCTTGTTCATCGATACCAGAATTTCTAATCTTGGCAGAATACATCTTGTAAGCACCTTTAACTGATCTTGATCTGACAAACCAAAATAATGAATCTTTATAATTATTAGATCCTATTGGTAATTCACCATTTTTGGTATCAAATACATCGAATGTCTTTGAACCCGAGCCGAATCTTCTTCTAATTGCGTATTCTTGAATGTTATCAGGTTTTGTATTACCGGGAGAAATGGTACCGATTGATAATGAATCAACGATATGGGGGATATAACGAGAAGCTCTACGATGAGGGGAGAATACAAGAGCTTTAGCTAACACCACCGGTCTCATCAATGGAGATAAGACTAATTCGATCGGCATGATGGATTTATCTTGTTTGAATTTAGTTATAAATTAATTAAGTCTGTCTCTTTAAAAATTCCTCTTTTTTGATTAGTAGTAGTAGTAGTAGTAAACTAAAAAATAATAGAACGAATGAGTTGAGCAAATATGTGATGACTTTGAGAGTTGACTGTCCTAAAGATAGGATGGGGGAAATGTGTGTAATTGGTATCGAATCAGAAGAAAGAATAAAGGAGACCAATTGTTAATTTTACAATTTATTGAGTTGATCCTGTAGAAGGGTGCAACATCTCAGAAATGTTGTGCTGTCCGACAAACTAAATGCGTGGTATTATGGACAAAGAAGGGTAATCTAATCTCACCTGCGCGGATGTCTTCTGAAAAATTTCCGAAAAGACCCGTGCAAAGAAAAAAATAAAACACAGCTGTGCACGCGGGGTCCTCATTAGTGAATCATCGCATCGCAGGGATGTCTGTAAATATTGGAGTATAGAAAAAAAGAGATTTTAGGGTGGAGGAGATTCTATTTCAGAGTAGTGAAACTAACATATGGGTAACAATACTAAAAAACTTCTATTGACATTCTCTCTTTATTCACAACTTGAAATCATATACCATAACCCAACAATTCTAGAGTTTGGAGACACTGACGCCAAAAACATTAACTTAAAGTTCTGCTTTTAGTGTAAGGTGGAGTAGTGGGGTGGGGGTGTGGGTGTGGCGAGGCTGTTTGACTTGCTATTTTAGTGCTGTTTTCTGATGTTGGTCAGTTACTAAAATGTGGTGATGATGATAAAAGCGAATATATATATGTATATAAAGGATGATCTACTTAGGTATTAGTCGATATGGTTCAACCAATCGGTGATACGTATATATGACGAGTAATCAAGGTAATCATTCGGGGGTTTTGTACCAACCTCATACCAAAAACATCACTCAAATATGAAAGAAATCAACCTCGGTGATTGATTGATTTCCCCAGTTACATTTGTAACATAGGGGGCAGTGATAAATATGTATGAGGTTTTAAAAAACAGAAGAACAAGATCAGCCTTGGTGTGGCTAGTTGAGTTTGAGACTAACCCCTGGATGAATAAACTGCCATTTTGGGTATTTTTATACACTAAACGATTCGATTCACCGGTATCGTCCTACTTATTATTCAAAATGTCTCTCGTAATTCTAGACAAAGAGTGATTTATTTTATTTACCCCTTGAGATGAGGTATTTTACACTAATCTATTTGTCAATGCCGTCTTTGAATCCACCTAGTTTTTTTGTTCTGAGGATATATAGTTGTGTGGTGCTATTAATATATGCAGATGTCAAAAACCTATTTTTCCTCCACGGAAACCCTGTCAGGTGTTTCAAGTATGTGTGAGAGGGTGAGTGAAAAAAAACACACACACACACACACCACACGGTTGATTATTCTATTGTTATTTTGTTTGTTTTAAGTGGGGAATATATACGTAGTTTTAGTCACAATACATACGTATATATCACACGTACTCTACTATAATTTAAGTGACCATGTATGAGTATATATATTTCCAATAATGATGATGTAATATTGGTGATAAAGAGAGATTTCTGATCTATTCACGCACGGTAGATCCCAGCCCTTTGAGAATATATTGTAAGTAACGCGAGGCAAACGCGTAGAAAAAACCGTGAGATCTCCGTGCGTGCACACCGCCCATCGGTGGAACACAATAGATCGAATCAGATATCTCCATTTAGTCGTATAGGTATATATATATATATATACGTTGAAGTTGTCAGGGTATTGGTCGGTCTAGATTTGAAAATAGAATTGTGATAAATAGAGAAATGTATTTCTTCATGCCAATATAATATCTAAGGAAAATATATTACGTGAAGAATTTTTATATTTTTACATTTTTCTTGAGCTAAATTGTTTGTTGTGTGAAAACATGGCGTGAAAAATAATTTCCGTCTGGGGTTTGTTACAGATGAGTTTAGTGTAACAAAAGAGAATCGGTAACCTTATTCTGCCACTAGCTACGGTTAGCCACAAGAGTTGGGGGTGAGTGTATATAGATATATATATGAATCTATATACTTTATACACTAAAGACAAGGTTCAGCCACACGAGGGCCCACCCCACGGCGAGGACTAAAAGGGCAAGCGGGGTACGGCAGCACTCACCGGTCGGAGAAGGGGTGCTGCGCCGCGCAGAGGGGTGGCTGAGGGCGTGGAGAAGTGCTGTGAAACTCCTGTTAGTGTAGGGATATGCGCTGCACCTTGTCTTAGTGAGCGTGGGAGTGGGAGTGGCCCCAGTTAGGTTAGTACTGTCCTGACTCCACTTGGTGTAAGCGAATGCTACCACTGCACCACCACTAACACAGGCGGAAAATTTTTCACTTTTGTTTGTGTGTCTGTGTATGAGCTATGTGTTATGTGTTATGTGTTACGATGTTGTTGTTGTTGTTGTCGTTGTATATAGGTGTTTGTGATAAGCGTGGTTAATAGATAACAATAGTGGGATGGCCCCATGGAAGAGCCACAGCAAGGGAAGGGAAGGGAAGGCAAGCACTCGCCTCTGCACGAACAATGGCACACAATGGGCCCACGCGTGGAGATTGAAACAATTAATCTCAAAGGGGCAGCGCAGCAGGCAGAAAAGAAGAAGAAAAGTGAGGATTATTTCCTTCATTCCTCTATCTTTTATATATAACTTTGTACACTTCCCTTATCCTAATTTATTTATCGCTCTACATAGCTTAGTTCCCCGCTTGGTTCAAATCATTATCTTCATTCCCGCTTGAGGCCAGTCATACACTGTTGCCCTTATCTTCATCAGGGCATTCATTTCATTTCATTCTTCAATACATATATATTTCATTGATCTTTTGAAATCAAGTCAAATTAATTCCATTTAATCTAATCTGATTTTTTTTCCTTGGTCTGTTTCCACATTACATCACCTCATCATCACTTTTTTTTTAAAAAAAAGTATAATTTGTGGGATTACTTCATTTAGTCTGTGTATTCATTACAACTGTCTCTTGACTGTTTCCTTTCCGCATCCATAAAACAACACGCCTTCTCTTTGCCTTTTCATTTGATATTCTTAACGAAACAAGTCCGAAAAGTCACGGATCAAGTGGATAAAAAGGATATTTTTTATACCGGCTCTAATTTTTGCCCACTTTCAAAACAAGATTAATAATAACAAGGGGTGTTTTCTTTTATTATTATTCTATTCCCATTTCGTATTTATTGGTATTGCATAGTATTAAAGAGCAGGGTTCTTATTCGATAAAAGAAAAAAACATACACACACACAACACATATATTAATAATATAATGCCATATTTGGGACCAAAGTCGTTTCAAACGGCTCCTTTAACTTCAAATAATTTGAAATATTTGACCGATAAGTTGATTGAATCTGATCCTTCTCCTCTATTGGACAACGTCGTCAATGACAATATTACTCGCATCAATATCAACAATATCAACAACTCTAACAACAATATCGTTATAACAAAAGATGTTGATTTACCAAAGGAGATGATGACCAATATTAATGGTATAGATAATACAAAATCAAGTCTCAGTAATAACATCAATATTAAGAATATCAATTTGAAGATTTCGGATTCTTCGGATTCATCAATATCTTCATATTTATCATCTCCCGATGAATCAATACTTACCCCTCTCTCAACAATTTCTTCAAATAATGATGATAATACTAATTACAATGACAACCGCACAACAATAATCAATGATAACGATACCATTATAATCAATAATCCAAGTCAACAATCTTTACCACAATCTTCACAACAACAACAACATCCAATTATTACCACAAATAGTAGCTCTTCAAGAACCATTACTCAACAACAATTTGCTTCTAAAATTCATAATTCAGATTCATCTGCTTCTATTTCTACCATAATACAACCTCCAATTTTCAAAGAAGGTAATGAATTATCTTTACCTCATCCTTTGTTAAGAAAGAAATCTGGTGAATTGGTTAAATCTTCTTTGAAATTACCATCTTTGAAAAGATCGAATTCGATGCCTAATACCAATAAATTTAACGTCAATAATCGCAATAAATCGGTTAGATTTGCTACGGTTTTGGAAGATGTCAAATTTTTTAATAAATTGGAAAAACCAACCGCTGTATCTGCTGAAAATTCCCCCATACAATCTCCAATTAGAACCTCATGGGATTTAACTTCAGATTCAAGTGATTTGGAAGAGGAAGAAGATGATGAAGATGAAGCTTTTGATGAAAGGAAAATACAATGGTCAATTATCAAGAATGATTCACCTTCCACCGACTCATTTGATTTTGTCAAATTTAAATCGAATAAACCTATTATTTTGGACTGTGTCAAATTAGGTTCGAATAAAGATTCCATTGTAGGGTTTGTATTTGTGAAGAATTTAAGTTATCAGAAGAAAATCGTCATTAGATTAACCGTTGATAATTGGAAATCATTCATTGAATTGGATAATACCAATTATATCTCTTCAAATCATATCTTCAACTATAACAAGTTGTCGAATTCAACAAATTCAAACGATTATTCATCCTTGTCTGAATCTTACGATAGATTTTCTTTTATAATCAAGTTAAACTCCTTAATACCAAATTATAATCAAGCCAATTCGATTGATTTGAAATTCTGCTTGAGGTATGATGTTGAAGACGTTGAATATTGGGATAACAATAACGATTCAAATTATCATATCATCTTATCAAAGAAACAACCAAGACGCTCGTCTGTATCATCGTCTAAATCTCGTTCGAATTCTGCTTCTCGTTCTACTTTCAAATTGGACAATGATTACTTCAATTTCAACAAATTGAACATCTCGGATGAATTCGATGAAGATGATAATAATTTCTTATTGTCTAATCATCATACCAATTTACTATTGGATTCGGAATTGACCTGTGATTTGAAATTAAAATCCATCAAGAAAAACAGATATAACTTTGATCAACAACAACAAAAGCAACAAAAACCTTTGGTTACTTCACCACCAGCATCAGCATCAGCAGCAGCTACTTCATCATCTCCAAGAAAATTGAAGCATTCAAATCAATACCTATTGAGGAAAAACCTCTCTGCTCCATCATTGGCTGCTTTGGCTTCTCCTTCTACTCCATTTGCTTCTTCATTCACACAACAACCTTCTATCAGGATTGAGAAAACACCAGAATTGATTCAAAAGAGTACTTTTGATTCCTTGGATTTCCAAAAATCAAAACTACAAACACTTGATTCATCATCATCAACATCATCATCATTGTCGCCATCGTCGTCATCTCAAACAAATCCAGCTTCACAAGTACCTTCAACTTTTGCATCCACAAATTCGACACCACCAACCGATTCAAACGTTCCAAAATCTTTGAATTCTCAATTGTTGTACAATAAACTGATTCAAAACTATTGTTTCTTTGGTTCGGAAGAAAGCTCTCCTATTGGATCTCCTATTTCTAATGCATATTTGTCTCCAAGCTCAAATAGAGAATTCCTCGATCCTGGTTCTAATTCTCTTGGTTTCAATAATCAAGCTAGTCATTCATCATCCAATACCGGTTCACCTGTTAGATCGACTTCTAAGATGGAAATCTCACCTTTTTACCTCCATTAATTTACCAACTAACCTTCAAAATTCAGAAACAAAAAAAAAACAAAAAAAAAACAATTCCAATCAACTCTTCAATCAATCATAATCAACTTCTTCATTAATCAAATTGTATCTCGCTTAGTCATTTATTAATTACTTATTATTTATTTATCATCAAACTCAGGTCGGTATGTGTTTTTTTTTTATTTGCTACCTTTGCTATTTATTACTGTTATAATCGTCATCATTTATTGTACTATTATTATTATATGATTATCAACGAAATCGCCGCTAGACTTATATCACCATGACTGTTATTATTGTCATTATTTATTACTATCATATCATTTATTTTTCCATTACAATTTCCCGATTACTGACTATATTGACATGACTTTGACTTTGAAAGCTTGATTGAAATGTGTTTTTTTTAACCTGTTTTCTATCACATACATCATTCAATACCACTTATACAAAATCACATCCTTATCTTATCATATTATATTATATCATATCACAACACCCCCATAGGTCTTTCTTTGCCTCTGCTCCTAATACTTATTTATTCATCAGTCAATTTGATCATTGACTGATTTATTGAGTCATTGCTATAGACGCATTATACATTGCTCTTTAATATCGTTCCATTTTTTTTATTCAATTATACTTATACTTATACTACCTATCCCTATAGGTTAGTTATTTATCCACATGTATTGCCATATTACTCTTTTTCTGATTGATGATATCGTATATATATACTTGCTTGTACCCATTAAATGTACAATTAGCGCATGAATTTATCCGCTTACTTTCTTGTTTCCGTTCTTTCTTTTGTCTTATACTTATACTTATACTTACAACACTCTCTACTTTGCATTTCAACTCCTATATAACATCATATATTGATAAATATATATACACACACCAATATATCTCAACAGTCTAACTACTACAACATCAATCAGTTCCGTGCATTAATTCACCCGCGGTAAGAATGGCAGCTAGGGCAAGCCAAAACTTTTTCCCTTCTCTCTTGTGCGAGTGTTACTTACTATCAGTCAGCCAGCCAGTCAGTCACATTATCTCTAATCTAATTTTATTACCATTACCTGTGTGACTCAGCTGCTTTTTGAACTGAACCCTGCCTTTAGTAAGTAGAGAGTATATATATATACAAAATGTCCGCTGTTCCTGTCACAGAAGACGAGCTGGTTGCCCAATTCAGCAAGATCGGATTGGACGACTCTAAGATCAAGGAAATCCTCAAGAACAAGAAAGTCTCCAAATCATTGAATGATTTAACACAACTTTTACCAGATGGTGCTAGTGAAGAGTTAAGTTCTAACAAGTTGAACTTATTGCATAACTTGGCCACTTCAATCAAAGGTGAAGACTTCTCAAAGATTGGTAAGGTCAATTTCATCGTTTCTGGTATCATTACAGGTGATTTATTGACCAATTTACAGATTGGAGAAGCTTTAAAATACGTCAAATCTGCAGGTGATTCAGCCACCATCAAAGAATTGAATACTGCTTCAGGTGTTGGGATTATCGTTACTGAAGATGATGTCGATGCTGCAGTTGTCAAATACTTTGATGAGAACAAAGAAGAGATCTTAGATAAGAGATACAAAATTGTTCCAAGTCTATTGGGTTCAATTAAGAATTTACCCGGTTTAAAATTCGCAGAACCTAAATTTTTCAAACCAATTATTGATAAGAGGGTTTTGGAATTATTAGGTCCAAAGGATGAACGTGATTTGGTGAAGAAGAAGGAGAAGAAATTAAAAGAACCAACAACCACTAAAGAATCCACCAAGTCTACAACTAATTCCGAACCAACAAAGGAAAGATCGGTATTCAGTGAAGGTTTCCTTGGTGATTTGCATAAAGCCGGTGAAAACCCTCAAATGTACCCTGAATTGATGAAAGAACACTTACAAAGTACCGGAGGTAGAGTTCAAACTCGTTTCCCACCTGAACCAAATGGGTTTTTACATATTGGACATTCTAAGGCTATTATGGTTAATTTTGGTTATGCAAAATTTAACAATGGTATTTGTTATTTACGTTATGATGATACCAATCCAGAAGCTGAAGAACAAGTTTATTTCGATTCTATCTTAAACATGATTGAATGGTTAGGTTTTGAACCTTTTAAAATCACCTATTCATCCGATTATTTCGATAGATTATACGATTTGGCTGAAAATATGATTAAGATCGATAGAGCATACGTTGATCATTCAACCGCTGAAGAAGTTAAGAAACAAAGAGGTATTAAAGAAGATGGTACCCCAGGTGGTGAAAGATCAGAATCGCCTTGGAGAAATAGACCCGTTGAAGAATCTTTACAAGAATTTAGAAATATGAGAGATGGTAAATATGAAGTTGGTAAGGCCACTTTAAGAATGAAGATGGATATTGAATCACCAAATCCTCAAATGTGGGATTTAGTTGCTTATAGAGTCTTAAATGCCCATCATGCTAGAACCGGTGATAAATGGAAAATTTATCCAACCTATGATTTTACACACTGTTTGGTCGATTCTTTTGAAAATATAAGTCATTCATTGTGTACCACTGAATTCTATCTTTCTAGAGAATCTTATGAATGGTTATGTGATACTTTACACGTCTATAGACCAGCACAAAGAGAATATGGTAGATTGAACATTACCGGTACCATTATGTCAAAGAGAAAGATTGCCAAATTGGTCAATGAAAAATACGTCAGAGGTTGGGATGATCCAAGGTTATATACTTTAGAATCCTTAAAGAGAAGAGGTATTCCACCAGGAGCTATCTTATCATTTATCAATACATTAGGTGTCACCACATCGACTACAAATATTCAATCGACAAGATTAGATTCTTCTGTAAGAAATTATTTGGATGTTACTACACCAAGATTGATGATGATTACCGATCCTTTGAAAATTGAAATTACCAATTTACCTGTAGATTATGAAGAATTAATCTCAATTCCATATAAACCAGGTTCACCTGAATTTGGTGATCGTGATATCCCATTCACAAAGACTATTTATATCGATGAAACCGACTACAGAGATGAAATCTCAAAGGATTATTTCAGATTAGCACCTGGTCAAAGTGTCGGATTGATGAAAGTTCCATTTACAATCAGTGTCGAATCGGTTGCTCGTGATGCCAATGGTAAGCCAATTTTAATCCATGCTCATTATAACAACGATGAAGTTAAGAAGACGAAACCAAAGACTTTCATCCAATGGATCCCAGAGTCTAAGAAGTATAAATCACCAGTTAATATCAAAGAAGTTAGAATCCATAACCAATTATTCAAATCTGAAAACCCATCTTCAAATCCAGATGGTTATTTGGCTGATATCAATCCAGATTCGGAACAAGTTATACATAATGCAATGGTCGAACCTGCTTTCTTTGAGATTCAAAGTAAATCCCCAATGAATATGCCATTTGTCAATAACTCCGATTTCAGTATTTTCGAAAAGGGTACTTCTAAATCCGATCCTCAAACCGTTAGATTCCAAGCTTTAAGAGTTGGTTATTTCTGTGTTGATAAGGATTCCAAGGATGATGAACTCGTATTGAACAGAATCGTTACTCTGAAAGAGGACTCTGCTAAGAGTAGTTAGATATATATATATATATATATACGTTTATATATTCCCTAATAGTAATATCAACCATCATAATAATAATAATAATAATAATAATAATAAATTCACTACCATGCGAATAGTCATACACCGGGTAAACTTTGGAAAAATTAAAAAAATAAATTTTATGCATGTAAAAAAAATTTATTTTTAAGGTAAGTAAGTACATTTTAAAAAATATAGATAGGTTTTTGAAAATTTCCATTTACTACTGTTAATATAGAAACCAAAGTTTGATTAAAATAGGTACTCACCATGTCTAACGTAGCTGTGTCCCAGACATACGTTGATGAGTCTACTACTTTTGAAAGTTTCCAACTAGATCCAAGGTTATTGCAAGGTTTGAACAAACTCGGTTTTGAAAATCCAACTTTGATTCAAACCCAGTCGATTAAACTATCCTTAGATGAAAGAAAAGATATCATAGCTAAGGCTTCAACGGGTTCAGGTAAGACGGCAGCTTACTGTATCCCTATAGTACAACGTATCCTTTCTGACTCCACTACTACTACTACCGATCCAGAATCAAACATCCAAGCCATTATTCTTGTGCCTACCAAGGAATTAGCTTCACAAGTAACTGAATTTCTCTCCAAATTGACGGTTTACTGTGGTAAATTGATCAAACTATTGAATTTGAACAACAGTATTTCAGACCAGATCCAAAGTTCTTTGTTGTCCGAAAATCCAGATATCGTTATTTCTACACCATCCAAATTGATTTCATTGATTTCTCAAAATAATATCAATGTCAACCTTACCAAATTAAAATATTTAACCATTGATGAAGTCGATTTGATCGTTTCATATGGTTATGAGGAAGATTTGACTAAATTGTCACAATTCATGAATTTGAAACAGGATATGCAAGTGTTTCTTATGAGTGCTACTTTAAACGAAGATATTCAACCTATTAAAGAAACTTTCTGTAATAAGCCAGTCATCTTGAAGCTTCAAGATACAGATCAAGATTCACAAAGAAATAAATTAGTCCAATACTATATCAAGACCAATGAATTTGATAAATTTTTATTGATCTATGTTATTTTGAAATTACAATTGATCAAAGGTAAGATTTTAATCTTTGTCAATGATTTAGACAGAGGTTATAAGTTGAAACTTTTCCTTCTGAATTTTGGTATTAGATCTTGTTTGTTGAACTCGGAATTGCCAATCAATTCAAGATTACACATCGTTGAAGAGTTCAACAAGAATGTCTACAATCTTTTGATCGCCACCGATGAATCAAATGAAGTTGATGATGATTTCGAAGTTGGTTCCAAATCCGAAGATAAAGACGCTACAACAACAACAACAACAACAACAACCACTACAGAAAATGACAGCGCCACCATTACAAAGGTGAAAAAGGCCAATAACAACAAGACAAACAGAGATAAAGATTATGGTGTATCAAGAGGTATTGATTTCCGTAACGTTGCATGTGTTTTGAATTTCGATTTACCAACCTCTTCTAAATCATATGTTCATAGAGTCGGTAGAACTGCCAGGGGTGGTAAGGCGGGTATGTCATTATCTTTTATCGTCAAGGAAAAGGAATGGGGAAAGCACAAGGCTTCAAGTTTGAAGAGTAGTTTGAAAGATGAGAAGATATTGAAGAGAATTGAAAAGCAACAGACAAAATTGGGTTATGAATTAAAACCTTATCAGTTTGATGAAAGTCAATTGAATAATTTCAGATATAGAATGGAAGATTCATTCAGATCGATCACTAGAACCGCTGTAAGAGAGGCAAGGTTGAAAGAGATCAAGATGGAATTAATTACCTCGGAGAGATTAAAGAGACATTTTGAAGAGAATCCTCAAGATTTACAAACTTTAAGACACGATAATAACAAACAAAGTGGTAAGATTAGATCGGATGTGAATTTGAAAAGAGTACCAGATTATTTATTACCACAGGGTGTCAGACCTGATGCTAAAAAAGTTGGTTTTGTACCATTTGGTAACCCTCATAATAAGAGAAATAAAGTTAGAAAAGGTGGTAAGAATAAGAAGAAATCTGATCCTTTGAAAAAATTCAAGAAATAGACGTATATATAGAGTAGATTAGTTGTGTATTATCTAAAATTCGTACCTTAAATTAACCAAATCTTTTCGAATCGGTTGTATATATATATATTAAACCCCCATCTTGTTGACCCTGTGAATAACGAATGCCGCCATACGGACACTTTGCAGATTAATTTGAGCCTCGAGAGTGGGAATATTTGGTGAGCCCCTCATCGCGTTTTCTTTAAATTGCCAACATGTTGAAATGTAGATAGAGATAGTCATGTAAGGTAGACCTCATGTACTACTACTGAGAATCAATTGGAAGATTATAGACAACCATGCCTGATTCCATATCATTTAAGAAGAGTTCGGTTAAGTCCTTGTCAACGAATGCATCCGGCAATAGTAATAATAATAGCAATGGCACTGGCAATAGCAATGGCAATGTAGCTCAATTAGGTTCATCATCTGCTGTACCTCAGAGAAGAGCAAGCAATACAGGTTCACCCAATCCAGCACAAGTTCCTGCATCCGCTAGTAGTCGGAGAAAGGCACTCAAGGATTTTTACAAATTGCAAGAGCAACAACAGAGAGAACTCTCGAAGATTGGTGATCAATTGAATGCTGAAACAAATTCACCAAATACCAGTACTGCTACAACTACAACCACAACTACAAATGCCTTGAAAGAAGCTAAAAGTGCAGACGAGGAGGCAAAAGAAGATGAACTAGTCTTGACGTTGGAGAATTTCGATGAGAAATTATCGGAGATTGATTTTGTGAAACTTGTCAGATACGAAAATGAGATCAAAGAAGTGTTGAATTCGAATGAATCCGAGATCAAATCTATCATATACAATAATTACTACGAGTTGATCAAGATCAATGACGTTCTGTTGAATCTGAAAGACCAAAGCCAGGCGTTGGCTGATTCCAATGAGAAGATCAAAGATACTAAGATGAAAACAACATTATCATCATCTTCGACTACGACAACGACGAATAATACTGCTGTTGTAATTGATCATGAAGATGAAGAAGGTGATATCGTTATAGGAAGCGATGATGATGATGACGAGGATCAAGAGACAACAGAGGCAAAAAGTGCCACGGTGGATGATGAAGATGGGATAATATCGAGTTTATCCATGATCAAGGAGAAATTACAGACTTTGAAAAAAGTGAATTTGAATATCTTGCCCGGTGGTTCACATTCAAATTCTGAAAAACTCGAAGATCACTTGTCTACTGAAAGGCTAAGCAAATGTATCAATCGCCTGATACTTTCGAATTCTATCTCTGGTGAGTATGCTAAGTTGATCGAGGAAAATATCCCCTCGATTCAAGGTGAATCGATACGTTTACAGTTGAATAATATCAGAAATAGGAAAAGGGTTTAATGAAGGAGATATACATACATATGCGAGGATTCTCTTTGTTTTCTATTTTTATTATTATTATTATTAAAAGTACATAGGGATAAATAATCTAGAGTTATACATAGGTTTTCAAATAGAGTCAACGAAGCTTCAAGCTTCGAATTTCTATTCTTTTAATAAAAATATTATTGTTCCATTTGGACATCTCCATCGGTGTCGATGGTGCTTGGCTCAACTGATGGCTCAACTGATGGCTCAACTGATGGTTCAACAAATGGTTCAGCTGGAGTTGGTACAGAAGAAGCTTCAATTGATGATTCAGCCGGTGTTGGTTCGGCCTCGGTTGTAGCTACTTCGGAAGGGGTTTCTGTTTCTAATTGTTCAGCTGGGGTGGCAGAAGTAGGTACGGAGACTTCCATATCTATATCCTTTGGATCGGATGAAGAATCATCGATTTCTTCTATCTTTTCTTGTTCCTTCTCCTTTTCCTTCATCTCAACGGCGGCACTACTGGAGAACAAGCTACTACCTCCATTGACACCACCAACGGCACCTCTTATATCTGCTTCACTTAAACCATTTTCACCATTTGCCATATCACTACTACCTCCTGAGGCTTCATCGGCTGCATTTCTAGGTATATATAAATAATCATCCAAGTCGATGGATTCGTCATCTTCACAATCCTTGGTGATGGTTGATTGAGAGCTGATATATGGGACCCAAGTCTTTACTTTAAAATTGTATGACTGCTGTGGTTGTGGAGTTTGCGAGTTCATATCGTTGTTATTTTCAATGGGAGTCATAAGACCGCTTGGAGGAACGGATGAACCGGTGGAACCTGGGAGACCCGAGCCGGTTCCAATCTGTTGTTGTTGTTGCTGATGTTGTTGTATTAAAGATGAGTTTGATTTCAAGGGGGCATACCAATCTCTTACCCATTGTTTACTCCCATTTGTCAAATTTATCTCTTGAATATCTTGGAATTGGGAGAGGGAAGTGGATGAGTTGGAGTTGGAATTGGCGTTTCTAAGTAACGACTGTCTGTAGAGACTCTTGCGCATAGACATGTTTGTGCGTGTTACTATATCTATTGATCTATATATGTGAATAAAACAACAAACCCTTAGCAGTGTAGCATATATTTATATACATCACGTATATAAATTCCCCTGTTCACGTCTCGTTAAAAAGCGTTTCCTTTTTCTTTTCGGCGAGCGTTTTGGTCGATTTTGGGGACGATCGGCGTGGGTGGGTGGTTTAGTGGGTGTGGTTTAGTCTGTTTTGGTTTGTTTTGGTTTGTTTTGGTTTGTTTATTTATTTATCTATTTATTTATCTATTACATCCGTTTGAGCAGCTCCTCTTCTAGTAGGGAGTTGCTGATACTGTTGGTGCCGCTGCTATGGGCGCTATCGGCGTTGGGGGTGCTCTCGCCCAGGTAGCTCAGTGGCCCACGTTTCTTATGCGGCCTTTTCATAATCCTCGATCGCTGTAGGTAGATGGACGCTGCGTTCATATTCACGTTCGACTTGCTGTCATCATCCGACAATGAGGAGGAAGAGGAAGATGATGAGGAGGAATACCTGGGGTATGACTGATCTACAGCACCAAGATAATCCAATTGATCCTCATCATCGTCTTGAGCCTCGTTACCATCGACGGTATCGCTGTGATCTTCATCGTATGTTACGTCCCCACTCAATAAAGTTTGAGTGCTTCGTCTCCTAAGGTAGTTCAGGCGAGGAGCCTGTCTAGTATTATCATCTGTCAATTTCAAAGAAGAAACCAGAGGTACTGTATCGTACTCGTCCTCTTCCAATGGGGTGTTTCCTTCTAATTTGGCACCACCTCCAAGCTTTAAATTATTTAAACCAGTAATCATCGTATTTGTGTGTTGTTCAGAAGCATTTGTTGGTGATATCGATGCCTTTAGTGAATTTTTGACTCTTATGGCATTGGAATTTTCCCTTTTGTCCTCTGAACTTCCTCCAGTTCCATCGTATTTTTTAGTGAAGGTACTTGTTTCTAAATCATCCATCTCCACATAGTATAACTCCATTATCCTCTTTCGTATACTATGGATATCGATTCCCCATTCTTCGCTTAGCTGCCTCAAGTTGTAGCAGACCTTGAATTTCCGACTTACACCATTATTAGCACTTTTATCTATCGAGACGTTTGAGGTGATTATATCTTTCAACTTGCTTATCTGACTGGAGGTGAAATTTTGGACATGCAAAAAGTCCTCAGATGATTTCGATTCGCCACTGTTTCTGGGAACGGTGTCGGGTCTTTGTTCCTGTGACCGAATGTAAACCACAACCCTTGAATTCTCCATGGCTGTGTGTACGTGTAGGTGTATGTGTAGAGTGCTGTGTGTGTGCGGGTGTGGGCGTAAAGAGCCAACATGGTGGGGAGATAACAGAAGAAGTGACGGCCAGTGATAAAGAAATGAATGGCGCCGCTCCCCGAGAAAGTTTGGTGTATTTTTTGCCTCTGCTATGTTTATTTACATCTACCTCTGTTTTTTTTTCACAAGATACTGGTAGGTATATAGGGTTGATTTCGTTGTTAAAATCGCCATAGAATAGACTGCGCATAGTCTCAGAGTGAAGCTCAGAATGCAAATTATACCCAAATGTCCAAAAATACTGCTTCTTCTTGGTCTTCGAGTGCAGATCACTCTGTAGAGGGTAATTTGAATTATAGATTTCAGATAGTTAAATGTGACAACTATCAAAGTATCCCCACTTCACTGGATAAGCAACAATTCACCATCGGTGGTGTATATGTTCCAAACCCAACTATTTCAGAAAAGGACCGTCAACCTCAAACACTTGCACAAGTCCCCATACTCAGAATATATTCAAAGACAACTAGTGGGCATTCGTCTCTTTTACATGTACACAACGTATTCCCGTATCTTTATATTCCTTACAAAGGTCCTTTGAATTCAGAGACCAAGATCAACTCGAGCCTATGGGGGTTGAAAGCTGAACTGGATAGGGTCTTGAAAGAATCCTTTCAAAGAAACAAAGAAGATGAAACCGTTCAACCAAGTGATTTGAGACAGTCAAGGAAAAGAAGAAAAGTTGCCAAACCCAAAGATCAAGAAAGAAGGGGAAGCGACCATGAAGATAGTGATGCACCACCCGGTGGTGACGAATTCTATGGCAACAACAGTAATAATAATAATGCTGATGATTACCACGATAATCCTCTTGTCAGTCGTTTCATCGCAGATCTCAGTCTAATTAAATCCGTCCCCTTTTATGGGTTCCATGGTGTTTACCAACCTTTTATCAAGATAAGTATACTCAATCCGAGGTACGCTTCAAGGCTTACCAGGTTGTTACACGATGGTAAAATCTTTGGCAAGTTTATTCAACCGTATGAGGCTCATATTCCATATCATCTGCAATTCCTCTGTGATTATAACTTATTCTGTAGCGATTTCTTGAAAGTGAATAAGGTTTATTGGAGATTCCCAATAATTCAATTGAAAGATGAGGATATAGGGGACCATTTTAAAGATTATTTTGCGTCAAAGTTGACTAATTTTAACAATTGGAAGTTTGAAAACGATACAGTCTTGCGTGATTTTTTAAAGAAACGCAAGATAGATGAACGTACGCTTGTCTTGGATGATGTGGATTATCCAAGAATGAGTAGATGTTTGTTCGAGCTTGACGTCACTTCAAATGATATCCTCAATAGGTACGATTTGAAAGAACGTAGAATACACCATGGGTTCAACGAGTATATCAATAACGTCAATGGGGTTGAACCCAATAATGAGAAATATATCAACTCGACAAGGGAGATACTGAAAGACGTTTCGTTCCAATTGAAATTGAAAGATCTCGGGGCAAATCCAGATTGGAGATTGTTCGATAATTTGAACGTTCGGACGTTTATCGATACCAATTGGGTTGAAAATGAACAACATTTGAACATGTTAAAATACTGCTCCGAAAAATCATGGAAAGAGTATGCTAAATTACATAAGTTCAAAGCCGATCAAGTCGAACCAAAAGTATCCGATCTAAATTTATTATCGAAGTATCCTAAACTTTTGGATAAGAGACCAACTTCATTTGAAGCTATAGGTCAATTACAGTACATGGTTAACCCTGATGATGTGGAGGTACTAGGTGATTTACGGAATAGAATCGATAAGTCGAAGGATTACTCTCTTTACGATCTCATCAATGAGACTGCAGATATCACAAGAAATACACAACTGACACAACTTCAAACTCAAAGACCTATCAACGTATCACATTCCATTATATTTGAAGATGACGACGAAGAAGAAGAAGAGGAGAGTGAGAATGACATGGCAGAAGGTGGTGAGCATCAAGATGCTCTACCAAAAGATCCACCCGCTGCTGCTAATGATGATAATTTAGATGATAATGCCGAGTATACTGATGATGATCTAGACGATTTCCTGGGTAGTATTCCTCATCTAAATGAGAATGATGATGTGAACCCGGATACTGAGGACGAGATAAATGGATACAAAGGTGACGAGGATAAACTCGATGATGAGGATAATAATGATCTTTTTAAATCTTTCTCGTCAGATCAGTCGTTCAAACCTTTGCTTAGGAAGAGTTCCGGTAATGAAAAGGGTTCTAATGATGACTTGGAAAAAGATATCGATCAAAAGTATTTCCAAATGACACAAAGACGCCCAGAGAATGACCTGGCGGCAAACTCAAGAATGGCTAATGTTACCATTGGTGAAATCACCCAAGAGTTGTTAGAAGGTAGTTTTGGTCCAGATTCTTCTATCAATAGTATAGTCCATGATATCTCCAAGACTTCTCAAGTACATAATCTTCCAAACATTTCTAGATCAGATGAAAGTTCGTTTGTCATTGGTACTCTCGATAATACCATATCAAAAGAAAAATCGTATGAATTAGACTTTGATCCTGTATCTTTTGGTAGCCATGAAGAGTTCTTAGAAGATTTGGAACTCAACCATGGAGGACTCAGAAATGAGTATCCCGATCCTTTTTACTCTAATATATCGGACTCGGGGACTCCTTTTTATTATGCCGGTAAGAGATTTATTTTGAAATCGACAGATATTAACGCCATAGACAACTATAAACTGATAGAACCCCTCTCAAACAATTGCTCAAGTGAAATCCAAAAGAATTTCAACAACTCTTACCTCACTATCCCCGAATCCGTTTGGAGTTATCACGTATCCCCACCTTCTTTTGATTCTGTACAGCAATGGTGTGTATCCAATCCCATCTACAAGAGTGCAATTTCAGACTCGCAAAAGTATAAATCCCAGATCAAACCAGTTACTCAAAATGCCAAGGGATATAAATATGCGTCATATGAAGCACCCGTGAGTAGGAAAAAATCCGTTTATATAAGATTTAGTATGCTGGCAATCGAGATCCATGTCAATACGAGAGGTGAATTATACGCCGATCCAATGTTCGATGAAGTTGCTTCTATATTCTGGCGGTTCTATGGAGATGATGATGAGGTTAATCAATTGGGTATCTCAGATACTGGGATATTTGTCGTTGATAAAGTTACCGACGTTTCACGTAAACAAATCAAATGGGAACAGATCTCACAAGGTTGTCCCATTGAAGTGTTTGAAAATGAGGTTGATATGATCAAAGAACTGATATCATTGGTTGAGTTCTTAGATCCCGATATCTTGGCTGGTTATGAGATCCACTCTTCTTCATGGGGTTATATCCTTGAAAGGTTCAGCAAGTATCATTTACTGGATCTGAACAAAAGGTTGTCCAGATCATGCATTACGCATTCCAATAAATCGTATGACAGATGGGGTTATACACATGCATCCAGTGTCAAGATAGGCGGTAGGCATATGCTCAATATGTGGAGACATCTTCGTGGTGATATGGCCCTGCAAAACTATACACTTGAAAACGTTGCATTTCATTCGTTGCATAGCCGGATCCCCAGGTTCAGCCATACCAAATTGACAAAGTGGTTTGCCAGTGGGAAGGCGAATCTGCAGAGTATTGTTATGTCTTATTATCTTCAGAGATTGAACACAGAAATGGAGATACTGATCAAACAAGAAGTCATTCCAAGGACAACTGAACAATCGAGATTGTTGGGGATCGATTTCTATTCTATTTTAGACAGAGGATCTCAATATAAAGTTGAAAGTTTGATGGTTAGAATGACAAAAGCTGAGAATTTCATACTGATTTCTCCGAGTAAGAAACAGGTGTTCAAACAAGATGCCTTGCAATGCATCCCATTAATCTTGGAACCCGAGACCTCATACTATAAGAGCCCCTTGGTTGTCCTTGATTTCCAGTCTTTGTATCCTTCTATCTTGATTGCGTATAACTATTGTTACTCGACAATGCTGGGACGCTTACAAGGGTATGATTCAAAGACTTTCCAGAAAATAGGGGTGACTAATTTGAAACTTGTTCCTGGGTTACTCAACTTCTTTGAAGATAATATCACGATTTCCCCCAATGGTATAATGTTCATGAAGGAAACCGTAAGAAAGAGCCTATTGGCTAAATTTCTGACCGAGATCCTAGATGCTAGAATCTTGGTGAAGGGATCTATGCGGTTATTGAATGACGATAAGGAACTTATGAAGTTGTACCATAACAAACAACTGGCACTGAAATTAATTGCCAATGTGACCTATGGTTATACATCGGCTACATTTTCCGGTAGGATGCCCTGTTC
This sequence comes from Wenyingozyma nitratophila, assembly GCA_030567875.1. Lineage (NCBI taxonomy): Eukaryota > Fungi > Ascomycota > Pichiomycetes > Pichiales > Pichiaceae > Wenyingozyma > Wenyingozyma nitratophila. The sequence continues at coordinate 120,113 of JAJLSW010000012.1, forward strand.
TGCTATTGCCGATGCAATTGTTGCTTCGGCTAGAGAGACATTAATGAAGGCCTTGAACACTATTGAATCGAATCCTAAATGGGGTGCTAAAGTAGTATATGGTGATACCGATTCTTTGTTTGTTTATTTGCCCGGTAAGAGTAAAGAAGAGGCATTTGCAATCGGTAAGGAGATGGCTGATACCGTCACGAGTTTGAATCCATCACCTGTTAAATTGAAATTTGAAAAAGTTTATTTCCCCTCTGTCTTACTCGCCAAGAAGAGGTACGTTGGGTATAGTTATGAATATGAGGATCAGAAGATACCGAAATTCGATGCCAAGGGGATAGAAACGGTGAGAAGAGATGGTATACCTGCTCAACAGAAGATTGTGGAGAAAAGTTTACGAATCTTGTTTGAGACTAACGATATATCAAAAGTGAAGGAATACGTTGTGGATCAGTTTTACAAGATCATGTCCGATGAGGTGAACATCCAAGATTTTTGTTTTAGTAAAGAAGTAAGACTAGGATCTTACAAAGACGATCGGTATGCTCCACCTGGTGCTCAAATCAGTATGGCAAAGGTACTCAATGATCATCGAGCTCAACCTCAGTATAGAGAAAGGGTATCGTATTTGGTTATCCAAGGTGCTCCAAATCAAATACTAAGAGAGAGGTGTATTACACCCGATGATTTCGTGAGGAGACAGATCCAGGACGATTTACATCTGGATTGGAAATACTATATAACAAAAGTACTAAGTCCGCCCTTGGAGAGAATCTTCAATATCATGGGGGTTGATATCAAGGCGTGGTATAGGGATATGCATCATATTGATATCAAGTCAAAATCCACGTACAGTAATTTGAATACAACCACCAATAACAACAATAAGAAGAATAAAAACGGGTTGGTTACAATTTATCAGGTTATACGGATTGCAAACTGTATCAACTGTGGGGGGAAGATCAAATCGAATACACCCGTGAATAACAACAACAGCAATGCTAATAGAGGCTATGACAATAAGTTATGCTCCAATTGTCTCAATAATGAACGAGACACTATTGTTTCCGTGCAAAAGAGGTTGAGACAGAGCGATAAGAAAGTCAGTGATTTGATGATGGTTTGTAATGCGTGTACTAGAAATAACTTGAAGGATATAACACTGACTGTACCCTTTGAGGCCGCTGACAATTGTATCAGTCACGATTGTCCTATTTATTACTCAAAGATACGAGCTTTGCGGACATTGATTAGTGATGAGCACAAGTACAGGGATATTCTAGAGTGGTGATGTGGACGTAAGGTTTTTCCATATGCAATATTCTATTAATTTATGTAGTTACATGTACAATATATATATATATGTATATTAAAAGCGCTAACACATTCCATAAAGACTCTCCTCGTGGATTCTGTTGATCAGCTGGGTTTGTGCCTGTTGTGCATGGTTGACCAAATCCTGATGGTTGCTCAATTGAGCCACGGACATTTCAATTTCGAATGACTTCATCAACATTTGTAAATCGTTCATCTGTTTGAATCCAGTGATGGCTATTTCCAAGTACTCTAATACTTTGTTAAACCTCACTTTCATCGAATGGCTCGAGATATCATCGATGTTGTAAGTGATTACCTTGGCCAATAGGTAAAAAGCCTTGGATTTCATCAACAGGTCATCGATCTGTAAGATTGTTGGAATGATTTTGTTGAGGATGGCCTCGCAGTCCTTGGCTGCTTCTTTTGTATCGGAGTCAATAATTAATAGCATTTCAACGAGAGTAAGAGTAGCTTTCATCACGTACCTCATCAATGAAGAACGTTGGGCAAGCCTTATGGCACTCAATATGACAGTCAATGCCTTCTCTGGTGATGTTGAAGTTTGAACTAATATATCCGCATACATTATTTGGAACTCGATAAACCAAATATGGTTATAAACATGTTCATTGTTTTTCAAGCTCTTCAACATCTCAGAGACAAGTAATAGGGCTTTACTATTATTTCCTACTTTGACATTATAATTACACTCTTGTAATTTGACTTCGTAATATAGGTCTTTATCTGCAATAATATCCAGTTGTCTATTCAATTGATTCAATAGGATAGAACACGGTTGAATTCTACATTTCATCAGCCATGAATCTAGTTTCATCAACAAGGATCTCGATTGCCATACTTTGAATAACGACATATCATCAGATACCATCTGTTCACAAGATTTTAATAACTCTGAAGCTTCATCGATATCTCCCTTCATGTATTTCAACTTTGCATCTCTTATGATTACCGATACTTTGTCGAATAAACTGGAATTAGAGTCGCATATCTCCTTGGCTATATCAATATATAAATCGGACAATGCTGGTATACCAACTCTAGTCCAAGTAGTCACCGATAACTGGCAATTCCTTACAAATTCCGCTTGCGATTCAATACCGGTTTCGAAATTGATTAAAATGTAGGCTGCTCTAATTATATTCTCGAGTACCTTATTCAAAGGTGCTCCTTCAAGCATATATTGAGAAGCTTGAAATTGATAGGAAATCGATTGTAGTAACCAATTTTTATTTTCTTTTGTTCTAATCTTTAAAAACTGAAGTATTTGATCTCTTGCAGTCACGTTATTACTGGCTTTTGTAGCACCGGCGTATAGTTCTGGTTTGTCCTTCAAGAAATTGAATAACCAAGTGAGGAGGTAGTTTAGGCAATCCAAATCTTTGTTTTCTCTGGCTACTAAAATTGCTTCATCTATGGCTCTTAGAGCTTCTTCATCGGATCCAAAGGAAGCATGCAGTGTTGCAAGTGATAATAATGCATAATGATAGAATAGCTGTTGTTTGTTTGACATCATATAATCGAAGTATCTATGTAATGCATTGAATGAACCTTCATAATTATTCTCCTTCCAATTTTGTAAGTACTCGATGTAGTACGCAGAGGGAATAACGCCCCTCTGAGATTCAGACAAAAGTTTTAATACGTGACGTAGTGAATTTGGAGCCGGAGCAGCATACCTCTGAAGCATCTGGACATGATATTCTAACAACTGTGTCAGATCCACTTGAGATATTATATGAATAGAGTCCTGGTTGTTTAATTCGAATTCTTTACCACTTGCCTTCAAGATCAATGCCTGTAGTTGTTTCTCCTCAATATCTTGCTTGTCTTCCCATTCCATGATATTTAAAACACCAGCAGATTTACCATTGTGACCATCGTCTATACCATCAACGATCTTTTTCCACAAGGGTCTAGTTTCTTCTCTATAATTTGAGAAGGATTTCCATAACATAACAGTTTCGTCAAATGACAAGACTTCAAAGGATATCACCATTTGATTCACGAATTTCCCCAAGAAACTTGTGGGAGATAGGAATTTGTTGCTCGATAGAGAGTATTTTTTAGATTTCTTTGAATGCTTGAAAAGGGCCTTTGGTGAATTTGTAAGATATCCATGGAATTTATCCAACGAGGACAAGTTCCACAACGAAATCAGTAGGTAATTGATGACTTGTTTAAGATCTTTCTCCACTTCTTCGGTATCTATGCCCTTTGACAAACTATACTCTCGTATACTCTTAGACAAGATCTCTAATAATTTGGAAAGACTGGGGAACAACGAATCAGTCGAGGTACTAGATTGTTGTTGGGGTAATTGTTGGTGTCTCAACTCGGGATTTGTATCGTCGAATTTTTTGTAACCATTATCACCTATGATCAAATTAACCAGAGAAGAAAGAATAGGTGGGACCGTCTTCAATGGGAAGTTTCTCTGGCAGTAACCTTCAATCAATGCCAGTAATGGGATCTTGTAAGCTGATAAAGCTGGAAATAATAGCAGCTTTTCTGGAGGCTTTTGTGCGTTTCCCAGACTACTATCCATTTTTCGCTTTTGAGCTGGATTGAGTCGAGAGTAAAAGGCTGAGGCGTTGGGAGTATGTATGGAGTGATACTGGAGGAACAAGATCACTTCACTACTCCAGTTTAAAGAAGTCTAATCTGGTACCAAATCAAATCAAATCAAATCAAAACATTCGACTCACGACGCGTCTGTGCGCGTCTTTGTCGCGTCGATTATTGGGATATATATATATTAGATTATATGGAGTGGTTGGGTTGGGTTGGGTTGGTAGTGGGGAGGGAGTAGTGGGGAGGGAGTAGTGGGGAGGGAGTAGTGGGGAGGGAGTAGTGGGGAGGGAGTAGTGGGGAGGGAGTAGTGGTATCAAAGGGTTGATTGCTAAGAGATCTATATATGTGTCTATATATGTAGGTGATTGGAGGTATAATTAGGGGGTTCTTCATCTCAGTTGCATAAACGAATCTAACAGTACGGATGAGGGACCGTTTTCATTTTTATTCTTTTCAAAGACATTCCAAAATCTCAAAGTCTCATCTCCTGCACCTGTAACGATAGTTTGTCCATCTGGTGACATTGACAAGTATAAAACTCTGTATGTATGGCCTGTAAGCGAAGCTATCTTTTGCATAGAACCATATTTCCAAATCGCTATTTGATTTCTTGAGTATCCATGTGTAGAAACAATTTCATTTGAGTTTTTGGACCATGCCAAATTACAAATTTGGGATCCTGTATCTGTATCACTGATTTTCAAACCTGTCATTGTGTTCCAAATTTTGATTCTACCATCTTGAGTACCACCACCTGATGCCAATATACCTCTTTGATGAGGTGACCAAGCAATGGCTTTGACTGCGGCATTATGTTCGGAGAAAGTATACAAGGGCTCAGAATTTAATCCATCCCATACAAATACCTTATTATCGTTACCACCAGATGCCAATTTGTTATCTTCGATATTCCATTTCAATCCACAAACTTCTTGTCTATGGTGTTCTAATCTTTTCATGTAATGAGCAGCTTCTCTCACGTCACGATGTAATATGGATCTATCTCTTGAACCGGAAGTTAAAACGTGTTGATTCCATGCCAATGATGAAGTTCTCGATTCATGACCACTCATAGTTCTAGTACATTTCCCAGTGGTAGTATCCCAAATTTCCACAGACCCGGAATTTGTTCCAACTGCTAGATGGGTGCCTGCACCAATCCATGAAATACTTGTAACACTATCATTGGAACCAAAATCACACAATCTATTCACTGAACCACTCGATGCATCCCAAAGATAAACACATGATCCTAATCCAACACCCAAGATATCTTGAGATCCCCAATCGATTAAATTTAAATAGAAATCGTCGGCTAACTCGGGGGCATCCAATACCCTATATGGTACTTTGGATATAGCTCTTGGTTTCTTTTGAGGCGAAAGTAATAACTTTTGACTATCTGCCCTTACGGGACTTAACGAGTATAGCTCATTTTGAACATTTAAAGAAGAAGATTGCGGTCTATTCTTCGTTGGCGATTGGTATGTGAAAAGGTTTGCATTTTGTCTTGGGGTTCTAAGTAATTCTTCGGTTCTTGCATTGTCGAAATAACCGGATCTATTTGAACTGGAACCAGGAGGTGTTATCTGACCAGACTGCTGTGACTGTGTATGTGAGTGATATGATGAAGGTCTTGAACTTGAGACACTACTATCGTGGGTATTATTTGAGTTTCCGTTGTTGTTTTCTAGATTGGCCAATGAAGAATTGAGTAAATCATTAGAAGCATAACTACTGAGGTTGTTATTGGATCTCTTTGCAGTTAATTGTGAAGGTACGTTATCTCCAAACAATTCGGCTTTCAATACTGCATCGAAAGTTCTGTTTGCTTCGTCTTCTTTCATATAATCTAATTCGTTCTCCAGTAACGAATCATTATTTGCACCACTGTTATTTATCCCCATCGAACCACCATCAATAGGAGTATGATTCGAATGACTCAGGTTATTACTATTACCTATATTTTTCACGGTATCATTGGTCAAACTGAAAGCCGCCTGTAAGTCTAACCCTGTTCTATTGGGGATATATCGATCACTGTAAACGATCTTCTTCTTTGTTCTCCTTGGGGTAGTGGGTGATGAAAGTATAGGGTTTGTATTGGGCGTAGTATAAAACGGGTTATTCCCATCGGATGGCCCATCACTGTTGAATCCAGACATGTTGTTTGCTAGAATGGTATGTGGTAATATCAAAGTGTGTATCTGAATGTATTGGTATTGGTATTGGTATCGAATTATAAAGTTGATGAAGAGCTCTCTTAGTTATCAGCAGCGTGTATTGTTGGAGCTATGGACGGTTTTCTAGTATACAGGAGGGTGTGTATGTGCGTTTAGGGGAGTGGGGTGGGGGAAGATCAACGGTATGGATCTGTTTATATTAACAGTGGATGTATTGTGGTGTGTATATATATATCTGTTCAGCAGAACATAACATTACAACTGCAATAGCCCAAACAATAACCCTACGAGACGATCTGCCTCCCAAATTTAATTTCTCAGCGAAAGCGGCGACTTGGTCAAAGTTTTACCAGGCGCATCAAATCAATTACTGTCAATTATTATCGATTGTTTGGCTGATTTATTCCCTGATTTACTTCATTTCATTTCATCGATTTCGTTGGTAGTGAGTAGTTATACGCCATGTCTCTTCCAGGTATTAGCGGGAGTGGTCCCGGTTTCTTCGATGCGTCGATGATCCAATCAATACTCAATCAGAGTGCCAATAATGCAAACACCAGTGGCAATGGTAATGGTAATGGTAACGAAGGAAATAACAACGGTGGTGATACTTTTATGGAGAGCTCAGATTTTGGAGTTAATAAGACTACAAGGATAGATATCCCACCTATGCAAGAATGGAGATTTGAAATAGAGAGTAAAGATACTTTGAAGTTGAAAATAGTGAATGGAACAGCCGAGATATTTGGTACTGAATTATCATCTTCGATTGAATATTCCTTTACTGGTCCTTTTAAATCATGTATCAGCACTTTCAAAGGGTGTTTAGTCGAGTACTATGGGTGTCAGTTATCCAGTGAATATGTTTCGGACGATAGTTGTCTTTCCCAGTATTTAAACTTACATCTGGCATTGGAAAGAGTGAGAACGATGGAAAATGATTCACCAAGGGTACTTATCATTGGCCCCACTGATTCGGGTAAGACTTCTATATCGAAGGTATTAAGTTCATATGCTGAGAAGATGGACCATCAACCTTTGTTGATCAATTTGAATCCAAGAGACCCTCAATTTGTCATACCTGGTTGCTTGAGTTCAACGTGTGTAAGTGATATGTTGAACGTGGAAAATGTCAACTATGGTGAAACCATCACCACTGGTGTTTCATTTTACCATCAAAAGCAACCAATTGCCAAATGTTATGGATTGGAGAATTTCGGTGATAATATAAGACTCTACAAGTTCTTAATCAAACAATTGGGTGATGTTGTCAATAAAAGAATGTCAAATGATTTAAAAATCAAAAAAAGTGGGTTTATCATCGATACTCCTACATTTGCTACGAAGGATTCGGATATAATCCAAGAGATAATTTCGGCTTTTAATATCAATATCATCATCGTTATGGGTAATGAAAGATTAATGGTTGATCTTAAGAAACGTTTAAATTCATCGGATCCTTCAAAGCCTTTGAATATTCTCAAGATCAATAAATCGTCCGGTTGTGTCGACAAGGATGAGAAATTTATAAGAGATTTACAACAACGTTCTATCCGTGAGTATTTTTACGGTATACCAAAGATGATCCTATCTCCATATTCATTGACTGTCAATTTTAGTGATATCATTATCCTTAGACCAATTGAACAGAATTCCGATCCAAATCTTGCATTTTACGGGGGTGATGAAGATGAAGATGAAGATAATAATCAATCGCCATACACGAGTAATGGGAAACCTGATTTCAAGAGATTGATCGAAAGGGTTAAGGAACCAAATTCATCCATTCTTAACAATACCATCTTATCGATATACAACCCCGAGTCTAATAGTCTCTTAAATGAACCAGGAAAATTCATCAATGGGTATGAAAACGATGAGCAGTTATTGACTAGTGCTTTGAATACATCATCTATGGGATTTGCTTACGTTTCTAACTGTGATGATACCAAGAAAAAGTTGAGATTGTTGTTGCCTATTCCAACTCAAGTTTTACCTTGTAAGATATTGTTCTTGACAAAGTTTAGATATCATGAATGATTGTATAACTATATATATATGTACTATTAATCTTATAATTATTATAATTAACTGTTGTAGTTTTACAATGGAAATTGTCAAAAAGTGAAGAGTAGATAAGTACATAATCAAATGATACATATATATATATATATAGGCTAAATAAATACATAAGAAAATCTTCAATACATCAATTCGTTAAGTTACCAAGGGTAAGTGTGTGTTTGCTGTTGTAGTACTAGTAAGTAGTTGTTATAGTCATTGTTAATCAGCTTTGGGTATCGTTATTGCTATCAGTAGTAGTAGGTGGAGTCATGTCTTTTAAAGCTATGGAATCGATAGGTACACTAGCCAAATGACTACCGTTAGTTCCTTGGCCTAATTCCGCATCGTTTAACCCATCAAAGAATGTATCTCTCAACTCTTGCCACCTTGTAGACCAAGTTCCAAGACTTACCATGATAAAACACGAGGCTAATTGTAATAACCACCATTCGAAACTAACCGGGAATTTATGACTATACACCCATACGATGAATAAATTGATCACATGAACCGTTATGGCGAAATCCCAGGCCAATTTGGACCTACCTACTATAATCATTATGAATAAAACAGAGAGTAAAGAATCGAATATCCAAAGTGTTATCAATGTCAACCCTAATGTATTCGAGATAGAAACGAGTTCCCACGAAAGTACCCATTTCAAAGTGAATTCTATACCGGATATGAACGATACCAGCCAAAACAATAAAAATGCTGTAATATAGTAAAAGAATTGAAGTATCACTATTTGAAATAGTAATTTAGAAGGTGACATTGTATCCTGACCTATTATTGACTGGATACTATGGACACTAGGCAGTTTCATATACGGTTGCTTTATGAACTCGAACATCGTGGTTTATATGTATGTGTATATATATGCCTTATCGCTTATCGATTGAGTTTGTGTTTGTTGGAAATGCAATGAATGATGAAACCAATGGATGACATGACATGTGATTGACTGATCTGTACGGTGTTGAATATTATACACGTTTATACATACATACATACTAAGATATATCAGCCCCGTCAACGAGCATGAACTTCTGTACACCTTCGTCGTCATTTTTTAAATATATTTGCAACTTGCGAGTCGTTTTGTTTACAACTGCTCTTGCCATCTGCAATATGTGTCTTTGTAACTCACCCTTTGAACCACCACCAGCACCACCGTGTGTGTGTGTATGTGCTCTGATGGCTGCCCAAGGTTTTTATTCCCCAGCAAACCACTGTTTCTCTTAACTTCGTGGGGACTGACTGCCCTTCGAGTGGGAATTGGATTACCGCCGGATCCAATATTTAATCTGTAACTTGAGTAATCCTTACTTATTGAATTATCCATATCCTCAAGGGCACTGGTTGATGGTGGTGTAAAACCAAAACAACTCTACGCTAACGACCCTTTTTGCGGTTTGAAAATTCTTATTTAGATAAGATATCTGACTTGATATACTTGTTTTCAACTGCTGGATTTCAAAGCAACGAGATGAAAAATCATTAGTATACTTCAATGTTTTAAAAAACTAATTTTTTACAGAATCTAATTTTCCGCTCTTACTAAGAACAGAGCAATAAACATTTGTTCTTCAATCCATGAGAAGTGAATACTGCTGCTTGTTACTACGTCCTTTCAAGTTACAATTGACGGGCAGCTTTTTAGATTGATGGAGTAGATAAACTATTACGGTTGATTATACTAAAGACCTGCTTTAAATTAGAGTAGTTATATATAAATACGTAACCAAATACTATCCCATCCTTATTCTTCCTCCTCTCTTTCTATTGATCAGTATTTGTACTCTACTGGGCTGTAATTAATTGTAAAAGAAAGGGTGTGAGTGAAAGGTCAAGAAGAAACGACGACTTTGATTTGCTTTGCCGTTTTTTTTATTTTGGGATTTCTTGGTGTTGCTTATGATGGTTTGTCAACGATTTTTTTTTCTTTTTTTTAACCTTTTGTTTTTAGTTGAGTTGAGGTTTGGGAAGAACTGAACTGAATTAAATTTTGAAGGATGCTTGAAAATTGCTTATATGTTCACGTCTAATACTAAACTAACATCGTCAACTTTTTCATTTGCCAAATCCTCAAGGAATGGTAACAAGTCCGACAATTCACAATCGTGAGTATCACTAAACCAAGATGAAATAGGAACAGAATGTTGAGGATGGAAAATATAAGATGCAGGTGAATTATCAATTATGATCAAATCTTCCAAAGGTCTACCCATTTGTGATAAATTCTTGACATAATTTCCCTGGTAGTTATAACAACTTTCTCTAAATAATCTATGATGAATTGATTTACTACCATCTAAGATATCCAACAATGGATCACCATATCTCGATACAGATGCTGTAAATACAACAACTTCGAATAATTCTCCACATTTCCTCAAAAATTCATCAACACCCGGTCTCTTAATAACATAAACGTTATGTATTTGATTGTCGATATCAACAGGTATAATGAAATCTGAATGTCTGACGTATTTAAAAGAAGAATGGACTAAAGTTTCATCGAGATCCAGTACAAGACATTTCTTATTCTTGAATTCGGGTTTGATCGAATCTAATAACCATCCAGTTTCAGATGAAATGGCCTGTTCAGATTGAATCTTGGTCAAATCTAATTCATCATTATATGACATCTCTTCATCGTCATCTTCATCGTCATATGATATATCTTCTTCTAAATCCTCATCTTCATCATAATCTCCCATATCGACATCCTTTTCATGTATATCTGCTTCGCCACCGTCGTTGAAAGTAGTGGTAGTAGTTTTGTTATTACTACCGTTATTATTATTATTATTATTATTATTATTATTATCCGAATTGTTAAGAGTGGATTTATTATTATTTATAGTTTCATCATCTCTTGAACTATCTGTGGCATCTTTCAAGTCAGTTATTTCTCTAACATTTTGATTTTTTAAATCAGTATCTAAACCTTGAATATGATCTCCTAATGGTATAGAATCTAATGTACTATCAGTCATATTTCTCTTATGATTTTCTGTATTAACTTTATTTGAATCTTCCTTTCCAGAGGTTGACTTTGGTCTCTTTTTAGATTTATTTGTAGTGTCTGATTTGATCGATTTTGAAGAAGGTGCTTTTTTAATCACGGGTTGCTTTTGAGTCGTTGATAAACTAGCCGTGGAATTTTGTGTATTACGACTTAAAGCCTTTTGAATATTAGATTGAGTTTGAGTAAGCCTTGGAGCTATTGATGATTCGTGTCTTTCAGTTTCTCCTTCTGAGCAACAAAATAAAGATGATAAAAATGACATTTGTAATTTAAAAAAATCAACAACAGGTGCTCTAATTTTCTTTTAGTAAGTAACAATGAATTGGGAGGCAGGTTGATTAAATACAGGTTTGGTATATTTGGTAATCAATTATGTGTCTCTCCTATTCTTTGAATGCAACTTAGAAATGTTGATGATTTGAATAATCTATGTGAAATTGAAAAAAAAATGAAGTAAAATGAAATTAATTTAATTTGATGAAAGATGAAATTGAAGTATGCAAACGAATGATGAAGCCTAGTTGGGATGATACAATCAATCAACACTTTAATGAACTGTCTGTCTGTCTGTCTGTCTGTTTTTGAGTAGAATAGATTGCTCTCACTATACAATCCTATTATCTACTTTGTCTAAATTAAATAAAATTAAAAAACTAACAAGAGAGTGGATTGTGAATAAAAATGTGTTTAGTTTTGTAGTGGGATATATCTGTAAAATAAGTGGTATTTGTCGTCACTCTTCACTCTCAATTTAACCAATCAATCAATCAATCCAACACCAGCTGCGGATGAGTTTGAATAGGATAGGAGTAATTTGGATACGATTGAGATGCAACTTATCTTTAAATAATTATACCCTTTCAAATAGATATATATATCAAAGGGCTATACTCGTACAGCAAACGATGGCTGGGTGACTCAAATAGTCCAAGCAAGGAGATCTCGAAAATCTTCGCGGAGTTACCCGGTGCAAAATGGGAGAGCGAGCGCGACATTGCCTAAGTATGGGGCACGACATTGTGTGTGTGTGTTGTAATGTAATGTAATCTCTATTTACAGGGGGTTATATATGTATGTACATATATAGATATATATATATAAATATCTATTTGACAATGAGGATGATGGTGCATACATCCTCCTTTACTATCACCTTCTTCACTTTGCTGCCTTCTACGATCCACCTGTCAAAGTCTCTCTCGTTCTGTTTCTTCATCTCATTGACCAGACTACCGGTGTCTATTTCATTATCTCCTTCAACCTTGTGGTTGAATCTGAATTTACCGTTGACAAAGACCTTGTATTCCCTTGCCTTGGTACCGACTTTAGCTTGCAACTGAGGCCAGTCACTTGCTAAAATGGACTGCTCTTTGGATTTATGGACATGAGCGTGCAATTCCTGATATGATTCTTCAACGGTTGCTGGTGCAACTACCGACATTACCTTCAACAATTTGATCATATTGTCATATACCACAACGAGACCAACCTCTTCATCGTCTAAAGAGTTAATCAATCTTGTCAAAAACTGACTGTAAATAGGTATGATATTATTCAAATCATAAGTCTCTGTGAAGATCACATTAAGATCGTTCAAGGCATCTTGGAAATCATCGTGTAATAATCCTTCCTTGGAATTAAAGTCGCCGATTGACCTTCTCGAAGAATCCAGTAGATCTTGTGTCAATAGGCTTCCTAAAACTGCCGACAAACCAACGGTTTTCTTGAACAATCTTTCAACACCAATAATCGAGTCTTCATCCCAATCTAAGATCTCGGAAACTGGGGCTTGGAATAAGATATGAGCCCTTGTAGCATCGGCACCGTGTCTCTTTATACATGCACCTGGATCTGCACCGTTATACTTAGATTTAGACATCTTCTCAAAGACTTCATCTGCAATCAACCCATTTTCTCTTAACACGGCTTTACCTTGTTCGTTCAAATCGTATTCATCTGGTTTTAAAAATCTTCTATTTTCAGGATTCACAAATGATTTACCATGAACCATACCTTGTGTCAACAATTTTGTGATTGGTTCACCGTTGAAATCATCTCTTCCCTTTTCACCCCAATATCCAACTTTAAAAAGAAACTTGGAGATAAATCTGGTATACAATAAATGCAAGATAGCATGTTCCAATCCACCAATATAGAGATTGACGGGGAAAAATTTATCGATTTTTTCTTTGTCGAACAATTGTTTTTCATTTTTGGCATCTGCATATCTAAACATATACCAAGACGAGTCCATAAAAGTATCCATAGTATCGGTATCTCTCTTGGCATCTTCACCACATTTGGGACATTTACAATTGACAAATTCAGGAATCAAAGCTAATGGAGAACCACCTTTCTTTGAAATGGTTTCCACTTTTGGTAATTTGACAGGAAGATCCTTGTCTGGAACGGCAACTGGACCACAAGAGTCACAATGGATAATAGGAATTGGTGCACCCCAGTATCTTTGTCTTGATATTAACCAATCTCTTATTCTATATTGTGTCTTTTCGGATCCGGCATTTACTTTGGTTAATTTATCTATTATCTTTGTTCTTGCCTCAGTGGCAGATAAGCCATTTAGTTCACCTGCATTGGAGTTCATGATACCTTCTTTAGAAGTATAAGGCTCACCTTCAATTTTCTCCTCTGCTTTTGAGGGATCAATGACATTTATCACTTCATCACCCTTAGAGTTCATTTGCCAAAATTCGAAATCTCTCTTATCATGGGCTGGGACACCCATAACCGCACCATGTCCATAACTACCAATAACATAAGGAGCGGTAAAGACGGGGATTTCAATGTTAGTTATTGGATTAATCACTTTGATATCATTTATTAAATACCCTTTCTTAGAATCTTGAGATTCTGTATCTTTGTTTAAAGTATCGATGAAAGTTTGTAGGTTTGAATCTTTTGAAGTACGTTCTTGAACCAATGGGTGATCAAACGACAATGCCAAATACTGAACTCCGTATACCGTTTCAGCTCTTGTGGTAAACACATCAATAGTAGTATCGTTATTGCTTAATTTGAATCTAATCTCGGCACCTTTGCTTTCACCAATCCAATTCTTTTGCATCAGTTTCACTTTGTTAGGCCATTGTTCTAATAGTTGAAGATCTTTATTTAATTCAGGGGCAAATTTGGTAATACCAAGAAACCATTGCTCGAGTAATCTTTTTTCTACAATGGCACCCGATCTCCAAGATCTACCTTCTGCATCAACTTGTTCGTTGGCCAATACTGTATTATCTATGGGATCCCAATTAATCTCTGCTTTGGCTCTATATGCCATTTTTTCTTCAAACATCAAAAGAAACAATTTCTGGGTCCAATGATAATAATCCTCGTCACATGTGATTACTTCTTTATCCCAATCGAAATCGGCAAACATTTGATTCATCTGAACTTTCATCTTGGCTATATTACTCCTTGTCCAACTCTCTGGGTTGATACCTCTTTCAATAGCTGCGTTTTCAGCTGGTAAACCGAATGCGTCAAACCCCATTGGATGTAATACGTCATAACCATTCATTCTATAATAACGAGAAATGGCATCACTCATCGAATATACTCTTAAATGACCAATGTGTAATTCACCCGAAGGGTATGGGAACATAGACAAAGCATAGAAAGTCTTTGACGCATCGGGATTTACCAACTTTCGTGGGTTAAGACCTTTGTTTCCCGTGGTTTCTAGCCATTTGGGTAACCATTTCTTGTCCAATCCAGGTAGATCGACCGATGCCATCGAGACACCAACGACTTTACTCAAAGGCAAGTTATCACATTTCTCGTGAAACTGACCTAGGTATTTAAGCAGGGACTTCCCCTCCTTCGCGTTGAACAGTCTCGCCATGGTGTGTTGCTTTGTGGTATACTAGATTGGGATCAATACCAAGCCTATTCACTTTATTTCATTCACTTGATTAAAAGTTCGAAAAGTAGCTCGTTATTTTCATTACTCAACAGCGTCGGCGTCCTTTTCAAAACTTCCCAGACAGCACAGCCGTATTCCATAGAGCTGCCTTCCCCACAAAAGTTTTGCAATTTTATCACATCAGTTTAACATTTCCTTTTTTTGTTTGTATATATATAACAACAGGAAGTTGATTAATGATATATTAATTTACATCCATCAGTGATTTTATTTACTAATTTACAAACTGAGGTCTGCTAACGGGTAGAGACTGGGTCGACCATGTGCACACTTAAAAGGCGATCGGCAGTGAGACAATTTTTCAGCAATCTGCTGGCATTCTTCGATACCCAGCTTATCTCCAAACATAATAGCGGATCTGCAGGATTTGGATTTGATTATCTCCTTAAACAAGTCTGGCATTTGGGCAACATAATCCCACCAGTCTACATATAGGCCATTGGAGCTCAACAATATGGTCTTTTTCTTTGTACTTAAGTTGTCCAAATAATCTCGTAATCCGTTTTTCAATAGATATACATCCGTTCCTATTCTCTGGGAGATGATTAAGGGCAAGTGTGTGATATGAGTTGAAACTTGGCTTTCCTCTTCCTCCTGTGATTCAAAACGAATTCCCCATTTCATCAACGACTCTTCAAACCTGAGTAGTGAATCCCTTTCTTTATCGGTAAAGGAAATTTTCAAAGGTTTTTCGAGTTCGTTATACTCTCTAGAATCGTTCAATATTGTAGCATGAATAAAATCCATATACATATCTTCAACCTTAATCCTTTCATCACATGCATGTTGGTCCATTACAATCACCACTGATTTCTTGGACTTCAATTTGACGGTAGCTAATATGAATTTGGCCTGGATTTGGCTCACTATTGTGATATCTTTCAAGTCTTGTCTTTGCAATTCAATTTGATTTAGGTTATCAAAAAATGGACTAGTGAGCCTAGTCTCACTTGGTGAAATTGATTTAATATCGAGTGGGTCACCATACTGCCATTTATTCTTGCTTCCAATTGGATGATCTTGCAAGGAACTATGCCTCAAATCTCTGATGTTTTCGTAGTTCAACAGCTTTGGGGTAATAGTAGCAGTATCTACAGTGATATCCATTTTGTCAGGTTTCACAGAAATTAAATTCTCTATTTGCCTCCAATCCAAGTTACCAAACCTATTGTTGGACTTCAATACAGCTGCTGATAATGCCATATTATTCATTGGTTTATGTGAATTATCAAAGTTGAGCTCCAATTTATCGTATTTCTCGTTACTGATTTTGATCCTAGCCTTTTTTGTTGGACTCTCCAAGGCTCTATTAATATTGAATTTCTCCGATCTGCATAATACTTTCACTATCTTCAGGATCATTGCAGTAATTACATCCAAATCTTCGGTAAAGTAGATCTCTTTTGAGGGATCTTGGGTGATGTCTGATAGTTTCAAATTACATTTGACAAATATTATAAACATGGGGAACATGGAGAAAGGTCTCCCGAACATCTTAGAAGGCGAAACAAAATTACCATTCTCACCCTTGTTACCAATTGAGGTATCTTGTTGAATACTGGTATCAAATTTGTGGAATTCCTTATCTATATTTTTCATGAGTTCGGAGTTCTTCAATCGCCTATTATTCAAAAAGACAAACTGATAGGATCTTGTCTGCACAGGTTCGAGTCCAAATACAGCCTGAATCTCATATCCTCTGTAATTGGCATGGAAATTTTCGTAGGTTTTCAACAGTGAATGGCCATATAAAGACTTGAATAGACGTATCTGTGCTTTCAGTACTTGTGACTCATTTGGTGAGTCGTTGGAGAAACCAAAGAGAAGTTGTCTCGTTGATGAATTTGTCGACTTGTAGCATCTGAAATTGACACGAGGAGAAAATACAAATGAGCTGAAAGCGATACTTCTGAGATCATTAGTGAAACACTTCCAGTTGATATTTTGTAGCTGTCTCTTTCTGACTGGATAGTTTCCAAACAGATCAATCACTGAAACTAAAGTGGCCGACGAGGATTTAATTCTCTGCTCTTCGTCAGATACTACAATCGGTGTTGAGGGTGTTGGGTTCTGATTAACAAAGGCAGATTGAAAAGTTCCATTGTAATCCTTGACTTTTGAATTGATGATCAAAGTGGAGCAAACACCACTGATTGAATGTATAGCTTCCCCACGGAAACCAAAAGTCTTCGTATTACCCAAAGATTCTTGACATTCATTGTTGTCGTTCCTTGTTGGTGGGACAACCTTGGAGGTATAGAACCGTCTAGCTAGATTCTCCATATCACGTGGAGATATACCGCTTCCGTTGTCTTTGCATTTGAGATTGATACACTCCGTGCTACCACTAGCATGAGTGTCACTGCCCGTCACTTCCTCTACCGTTAGCTCTACGTCGGTGGCCCCCGAGTCTATGCTATTCTGCATGAGCTCCCGCACGGCATCTTGAATGGAGGAAATGGTGATCTGGGACTTCAGCATCCCTGCAATCCGTGCATCCAGAGGCACTATATTAGTCTCCATTGCATTGACTGGCCATGAGAGACTGGGGTAGAAAGCCACCAGAAGAGAGGATCCAAACCAACAAGAATATGCCAAAATATGCCAAAAAAAGGGTGCGAAGGCCAAAATCCCCGCGCCTCGAATTTGGTGACTAACATCTATAGGGAGAGTTAGATATATGCTGATATTGCACTTACGACTCGACTGTATTTATGACTCACCTGATAAGAAACTGTGCTGTAAAATGGGCATACTCAAGACGAACCAGTTCATATACCCCTACACTCATATATATAACGTGGTTCCTCTTCCTACAGGCTGATATCCATCAGATCCATTTTGAGTTTGTGAAAGAAAGATACTTTTCAAATGACAAGAATGGGTATTATAAATCATTTATTGAAGTTTCTTGTGATATTAATTTGCATATCTGGTGTCATGGGGTGGGATATAGTACAAAACAATGGCTCACTTCAAGTGGAGGCGATCAATCTCATCAGATGCACTTATTTCAATCTCAATAATACCAACTTGGAGTTAGTGGTTGATGAATCCGGCCAACAGTTAGGGTTTCGTTTTGCTAGATATTTGAGGAGGGATCCGGATATTTGGATTATAGGTAGATGTAGGGAAATGCATGCTCCATCTCTCGACTTTTTCGTTATATATGCTCCAGATGATAACGAAGTCTTCCAAGAAAGAGATCCCAATTCAGAATCAGAAGAGCTTGAATTGGATCTCGAGATAGGTACCATACTGGATAATTGGAATGGTTCGTCTCACTTTGATCGGTTACATGCAAGACCACCTAGACGTTCCGGTCCATTTACAATGGGATTGATGACGAAAATCTAATAATGGGATGACATCGGGGATTTGCGGCTTGCCATCTAATATATATAACGCTTCAACGCCGCAGTGTGGAGCAGATGGATAGATATGTCGGCTGATTGAGGGTACTAGATGGCTCAGTGGTGATGATAGACACATTGAGAGTACTATATTAGGGGGCAACTGAACCTCAGTTTATACAATATAATATAATATGATCCAATCTAAAATATAATATATAATACATCGCAAAGTAATTGAGATGAGACTGATAAGGATCAATTGAACTGAGTAAATATTATATGCATGTTCTCTGATATCCAACTTTTACTATGATGACAAGTACCATCAGTACATGACCTGTCTGTGCGTACATACAGGTCACTATACAAGTCATTTAGAAGAGTAATAGCTATTACCATTGACAATAAATGAAGAAAATGTCAGAAATTGCGGGGCGCTCTCAATTTCTTTTCTTTTTTTTGAGTATGCTTCTGTAATAATTTTATAGTTTTTTTTTCAAGGCTGTTTTGATGGCTCTTTTCAAGACAAGTGAAACTGTTCCTACTCCATATTCCCTGCACATAATTACAAAGTTATCCAGCTATATGATAGGAGAGGCTGCGGTTTGTATACGTAGACAGATATATACATACATACATACAACAAGGATAGCGAAATACAGCCATGACTTGCATTCTCACTGACTCACCCCCAGAGATCTTGCTTCAGATAGCTGATTTACTAGACCATGAATCACATATCAATCTGATAAGGGTTAACAAATACCTCAATAGTCTATTGCTGGGTGAGATGTACAAAAATATCATTATAGGTACATTTGATTTTCAATTTCCAGAGGAAAAGCAACTGACGCATTCCATTCTAAAATTACCCTCTTACTCACATATAAAAGGTTACACTATAGTTACCATATCACAACTACACAAATTATTAGACACTTTATCGATACCCAAATATTCAAATCTTGTTGAAAAAATCATCTTATGTTCAAAGGATTCCATGGTATGTTTTGAACTGCTAACGAATTTGAGACTATTTAAGAATTTGAAACAAGTTCGAGTTCGTTGTTCTCCCTGGGTCAATATCTGGAAAAAACTGGATAAAAAAGTTATTGAAGGTCCAATAATATATAACCAAGGGTTTTTCCAAGCTATTGATGAGAATTTGAACCATCAACAAAGAGAATGGGATATTTCAGGTTACAGTGATTCTTTACCTTGTGTTCTGATACCTAGAACATGTGAATACGATAGATCCAATCTATCATATTTGGAATTGACAAATAGTATTTTTTTATATTGGTTAGAGAAACAAAAATCAAGTGGTGATAAGCCACCACTGTTGAAAGTTGAAATATTAGAATTTACAGATACCTTATTCAATGTATCTTTAAGGGATGTTACAAATTTGATTAATTTTGAAACGGTAAAGACTTTATCATGTTCAGTCGATTGTAGATCAGAGTTACGGAACTTAATTTCGGTGATCAAACCAGATAATTTTAAGAGTTTGAAAGAATTGGCATTGTTATACTCTATTTACGATGGGAAATTAGCCAATGGTGTGTTTCCAAGCTTGACTAAATTGAAAGTAGATTTAAGTGCTCATAAGCTTTTTGATTCTAATAAGGAACTATTAGACATCAATAACATCAATAACGACTCAGATATCATCAAGAGAATCGATAAATTTGGTACTATAATAGACACCATATTTGGTGATTCCTTCCCCGACTTGGAACATTTGGAAATCAAAGGATATGCACCTTTTTTCCAAGAGGAAACTTCAAAAGTGAATTTACTATGCGATTGTCATTACTGTAACAAGGCTCAAATATTGATGCAGAACTTCCAACCACAGCATTGTTCAGTTGTCGATTCCAAATCGGGAGAAAGGATAACTCATAAGATCTCTACATATTCATTACCCGTTGATTGTATTGGTCATTGGTGTATTGGTGAATGCTTTTTAGACTGCCCCATATTCGCCATGCCCGTGGATTACGACAACAATATGATTCAAAAGACAAGGCTTAATTTACACCTCAAGTTGAAGAATATCCTGGCTAAAAACATCAAATATAAGAACAAATACACAGATTTGGAATTGAATGAGATATTAGGGTTATTCCATCATAAATGTGATGGAGTCGATTGCTTTAGAAGTCTATATACGATGTTCTTTCATCATTATTCGATCTTTATCAATTCGTTCGTCTCCAAATTCCCCAGTTTGAAAACGGTTACTATATCCCAGGGGTATGTTCATAAGGTGATTAGGGATAACGAAGGGAAAGTCTTGCGGTATCAGTGTATGTCCAATATTTCATTGCCGTTTGAGATGTCTGCTTGGGAGGAAAAAATTGCAAATTTGCAAGGCTAGGTTAAAGGAAGGTAAAGGTTACAAGAAATCATTATATATATATAATACACACACACAAACGAGTCGTAAAAGGTTTAAAACGAAGCCATTAATATAATAAGTATACAAAAGAATTACACCGGGGTTTCAGATTTACTTCATTTTGATTTATTGTAATATCAATAAATAATAATAGTAAAAAAGAATGTAATGGAATTTATTATATACTATACATTTCAAATTACATCGGAACTAGCGGGTGCATTTTCGCCCATTGGCTCATCGAGAACCACAACAGGCGGCTCCACACTAGGAGCATTAAGTGGTGGGAGATCAAGGTTTAAATTGAGTCCGGCTAATTGACCCAACAATTGACTGACTTGGTTGATCATATCCGAAGTGGCTTGGATTTGCAACAATCCTTGTTCCGGTGTAATGCTCGAGGCAACGGCAGCATTTGATCTAGTAGCCTTCATCAATGCCTGTCTTACAGAAAGCACGGTGACACAATTCTCAATTCTTGTGATCAAATGATCAAAGAACAATAACATATCTTGATCTTTGAATTCGGTATGAACCATACTTTCCACAGCTGTATTAGAAGAAGCAAAATTCATTTTTTTTGAAGATGAACCTGGTCTTGTACCATTCAAATAACTACAAATAGCTTCGAGATTTAACGATAATTTCCTCAAAACTATCAATGACTCATAACTTATACCACTTGCCTGTAATTTACCGGCTTTATTGATAATCTCACCATCAACCCTGTTAATCAATTTCAATCTGGATTCCAAAGGTTTTGGTAGGATTAACCAAATCTTTTCCGGGGTTTCTAAACCTTTCAACTTCTTAGCACCAATCATCTGTTCAACCCAACCGATTTCCTCCAATTGCTCAATTTGAGATTCCAACAATAGACCCAAAGATTTATTACCATAGATTTCACCAATTGATTTCTTATTCTTACCAGATTTGAACTCTTTGTGTAAAGTAACGATTCTTTGAAATTCGGTATAAAAATCAGTACTCATGGTGATTTGCCCACCATCGGCAACGGTACTAACCCTTGAAGCTCTATTTACCATAGGACCGAAATAATCCATTCTTTTCGTAACAATATCTCTTTCACATACAGGTCTACCCCAATGAATACCCATACGAACGGATAAACCCCTAAATATAGTTACATCCGCCTCATCTTTAACTTCAAAACCTTGATCACTAGCCAAGATTTCAGCTGGCCATTCAGTGGTTAATAACAGTTGAGCTTGAACTACAAAACACCATAAAAGAGCAGATACAACCGTGGGGAACGATACCATAAATGCATCACCTTCAGTCTTTACCTCATACCCACCAATGATTCTCAATTGTCTACGCATTATACCATTATGGACTTTGATTGCTGCTCTCATAGCAGATGAATAACTATCCCATAGCAATGTAGAATTTTTGATATCGGTAAATACCATGGCAAGATCACCAGTTGGTGGTTCGATTTCTTCGTCAAGTTTACGCAAACTCGAATCTTCTGGTAATGAACCTCTTTCATGTGTCTTTTGTTTGGAGGATGAAAATTGTCTCAATGAAAGTACAACAGATGTGATCTTATCCTGTGAACCATAAGAGATTGCAAAATCTCTCAATTTTTCAGCTGCTACTTCTGGGTTAGATTTCTCTTGTCTCAATATATCTGCAGCTAAATCGTATGGAACTTGTTTCCAAACTTCAGATGTGGCAATAGCTACCATCTCTTCATTTTGAGTCAATTTAAACTTGGATATACTTGCTGCGGCATTGATATGAGGAATCAATTTGAAGAACCCAACGGCTCTTGAAACATCGGTAACTCCATCCAAGTAACCATCGGTGGTGACAAAACCTCCACTTTCTCTGATTCTTTCATATTCTTCTGGAGCATAAGGTTCATGCTTTGTGGTTAAAATTGAATATTCACCATTTGATTTAGTCATGATACCCATGGTATCACCGGTATTTGCAACATACATGACATCACCTTTGATATATACAATAGTGGCACAACAACCTTTGTCACCATCTTCATTCAATGTAAGTTCATCGGTAGTCGTGGTTCTATGAGCAGCAGCAGATGAGAAAGTCGATGATTCATCTTTATTGATCAAGATACTCATTTCGGTATTCATAGTTAAAAAAGCACCTCTTAAGGCATCTTCGATATCTTTCTTTGGATGCCCTTCAACTTTTGTACCAACACTCTCTAATTCCTTGATAAAATGGATGTCAAAAGTCTCTTGAATAATCTTTGAAATCTTATCACCAGTCTTCTCAGAACAATTCTTACCATCATAAATGGCAATAAGCATCTCATCTGGATTACCTCTGAATTTTTCAATGACAACATCTCTTGTCGATAACACTTTATTTTCACCAAATGAATCGGATATACCATATCCAAACTTACCCAATTGAGAAACAGTGGAACGAACACGAGTATCGGTTGATTGATCTGGAACGGCATCAGTTGTGATGGTAACATCCATCAAACCTAACATCTTAAGATCTTTCAAAACCAAGAATGAATCCAATGGCTCATCCATACCTTCTCTTCTATGTTGAGGTTTGATTTCTAATCGTTTGTTACCTGAAAAATTAAGGTAATTCAATTTGGTATTGTAACACCAATTCCAATCATATGGAATATTACCAATGTTATATTTCAAATTATTGGAACCAACGTCCAAGGAAGTCAAGTTTTTGATCTTGGAAAGCTCAGCAGGCAAAGCATGAAATCTATTACCATTGATATGTAAAGTTGTCATCTCTGAAAATGAATCAAAGTCTTCGACTGGTAAACTGATAAGGTGGTTACCACTGAGGTATAAGCTCTTCAAATTTTTCAAGTTACAAAGATAACCACTTGAAATTTCAAATAATTCGTTATATGATAGATTTAAATTCTCTAAACCACTAAACATCGAAATCGTCTGAATAACACCATCGTTCAATTTATTATCAGTAAGACATAAAGTCTTTAACGATTTTTCAATGTTGAATGAAAACTCCTTTGTGTTGGTCAAAATAGGACTTAACACAACTTCACTACCTCTTCTCTTGGCAGATCCAAGGTGTTGTGGTGGGTTGCTACTGGTTGGACTGATGGGGCTGGTCAAGATAGCAGAAGTATCAAAATTACCACTTGTATCGGTAACGTTTGAATCAACCGTCTTATTTGTACTTTGAGTCTTGACTGTATCTGTTTTCTTCAAAGTTGGTAATCTATCTAATGCATTGATCGAAGGTGGTTCTGGGAATTGCTCTAAAAGATTCGAAGAGAGATTCAAGTACTCTAATGACTCCAAGTACCACAAAAATGGATTCAATTCACTGATATTATTGAGATGTAAATCTAAATGTTTCAACTTTGTCAAATTACCAATTGCATTGGGGATAGATGCCAAGTTATTCTTGTAAATTGAAAGGTAGATCAAATTCTTCATCGTGGCTATAGAGTCTGGAAGGCTAACCAAATGATTGTTATCCAATGATAGCTTCTCAATTGCTGGTAATTTTGCAAAGAATGAACACGATGATAATTTGGCCTTTGAGAGATCAATTACTTTCAAATTGATCATCTGGATTCCGAAATTGACAAAAGTAATAGGATTCATATTCAATTCCAATTCACCCAAGTTTGCAGCATTGGAGGCAAAAGCAGAAACGTTATTACCTGTAGCTCTAATGATCATCAATTCTGGTAAATCTTTCAAACTATCAATTTTGGATAAGTTATTGAATCTTAAATCTATCTTGATCAACGATTTCAACTCCGCAAATGAATCGGGAAGATTCTTGGTCAAGAAATTGGCCGATAGCTTCAAGTTCTCTAATTTTGATAAGTTAGTTATCGAAGGAGATATTTCAGTCAATGCATTATACGAAAGGTCCAAGTCCAATAGATTCTTCAATTTTAAAACACTCTCTGGGATGTATTTCAATCTATTGGAGTCCAAGTTAAGGTAGTGTAAATTCTCCAACTCACCAAAGGAATCTGGTAAGTCGGAGATTCTAT
Source organism: Wenyingozyma nitratophila (assembly GCA_030567875.1). Classification (NCBI taxonomy): domain Eukaryota; kingdom Fungi; phylum Ascomycota; class Pichiomycetes; order Pichiales; family Pichiaceae; genus Wenyingozyma; species Wenyingozyma nitratophila. The sequence continues at coordinate 145,009 of JAJLSW010000012.1, forward strand.
TACAATTCAACGATAATTTGGTCAAAGTTTTCAAATTAGCAATCTCAGATGGAATAATTTGGATATAATTCACACCAAGATCCAATCTTAGCAGTTTAGGCGCATAGACAACAGATATTGGAAACCTCGATGCAGATGATCGTGTGAAATAAAGATTCTTCAAATTTCTACAGTCATGAATGAATTCCTTTGTGAATTCAAACGAAGGGTTTTGTGAAACATCCAACGTCACAATCGGTTCAGCATAGAGGAAGTTTGGAATATCTTGTAGATTCCAATTATTCAAATTGACTTCAGATGGATTAATCTTTCTTCTCTTTTCCATACTGATCAATTCAACACCTCTATCTTGAACGACGAACTTAAAGAGGAAACTTAAATCCGTCCTTTCGATAAAATCAAGGTTATCTCTTTCATTATAACCGTACAAAAACAATATATTTCTTTGAATCTTTAATGGTTTATCATCCAGTGATAAACTTCTGATTAATCCACCACACTTCAAGACCAACATATGTTCATCTTCAGCTTTCAAGAATCTTTTTCTTCTCAAGATATCCAAGATATTTTGACAAGTTGTATCCAAAGCACATGGTAGCACCGAGCTCTTATCACCTTTAAAGACTCTTAATGAGGATCTTGCGGAACCTTTCAATTCCTTTGAATGAAATTGTCCGGGGATAGGAACGGCCTTAACAGGTACAGGTGTCTTTGAAACTCTAGAAGTATGCGGATTGTTATTATGATGATGGAGGTTATGATGGCGATGACGATGTAAACGAGGAGTACCTTTACAATCGTTGGAAGATGATACTACAGAGTTCATTCTAACACTATTGGATTTATCATCTTCGAATTGATCTTCAACATCGGAAACATCAGAAGAACATGTTGAATTTGCAGATGATAAACTCTCAGCTGTAGAATTATAACTTGAGTCCTGTGCAGATGAAGAAGTGGTAGTTGAAGTGAATGCCTTCGATGATTGACGTGGATGTGTTAATATATCGTTTGCTGTTGATAACCTTGTCTCCTTGCTATCGGTATTTGGAGAGTCCAAAGTGTGGTCTGTAACGAGAATATTGTGATTGTTGAATTGATAATCAGTATTATTGCCACTATCATTTACAGTTTTGTTGTTGTTGCTATCATTATTATTGGCAGTGCTAACGCTATACTTGTTTGGGTTATCATAAGTGGAGAGTTCAAATGGGTTGTTTCCCAAGCCCATACCTTTACCACTTGGTCCAGATACACTATTGCTTGCCGATACTGCCTTCACCTTCCAAGATTCTGGTGGGACCCACGAGGACTCTCTTGAACTCGACTTGAGGTTATTAAGCATAGAGTTAGAAGATGAACTACTCTTGTAGGTCTTCGAACTTGACACCGAAAGTTTCTTGGCCTGATCTTTTGGTGGAGACGAAATAATACCCGACATTTCATCTGTATCTGATAAATCTAACATAAATGCATCAATTCCTGGAATTGCTAGACTATTATTACTGTTGGTACCTGGGGTAGAACTTTTCACTGTTGTAACAGGAAGTGTATCGGCAGAATCGGAGCTATAATTGAGGGTCGAAGAGTCATTTGCCTTATTGTTATTATGATGGTGGAGTGATAGATGCAAATGATGACCACTATTGGTATTATTGTTGCTATTATTATGGGGGTCTTCACCACTTGTGTTTCTCATTCCAAAAGTATACGAGCTTTCATTAGTAGAAGGCTGTGATTTCTTACCAGTTAACCTCGATAGATTTAACGAAGATGGAATCCTTGAAGTCGTATTCATCGATCCATTACTTGTCGTCGCATAAATATTGGAAGAAGCCTGATTGTTTGGGGCAGTTGCATTGGAACTCAAGGAATTTATAGAAGCCTTTGGACTCATTGGAGCAGAAGAGTATTGACTGATTTCACTTTCTCTTCTTGATGGAATGAATTTATTGAACAATGCAGTTGATCTTCTCTTCAATTTTTTAGGTTTGGTAGGTTTTAATTGTTGCTGTTGAGACGATTGACTGCTTATGGAAGACATCATATGCTCATTATGGAAACCATGATAATTTTTAGGGATACCAGAGGTAGAAGATCTAACTGGGATAGGTGAATCATAATTCAAAGAGTATGATGGGATACTTTCACTTCTACCGGCACCACCACCATTAGTATTCGAATTAGTATTTTCGAAATTGGGTGGGGCATAAGCATTTGGGTTTGTAGTCGTTGTTGGAGAAGTTGGCATAATGGAATTGTTTCTAGTCATCAAAGGGGAAGTGGACGAATCTGAATTGATCGAATGATGACGATCATAATTTATATCCACGTTCAAAAGATGAGGGTGGGGCTGGCCCAGTTCTTGAAGGTTCGGGTTGCTATTAATCTTAAGCATCTTTGGATTATTGCTAATACTACCTCTACTACCGTTTCTATCCTCCGACCCTGGAGACGAAGGGGATAGTTGTAAAGTTGGTGTGGATTCTGTATACTTAGAGTTGAATTGAGGAACTTTAGGTACTTCATCGGGGTTATTCCCACCTTGAGATTGAGAATGTCTTTTAAACATGGCTGGTTAGTCCGTTACTTGTTAAGATCAATCGATTTTTAATGTCCTTTTGTATATCAATGGCCTATATTTATAGGTTCTATCCAAACCTCGTCCCGTAATTAGCGTTTCGGAGTGTTTCAATCAGATGATCCTATCAAGTGAATAGATAAGATAAATGTAATTGTATATGCGGGACTAATTTAGGTTATGTTGATCAATTTTATTCAACTGCGATAGCAAAGCAGAATAGGGAGGGATTGAAGGAGGACCAAAAATGATAGTTGCAGCAATGTACAACCTGTTGATATATAGGTAAGCGATGAGGTGTTTGTTTGACAAAATATCCTCTATTTCAGTAGGTTTGTTCTACCCAAATTCCATCATCCAAAAGGATCAACCCTTTTCTTCCTTGTTTTCTCAGAGCAGCAGCACTGGCTTGATAATTTTTTAAATTTTTATTTATGGCCCACGGGTGTTGCGCGACAGTTGTCGTTGTCGTGTATAGAAAGCTTTATGGCTGCTAATACCACTACTTTTATTATTATTTTTATTATTATTATTATTATTATTATTATTATTATTATTATTATTATTATTATTATTATTATTATTATTATTATTATTATTATTAAGAATTGAAGATTATCTATTATATAGCAACATTAGGGACCAAAACTGATGTTCAATAAACTGGAGATCAAACTACACCTGAAATCAGATATGACCTCAACATCCTTGGGATCATTAACACGAGTAACCAAACTTTCAGGATCGATTGAAACGCAACTATCCGCACCCAACGACACAATAAACCTGGGAAAGGTGATCATAGGATGGTTCAGCAACGTTTGCTTGCGAACAACTTGTCTCACTATATCATCACCGGAGACACTGGAAGAAGAGCCGTCGTTTTGATTCTCAATAGAGTTGTAAAGTTTGATCGTCTCCTTATTATAGATCAACCCATTGTCAAGATCGGCTGCCGTATACAACTGATTGAAGTCATGTATACTCAACAGTTCATTACCATAGACTGATCTCACTATATTTTGAGCCACTAATCTCCCGACAAATACTATTCCCGAAATGGTCATTGAGGCAGAGGGTATGTCAAAAATCTTATTCTTCATCAATACTTTGTCGAAATTTGAACAGTCTCCAATGGCAAATAAATTCGAATGAGGGGACACTTTACCATGTTTATCGACTAACACTTCGTTTGTAATTGGAGAAATACACGACGATAACTTACTCTTCTTAAAAGCAGAGGTATTAGGCTTATCCCTTGCACACCAAAGTAATACATCTGTTTCAATTAATTCATTGTCTTTGGTAATCAGCCCCCTGGAAAGAATATCCGTTTCATCTTCATCCCCGTACTCATCGCATGCAATATTCCTGCTATATGTATCAAAGCTTGCGTATTTAACCAATTTGGGTCTGATTGATTCATCCGTTGATTGTCTGTTTTGATCGCCATAGTATTCATTAAAACCAATCGATCTTAAAGGTCTAACCTTTGGCATTAATTCCACGCCTAACTCCACCAACTCATCTCTCAAGACATGCCTAAAATGAAGAATAGGATCCTCTGTCTCAGTTGGAGTACTAGTGTTAGTATCTGGGATACTCTTAGGTCTATTATCATTAATATTATCTGTGGTGGTATTGGCGGCGGCGGAAGGATCATTGGTTTCTTCTTCCATGGTTTCATCTGAGTCTAATGGAATTTCGGCGTGACTCTTGGATGATTCAAGTGGTGACTCTGCGTGTGAATCTATAGGCGAGGCTGAAGATGGTGATATCTTATCTAGATGAGGAGATAGTGGAGATTGAGAACGAGACGATGACCTTCCTCTATTTCTTGTAGATACTGATAATCTCCTTAGTTTTGTAAAGACTTGTTTTAAAAATTTTTCATCTTTACCACTACTTGTAATATCATCTTTGATAATGGCTTCTCTCTGGGCAACTTGTAATTTCTTCAATTGTTTTTGCTTTTCTTGATTATCATGGTATAAATCAACCAAGTTTTTGAATAAGATAGGATCAAATTCGGGGAAATCATCATCCTCAAAACATAGGCCAACTTGTTTATCTGGGTAATGTGATTTGATCAATGCAGCAGTCTCAATACCAATAACATCGGGTCCACCAATAACCAATACCCTATCGGCTTTGGAGATGTCCGATGATGTCTTATACATCTCTTCAATGAAGGAATTCTTGGTGTACGCGTTGGGAGTAAAAGGGTACTTTTTGGATTTACCAGCAGCAAAGACACAGTAGGTAAACTCCATATTGTAGTAATCTTCGTCAAAATTCATGATTTGACAATAACGTTCGTGTAATTCCACACACCAACCATTGACACTTTTCAAAGTGATATGACTTAAATTCTCATCGTTTTCAGTGTCTGGAAAGTTCATCTGTTCAAAGACACAATATGTTCCCTTGGCAAACTCGGGATCGATAATTGATCTTGGAGCAGCAAACGAATTGATAAAACCTCTACGTGAGTCTAATAACACAATTTCAAATAACTTACCAGATTCCCTAATCTCTGGTTTCTGTAAGATATCAAGCAGTGGTTTCACCACCGATATCCCTGCCAAACTACAACCCACAATGAGAATCCTAGTGGTATTCGGGTCATTAATCTTATTGAATATCATGTTTGCGAATTATTTGATTTGGTAAAATGAAGTTGAATAATGGATGAAATTTAGATAAAATAACTCAAAGTAAAATTCCGTTCCGGCCCCCGGTTTTGTATAAAATAAGGTGATTTTTGGTACCGTCAACAATTTAACGAGATAAAAAAGGATTGAATAGAGGAATGAATAAAGACAAATGAGGTTTTGCCAAAATGAGATAAGAAAGACTTGTAGTACAGTGATTGATGTGAAAGAGACTATTTCTGTTTCTGTAAAAAGCATACAGATTGACATTAGTAATGATAATAACAAAAATACATAAAATGGATCGGAGCAATCCCACGCAAGGCTTTAGTTTGCCCCTCGCGCCGACTAAACGCATGGTTACAAATATATATATATATATACATATCAGTTAATGGCCTATAAACCTGTGCCAGTTGTCTAGCAGGTCGGTATACTCCATCTTACCATCCAACTCTGAGTATGTATTGGTGACGAGCCGGGAGATACCTTGCAAACTCCCCATATGCTCATCATGAGACAGTCTGTCGATTCCAAAATCCGTTTCAATCAAGACACATTCACGGGGTATAACTTTTAACAACTCAACTGTCTTTGTTGCCGTTGCATCAGGTATTCCTCTTGTCGATTTAACATTGATTATCTCAGATAATGAAAAGTAAAGAGTGTCTTTGTATGTCTTGGCCCATAGTTTTGCTTGATCCGTAGATCCACTATAAGAATGAAGACATATATTTACCTTTTCTGCTCCTATAATTCTCTTTGTATTCTCAAATAATACACCATGAGCCTTGACACAATGAACAGATACGGGTCTTTTATATTGTATAGCCAATTTTAGCAAGCTTTCATATATTTCCAATTGATGATCCATCTTGACCTGTATCGTACCCAGGGTGGAGTCATTTGCATTTACATCGAGGTTACCAAGGTACCCATTCCTTGGTATTCTGAACAACTTGTCAATTCCAATCTCACCAATCATGGCATTTGGGTACCGTACCAAGAGATTTTCAATCTTTTGCAACTGATCAGGGAAATAAATAGGGATAGGCAATATGTTCAACAGCTCATCGTCTGGGGTTTTAGTAAATACGTCAGAGTAATGCAGCCTCTTTGCATCTAAAATGGAGAGATCTTCATACTGGAAACGGGTGAAAGTAAAAAGATGGCAATACCAGGGATGTACACCAAAGCAAGGGTTTATCAGTCCATTTGAAACAAGGCATAACCGTTCCACATAATTGATATCAAATTGGTTAGTTGACATCAAATTCATTTTGAAGATTTCATCGCTGTACGCTTCTTTCGTGAACGATAGTTCAGCGACTAGTAGATCGACTCTTTCGGGAGTTATACTAGGAGTAAGATGGCAATGTGCATCGTATAGTAACTTTCCACTCATTATCTAAACCAACAAACTCGATATATACATATATAAACAAGGAAATATACCCAAATAAACGAATAAAATAGACAATTGAGCAAGAAAGATAGAATGGTGGTGTAAGGGTGTATTAATACAACAGACGAGGGTGTCGCAGGTGACTTACTTCTTTGGGGTAGCCAGGGAGTCACAAACACCCTTTTGCTTCGTTTGTACCTCTTTGACTCTTTTGGTTCTTCTTATTCTTCTTTCCTGGTTCTGTTACTCCTTTAATTCCATGTTCTTCTGTTCATTACTTCTTCTAGACCCTACTTTTGAGTTAGTTTATTTGAAAACACTGTCATGGTTTCAATCAGTTCAATTTTTATTTCCATTACCCTTTTACCAATTATTGGACTTGTTTCAGGTGCAGAAGCACCACAAGTCAAAGACTCTCCAAAGAACTTATTAGCCAGAGCCCATTTAGATACCGGTTTAACCAAAGGTGTCATTGAGTTCTCAGCTAAAAATGGTACAGTCAAAGTCCATATGGATACCACTGGTTTACCAGAAGAAGGAGGGCCTTTTTATTACCACATTCATAACAATGCGGTTCCAAGTAACCACGATTGTTCTTTGACAGGTACTCATTTTAATCCTTATAAGGCTCCAATTAATGATTGTGATTCATTAGAAGATGATTCAATGTGTCAAGTTGGCGACTTATCCGGTAAACATGGATGGATTAATACTACTTGTTTTGAAACTACCTATTACGATCCTTATTTATCTTTAAACCAAAAGAACAAGGCCTATATTATTGGTAAGTCTGTCAATTTACATTTCAACAACATGACTATCTTTGCATGTGGTACCATTGAAAAGACCAATGAAAAAGTCGTTAGAAAAAGATACAACTCATTGTCTTCTCTTCAAGAAGGAGAACATGATCATGATCGTTTCAATTTAGATGGTAAAGTTGCCGAAGCAGAGAAAAACACCATGAATATCAAGTGGGTCACTTCAAATTCAACCACTAATGGTACCTTCTCCAATTCTACTATATATCCTAACAATGAAGGTAGTTCAAGTGATGATGAAAATACAATTACAGATGATCAAGATTGCGATAATAACACCAAGACAGATTACGTCTCTTCCACTTATATGGGTGAAGGAAATATCGAGTTCAACTTCAACATCAAAGGAGTTGTAGGGGTCGTATTATTTGTCATGCTTGGTCTTCTTTAAGATTGGAGATCTCAAATCAAATCCATTTCATTCTTTATAAATTCGCCAGAGATTTATAAAGATTTCCACCCCCCATCCCACACCCTTTCTTTTACTTTTATTCTTTATTTTCCCGTAGAACAAACACAACAATAAACTACTACATCTCACAGCCGTAACCTGTACTCCACGCTGTACCTATATACCCAATATATATAGTCAAGTTCAAGAAAAATACACTAAAAGGTATCAATCAATGGATAAAAGAACAAGACAAGAAAGGAAGCAGGCGCACAGCCCACAAATATTTATTCTTTCCCCGAGCAACTCACCTGTCATTTTATCACCTTGCTTTGCTGCCCCCCATCATTAGGACCCTTCTTCTTCTCTTTTTCATTCATAATTTTTCAATTCTACTCTTTTACAACACACAGACTATCTATATATAGACAATTGAATAGATAGTATTAACAATGACAGTCTTTGTGGCTTCAATGTAAGTATCCCGTCAATGTGAACACCTAATCCTCTCTCAAATACTAATCATCCAATCTTTACATTCTCTATATAGATATCTACCATATACGGTCCATTTCGAAGTCGAATCGGATCTTAACAGCCACTCGAATAATGAATTAAGTGATGTTGCCACTCCTATCAAATCAGGAGGTGTTAGGAAACAACAACCCGGTAGACAAAGTGTTAGTGAACCTAACTCGGGCTCATCAAATGGTGAATCCATCGCTGGAAATCTCTCCACTTCGCCTAATAGCAATAGTACTGCCAGTGATACAAATAAAGGCATCCCAGTACCTATCAAGTCAAACCAGTTATCTAACCCAGTTAACAGTTCGTCCAAACCTTCTTCAAAGATGAACATCGACAAACCGGTTTCTATCATTGCTCAGATGTCGAATAGCAGTAAATCAGGCTCCGCTAAATCGGAGGGAGAAGCTGATCCATTGGATAAAATTGGAAACAAAGAGAAGTATGATTTGAATTCTGATCCCCCTTCAGGATATAGTACAGGGTCTCCAGATAGTGGGTTGGATATCAGCAGTGGAGGAGTGATACATGACAAATTGATTAAATCCTCCAGTACCGGCTCATCTTCTGCCCAAGATTTCTTTTACAATAACCCTAATGGCTCATTCTCCAAGAGGCAATTGACCAATTACCTACCTGAAGATGCGGATTCTTTTGAAGATGGTAAGATTTTAAGGTCTCAAAGCGCTTTGAATTTGGTTTCGTATGAAAAGGCTAATTCCAATGCCGGTACCGGTACAGGCGTGCTGCCAAATAATCTCAACAGCACTGCAAATTCACTCAGCTCAACTTTTGTTCAGCCAAGGTTGGTTGTGAATCGTGCAAACTCGTTCAACATATCTGTCTCTGAGAAAAAAAGAATACCTTCCACCCATACTTTGGAACCATCTTTATCATCGTTGAAAGTCAACAGGGCTTCAGCTCTACGTCGTCCAACTTTGGGAAGTTCATACGTCGATTTACCCAAGCTAGCAGCAAATGAAACAAATGCATCGTCATCGTCTTCATCTGCATCGGCGAAACTTGAGAGAGACCTACAAAAAGATGACTCTGACTCCGCTCTTGTTGATGATACAGAATATCATGAAAAGGTTACACCTTATGGTGGGTTCTCCAAACCAAGTAGATTTTTGTTGAATCAAAATAATATCTTTGCCACTGCTCCTTGGAAGGTGGTACCATTGAACAAAGGTAATGGATCCTTGAAAAATGCCGTAAAATTGGCTGAAGATGATGGAATAATCGAAGATGAAGTTCAATGGATTGGTTCATTGGGTATGCCCACAGATTTGGTTCCAGATTCTACCAGGGAAAAGATATCCGAAGAGTTGGAGACAAAATTCAACTCCAATCCGATTTTCATAAGCGATGAACTATTTGATGGTCATTATAATAGTTTTTGTAAACAAATCCTTTGGCCTACTTTCCATTATCAGATACCCGATGATCCTAAATCAAATGCCTTTGAAATTCATTCATGGGAGGATTATAAGCAAGTAAATCAATTCTTTGCTGACAAAATCATTGCCAAATACAAAGAAGGTGACGTAGTATGGGTTCATGATTATCATCTCTTGTTATTACCCGAAATGATTAGAAAAGAATTACCCAATGCTAAGATTGGGTTCTTTTTACATATTTCATTCCCATCGAGTGAAGTTTTCCGTTGTTTTGCACAGAGAAGAGGTCTCTTGAACGGTATGTTAGGTGCAGATGTGATATGTTTTCAAACTCAGGAATATGTTAGACATTTCTTTCAAACGTGTAATAGGTTATTACTTGCCGATTTCGATGAGAAGGGTGTAATGTACAAAGGTAGAAGTATTCAAGTTTCGCACATTCCAATTGGTATCGATGAAGAATCGTTGATGGAGAACTTAAACGATGAAGATGTGTTGCATTGGAGGCAATTGATAAAGGAGAAATGGGGAGATAAGACTTTGTTGGTAAGCAGAGATAAAATCGATAGAATCAGGGGTGTTAAAGAGAAGCTATTGGCATATGAATGCTTCCTTAAGAGCAATCCCGAATATTTGGATAAGACAATATTGATTTTGATCTGTTTAAAAGGGAAAAATGATATAGATGATGATTTGGAGATTGAGATTTTCAAGATTGTCGGTAGAATCAACTCGATGACTACGAACATTGCTATTGATAAGCCTGTAGTTTATTTGAACCAAGAGATGGAATTTAGTCAATATTTGGCCTTGTTGAGTGAATCATCAACTTTTATCGTCTCGACTTTGAGAGAAGGTATGAATTTGACTTCACATGAATTTATCATTGCCTCTCATGAAAGTTATTCGCCTTTGATCTTAAGTGAGTTTACAGGATCTGCCCAAGTTATCAAAAAGGGTCCATTGCTTATCAACCCTTATAACATTAGACAATCGGCACAAGCGATTAAAGAATCAATCGAGATGCCAGTTGCCGAAAAGAAACAAAGATGGGAAGAAATGCATGAAATCATTTCATCTCATGATTCCAAGAGTTGGGTTCGTAATAACATGAATGCAATTCAATCTGCATGGGAAAATGAGAATAAATTCAAGGCTAATGCTACTCAATTATTGACTCAATCAGAGTTCAACAAGAGATACTGTCAAACTACAAACAAGAAGAGATTGATCATTTTGAACATTGGTAATTTAGCTTCCAATTTGAACTATCAAGGTGCCACGATCAACCCTGTACAACAGCAATTTATTCTCTCGACTTTAAACGAGTTATCAAGAGATCAAAACAATATAGTTTATATTATAAGTTATACGAAGAGAATCGATTTGATGAGAAAATATAAGAGATTGGGAGAAATCGGACTGATTGCTGAAAATGGTGGATATATCAAGGAACCTAATTCAAATAGGTGGTTATCATTGATCAATGAAAAGACAGAGTTGAAATGGGTGGAACCCGTCAAATCCGTCATGAATGCAATGATGGAAAGATTATCTGGTTCATACATTGAAATTGAAGATTGTACTTTGAGATTCCATACGGAAAAATGTATCGATATCGATAAAGATCATAAGGCTACTTTAGTCGGTGAATTGATCAGTCATGTAAATGATCTTTACTCAAAGGATAATATACACGCTACCTTATTGGATGGTATAGTGATGGTCCAGGAATCCAATTTGGCAATAAGACCCCTTACGTACATCTTAAACTCTGTTTCACGTTATGAAATCACGAAGTTTGAAGGAACTATTAAGATCATGCCTTCTACTTCCATCAATTCTACCCCCGTTTCACAGCCTGAAAAGGAGATATATCCAGGTATCGGCGGATCATCGATCTCTGATGGTTCTTTGTATAAGGATGAAGATGACTTATCATTCATGATGTATGCCGGTGGATCAACACCTATTGATGAAGAGATTTTCAATTTTTGCGAGGAGATTAAAGGCAAAGGGTTGATTGACGATGTGCTAACGGTTAAAGTAGGTAATTTGAATGGTGAAGGTATGATGAATTCTAGTTCTGCACACGAGAAATTAGAAGGTATCAATGAGCTATTACAGATTTTATCGAATGCCAAATGATATACATGTTGTTTTAATATACACAAGCTGTTTAGAATATATATATATATATATATATAAGAGTCATTAAGTAGTTACGCAAGGTTAAATATGAGTTTTTTGTCTTTTGAAAGCGTGTGGGTTGTTGGGGACATTATTGGTATTTGTTGCTGTAGCAGAAGGGCCCTTGTATGGTGGATTGTACCGTCTGAAATCATTCAGGGAGTTATAGAGTAATTTATTCATCTCCTCGTTGATTCTACCATCTTCATAAGTATCAAAAGAATCGAATTTATCGTAAATATCTTCAAATTCTTCTCTTTCGAATTTAATCAATCCTGTATTGTTATTATTATTATTATTATTACTGTGCGATTTTTGCCTATTCACGGCCCATAGATTCTCCTTTGATTTTTTTTGTCTTTCTCTATCAGCTTCAATACGTAATAACATTCTTCTATGCGATAAGACCAATTGTCTTTGATTCCTACTGCTTACGCCATTTGTATCGACATTACGGATTGGTGTTTCAGTAACGGGTCTGATATCACTGGGCTTTTCAGGGGATTTAGTAGATTCCCTGACTGATGGAGTCGTCAAATCTATCGTAATAACTTCATGTTCTTGTTCTTCTTCTTGTTCTGGCTCTTGTTCTGGCTCTTGTTCTGGCTCTTGCTGAGTTATATTGGCATTATCAACAGACATGACCTCGGCTTCTTCTTGTTCTATTTCACTCATCTCTTGATCTTTCTCTTCCTTTTTCGAATTAATGAATATAGTCCTCTCAATCAAGTTTCTCTCGTATTGACTCTGTCTCTTTTTAGATATTAAGAAGTCCCACGCATTATCGATCGAATCTTGAAGATTTTCAAATCTTCTATTGACATTATCGTATATTGGGTCTTCATTGAATGGTAAAGATATCCCCAAGTTTTCTATATCTTCTTTGGTGAGAAGATTAGAGTTGAATTTTCTTTTATAAGTCACCAAATCTGGTGAGTCTTTGAATATCTCGCACATTATCAAATGCGTGGAGTACAAGTTGGTCAACCCTTTGAATCCATTCGATGGTATTAGCGTTCTATTGGCGTCGTGAAATGGATTCTTTGGTAATAATTTGGAAAGTATCAAGGTAAGATCATTGAAGATGGTAGTCTTATAAGAGACGATATTTTCAAGAGTGCAAATCTCCAGCAGTTCTTCAATCACTTGGAAGATATTGATCCTGAAATTAAGATCAACGGTATCCAAAGTCTCCAGTATCACAGAATGTAAATCCTCTACGAACTCTTCATTTCGAAGTATTAATTTGGCACATTCTTGTGCTGCTTGTCTTGAAGGAGGTAAGCTCTCCAGTTTCTTGGATATTATTCTTCTCCATTCGAACGAGTCCATGGTATTTTCAACAAGCTAAATTCACCAGTATGCGTCTGCCTCAGTGTCTTGTGAAATATATCTGTGTATCTATATATACACAAGATAGCCGCCGACAGAAGATACGGCTATAAAAGTAACTCTAGAATAAAATCACACTGAAAAGAAAGACAACTCTCAGGAAACAAACGTACGCCGATCGACGTGGGTCAATCGACCCCGTCCTCTTCGCAAGACGATAGACGCGTCGCTATGTATTTAAAAATAAATTTTCCTTTTTTGCTGGCAGCGTGTGAAAAATTTGAAACGCTTTTTAAGGCAATACCTTATTAAAAGGTACCTGAGTCATATTACTTCCACTGGGTTATATTCAACTAGAAAATTAATAGATCCAAAAATGCCTAAAAACAAGGGAAAAGGAGGTAAAAATAGAAGAAGAGGAAAGAACGACAATCAAAGTCAAAAGCGTGAATTAATCTACAAAGATGAAGCTCAAGAATATGCACAAATCACCAAGATGTTAGGTAATGGACGTGTTGAAGCAACATGTTTTGACGGTGTCAAAAGAATTGCTTTAATCAGAGGTAAATTACGTAAGAAGGTTTGGATGGCACAAGGTGATATTATCTTATGTTCTTTAAGAGATTTCCAAGATAACCAATGTGATGTTGTTCATAAATATAATGCCGATGAAGCAAGAGCTTTAAAATCTCAAGGTGAACTACCTGAATCCGCCAAGATCAATGAAACAGATACATTTGGTGATGATCAAGATGATGATGCTAATTTCGAATTCGGTGCTGATTCAGATGAAGATGAAGAAGAAGATGAATTGGATATCGATGATATCTAATCTATATGACTTATCTTCGTGTCTTTTTTTATTTTATTCTATCACATACCTTTTATATTGTATATTATATATATCATAAATAATTCGGTTAAATTGCTCCCAATTACAAATCATATATACAAACCAAATCGTCTCATATTTTCTTAATTAAAGAAGCACAAATACGCATAAAGTAACGTAATAAGTTGTTATTACTAAAATATAATTCATTGTTTTAATAGATATGCTATACATATAAATCAGATAGATATATAATGAGTGAGTTGAAAAAATTGAATCCAAAAAATCAATCTTTTGCTGGAAAAGATCTAATCGTCAATTTCAAAACTATCTGTTCTTCTTAGTCCTAACTCTTCATCTTGGCCCAAACCTAGATAATTATTACCGGTACCATTTTGGCCATTTCTGCTAAGTTGCATCGATCTTCTAAATTGATAAATACCAACACCAGCGTCTAATGGTATATCATTTAAACCATCTTTATTCGAACCAAACAAGTCTTCATTGTCTGGGGTATGTCTTGAAATATCTAAAAGATAAACACCACTAAAGATAATCAAGAAACCACAAATCAACGAAATCACATTGACAGAAGATGAGGTATTAAAACCTTTGAATAAGATGAATGATGCACATAGAGTACAAGTTGTAAAGGTGACATAATACAATGGATTCACAATCGAAGTATCGAATTGAGCCAATGCCTTGTTGAAATAATTCATTTGTGTAACGATACAAAGAACAACAACTATTATAAATAAATAAGTCGATAAATGGGTAAATTGATTATTCCCACTTAAAGTTAACTTCAAGGCAATACCAAATGCCTTGATAGAGCAAACTGAAATGGAACCAACAGCGGAACAAATTGAGATATAGATCATTGGATGTTTATTACCATGTTTTGGTACAACTTTATAAATCATGAAAAATGTGTAGATTGTAACCAATAACACATAGAATATGAAACCAGGTTGCTCTGCGTATTGTAAAATCTCATCAACAGTGGTGACTTCTTTATCGGCAGGTGCATGTAATACAATGATAACAGAACCTAAAAGACATATAGCACATCCCATTCTACCTAGAGTACCTAATTCTTCTCTTAAAAAGATTGATGCTAGTACGGCACCAATGATAACCGATAATGCACCTAATGGGGTAACTAAGATTGGTGGGGCAAAAGTATAAGCTGCAAAATTGGCAATTTCACCAATGGCCATTGTAGCTGTGCCCAACCACCAAACTGGGTTCTTCAAATAGGTGTATCCATCTGCACCTGAGCCATCTTTTAATAAACCCTTTTTCGTTATGACAAAGGAAGTACCAATTGCCAAGGATGAACTTATGGCAAGAGCCAATCCAATATATTTCTCCTGCATTGTAACTTCTGTATTATTATATGTGTAATATTATATGTTTATTATTGTAAACTAAGGTGTGAAAGTTTTTTGTATATGTTTTGATCTAAATGGATCGATTTCAGATTGAGTTGATATATTTATTTGATCTTTAAAAAACTTGAAAAGGAGTAAACAAACAAAGAAAAACCACACACTTTGAGCCTCGAAGTGGTACCAAACAAGATAGTCTCTTCTTCTGGTTATACGGATGAATGTATCAGGTGTGCTGTGACAAAATTAATTGAACAGATCAAGTAGGAGAAAGAGGTGTCCTGTCCATAATCATTCAGGGGAGGAAACACACGAAACAAAACGAAACGATCGCGCCAAAACCCTCAGCCTTGTTTTCGTCGCGTCGCTCGGTTTTTCATCCCAAATTTTTTTATTTTAGGCTTTTTTGGCTTGACATCTGGGCCTAAAGAAGGGAGTGGATCTGACGGTATAGTCTTTGCTTAGAGCATTTAGTTACCAGGCGTAGGTTCCACACGGGTGTTTTGTCGTATAATTATGCTAGCAGTGACTTGTCTTCAAAAATGGACCGATGGAACAGTTCCTCTTGTCTCCGAGGATGACTTGGGTCAACTGAAAAATTATCTAATACGAACAAAATCGGTTGATCTGTTCAATGAGGAGTCCAACGATGTACCTTTGGTACTCCAGATGGTTCCATATCTTATCAAAGCTCCAGGCTTTGTTGATGGCTCCAACAATTACAAAGTCCTCAGCTGTGAGGTTATATCTCTATGGTTCTTGAGATCGATCCAATTGATTTCTTCCAATCCCCATTTAACCAATACCCTTTCATCTTTGTTCGATTCTGAAATGGCAAGTTTCCTATTCCAGTATATACTGGATTTTTGGAACGAATCTGGTGCTACCCTAGGAAACCTCTTGAAGGAGCTCTTTGTCAAGTTGGTCTCATTCATCAACAAGGTATACGAAGATAAAGATCTTTCCCAATCTCTATATGAATCATGGTTACTCAAGAGTCTTCAATTATCTCCAAATATGAAAGTCGTTTACTTCATGGTTGAAAATCTGTCAAAGGAGATCAACAACCCCTTTTTCGTCCTTCATAACAAACCTAGTTTCCCTCAAACTGCTATTGAACTGATGTGGTCCAATGCACTAGCATTCCCAGTTGGTAAATCATTGTATGCAATGTACCGTAATATCTTGAGCAAAGGAATGAAGGATGAATCTGAATGGTTGAAATTATGGGACCATTTAGTCATCGATGGCTTGAAAAACCAAAATACAAGAAGAAATGTAGAGACTTGTCTTTTACCCCATATGTTCAAGATCTCATCCAGGGCATGTAGAGAATTTATCAAAAGAATCGGTGATACAGATACATCGATTCTCCTTGGATGTCTTCGTATAGCACAAAACTTGGCCATTATCGAAGATCCCTTTGATGATTCTGAAGATGCAGTCATTTCATTTGCCAAGATTTGTGAATTGATAATGCAGCAGGAGGTTGAAGAATTCAGAATTGATGCCTTCAAGATCTTAGTTTCATCAGCCAAGGGATCTCAACCTGTTAAACCTTATGTCTTTGATGCCGTGTATTCTGTATTGGATGTGTTGTTCCTTGAAGATAACGTTGGGACGAGGTTTGAGTTATTCTCATCTTTGAAACAGTTCATTACAAGAAGTAGAGACGCTGCATACGCGTTAGATCGTGATGCTAAGAAGATGATGAAAAAGGATTCTTTGAAATTCACCCTGGAGATAAACGATAAATCAAGTCAAGTCATAAGGACTCGACAATTTTTCCAAAGCTTATTGGATTATTCATTGAATTCTCTTAGACCTGGTTCTTCTTACCAGAAGATTACAAGTGCTCAAAAACTGCTAATCAACCTCATTAAATCTGGTCTTGATTCAAGAGTATCCAGCAAATTTTTTGATAAGCATCATATCGATCATCCATACACAATACCTATCTATGAGAGGACATTGATAAGGTTACTGGTAGATAACATAGATAATGACTATGAAGACATTAGACAATCGTCAACTCTAATCTTAGCAATGGCACCAATGCACCTAGAAGAATTGATTGGTGGAGAGGAGATTTTAAGAAATACTACGGATAGGGCATTAGAGATGTTGAACGGTATGAAAGGTCGAAAAGCCGATAGTGGTGCTAGATTCTTCCAGTTTGTCTTTACTGCTTTCCAATCTAATGACCAGATCGATAAATGCTGGGAGATCCTGCAGAGATTGTCTGATAAGATCCAAAATGGTACGGAATATGCATCGAGGGATTTAGCCTCTGCTGTATACAAGGAAAACGTCCATGGTTATTACGCATCTATTAAATTTATATTTGAGGTTATTGATTTCATGAAATTCGATAAGGCAAAGATGACTGAATACGTCAATCAATTGATTGATAGTGGACTCGTTTCATGGGAAACGGTTAAAGACGTGTTACAGCATCATTCGCCTGAGGGAAACTTACCGGAGGAGATGGAGGTGATCTATACTTCAGAATTGGAGGATAAATACGGTAAAGGAACTCAGGTCATTGCAAGCTACTCTTGGAGAACCCTGAAGGAATCAACAAGTTTCTTTAGGGTGATATTCAGTGATAGAGCACCAGAATATCTTCTCTCTGATGAGATGATTGTCGTATTGGGTGATGTTATATTGACTCAATTATCCACTGTTAGACACCGAGGTGCTTTATCTTCTGTTTATCCTTCTTTCATTGCATGTTGTGAACGTTGTATATTTTCTTCTAATCCACAAACTCAAGGGTTGCCTTTGAAATGGTTAGATGAGAACATTGAACTGTTACAAACTAGATCTTCAAAACATATCACTAGAAGATCTGCTGGTATTCCGTATTTCATAACGGCTATATTAGTGGCTAACAAATCAAATAAAAACTCAGACAACTCATTAATGCAAGGGACTATCTCTGAGCTGCTCAAGATCGCATCTAAACCTGTGGATGTATCAGCTAGTGAAGAAGATATAAATCTGCCTCAAGTGAATGGATTCAATTGTATCAAGGCCATTTTCACCGAGTCGTTATTGAGCGATCAATCAATTGATTTTGTCTCAGATGCCTTGGAGTTATCATTGAACAATTTCAGCTCGTCTATTTGGGCCATTAGGAACTCTGCGCTTATGTTATTCACAGCTTTACAGAATAAGTTATTTGGAAATAAGAAAACCACTAATAACCAACTATTACCCACTGTTTCAGCAAGGTTGTTCTTCACGAGATTCAAGAAAGTCAGAGGAATATTATTGACAAATTTGACCAGTGCCGTTGATAATGGCCTAGATGGGAACGATGAGAATGATATTCAAATGGTGTTCCCAATATTGACTATACTGAGTAGACTAGACGATACGAGTATAGATTTCAGAGAATTGGAAGAGTTTGAGAAACTGATATACGCTTGCCTTGAGAGCAAATACTGGAAAGTTAGAGAAATGACGGCAAGGACACTACCTTGTTTAATCTCTGACTCTCAAATGTACGACACTTGTACCCGCTTATTGAATGGTATTGGTAGTGATACCAGTAACGAGAATTTGAAACATGGGAATATGTTGGGTATCAAAGAATTGCTCTCGATCAAGAAAACCAACTTCCCTCAACTGACAAATTTGATGGCATCGAAAGCTAGGGAGATCCTCTTTGGCAGTTACTCATATCCTGTCAAATTAGCGTATTTGCAAATTATTTCATTGCTCAAACAGGAAGAAAATTGTATTAACGTATTGGGGAAATGGTTCATCGAGGATAATGAACTGGAACTAACCAATCCCGATGGATCCCAACAATTGGCGCTGAAGGAATGTTCACAAATATTGCTTCATTACTATCTTGCTGCCAATGACTTTGAAAATTTACTCCTTGTATCAGAGTTGTGTTTGATATCTTCTCATTTTGAAGTAATCATATCAGCTATTCAATTCTATAGCGAGGAGATCAGAAGTTTTGAGAATAACCGTGATGTTAAAGATATGCTGTTTGAAAACCTTTGGAAGTTAAGCCATTATGACTACTGGAGTTTTATCAAATCAAACGCATTGTCATTGCTTAGAGACCTGTTGACTTTGCCTGATTGGAGTATACCATGGACCCAATCGGAGTTGATCAAAAACAACTCGATTTTAGAGTCTTATGCCAACGATGAACAGTTTGAGGAGTTGAAAATCGGGGCTGTTGAAGTATCCGCTTCGTTTGTATCTCAGTTACTGATCGATTATGAGTCAGAGGATTTCGATAAGGAAGAGACTTTCCACCACTGGATTGCCAAAGTGAAGGAGTTGTCAAGAGATGCTAACCCTGTCAATGTCAGAAGAGCCGCTTTGAACTCATTGAATTCTTTCCAGAAGATAATGCAAACGGATGAATCTGGTGTTTGTTCCAAGTACATTGCAGAGGCATTTGCACTCGTTTTCAATTTCCTATTTGACGATAGCAATGAACTAAGGGAATCTGCATCATCCATAATATCTCGTGATTTCCTCCCTGGTGATTATAGCGAAGAAGACGATCTATTGCCCTTTATCACTGTGAAACGATTCACCAAGGCATTGTTCACCAGATTCTCAAAAGAGACCATCTATGAGCTAGTATTCATCAACGACTCGTTCAAATTCCAGGCTGATTTCCAGAGGGGATTCGGAGACTTCAAGTCACTGTTCATCGAGGACTCGTTGCTATTCACCGTTGAAAAACAAAACTTCTATATCGATGATATCGAAAGGTACGAAATTTTCATCGATTTGATGACGATATTGGGTGATGTTGATCCCCAGTTCGTTGCTGACTGTAAGGGAAACTTACAATTGATCAAATCAGTGACAGAGGATCAGTTTGTCGATGGGCATTTAGGCTGGTGTAATGATAAGGTGTTTAGTGGAATCTCGTGCGTTTTGCTAGCAACTAAACTTATCTTGAGTATATCACCCAATGACGATGAAATCATTAATTTGTTAAAGGATTTACGAAAAGTTATGAATCAGAAACAAATGCATCCACTCTTGGAACTTCAATTGGATACGTTGATATGTTGAAAGAAAAAAAAAACTATATAGACTGTACATAGAAAATAGAACTTAATTTGATTGTAATAAAGCATCGGAGACGATTTCAGTAAGTGCAATGGCCCTCTCTTCGCACCATCTAGGGGCAACAATTTGAACACCGATGGGGACCCCATGGAATAAATGAGGATCGTACAAGTCATAACAGACTTGATCCTGCTCGGTGATAGGTTTGAAACCTGGGTCTTTTAAGTCTAAATCTTCGTCGCATAACGTGACGGGCTGGATGGATACCGCATAATCCAGGGTGTTAAATTGACATGTGTAATCTCCCCAGAATTTTGTAACGTCATGAGTCTTGAACGATGGTGTATCCCAAACCGGAACGATGATACCATCGACTGGTCTACCGGTCCCGGTGAATTTGACCGTTTCGTCAAACCAATATGAATCAACTTTTTGCTGAGCTTCGTATTTACGCCTTGCACTTTCCCAGTGCTCGTGAATGTGAGAAACCCCAGGTGATGCACCAAGGTATAACGTCTCTGGTAAGATTGGCTCTCCTGAAGCTTCGGAAAAGTCGTAGATTTCCTTATACCCATCTGCATCAAAGATCTCATTTGCGATTTCGATCAAATCAACAGATGATAAAGGTGGTTTCCATTTGATTACTTTATGGCCTTGTTTTTCCAATGCTTGAACTACAAGGTCTAAGGATCTTTTAACGGGAGGTGATGGCTGGACATGGCCATTTGATTCATAGATGGCAAAGCATAACATGGGTGGCAAATCTTGCTCTTGCCATGTAATTGGAGGGGTCTTTGGATCCATTAACCACGGCTTAGAATCAATGATGAATTTAGTGACGAATTTCAAATCTTGTAAATCAACGGCCATTGGACCAACCACAGACGGCATGATCGGTTGGTGGGCAAAGGAGTTGGTGATATTACAGTATGGGATCCTGTTACTCGAACCTCTCAATCCATATAAGCCTTGAAAAGCAGATGGAACTCTAATCGAGCCACCAATATCTGTTCCAAATCCCATCAATGCACCTCTACCACCAACAACTACACCTTCACCACCCAATGAACCTCCACATGATACGTTCCTATTGAAGACGTTGGTTGTTTCACCATATAAATTTGAAACGGTGGAGTATGACATCATTGCAGTAGGGGTTACTGTTTTCACGAAGAATATAGCACCTCCCTTTTCCATTATAAGTATCAATTTGGATACTTCATCTTTGTCCTTTGGTTTATTGACCAAGGATACAAACCCAATAGCCGAATCCAACCCTTCGATGTTCAATTGATCCTTAACGGAGAAGGGGATCCCGTGGAAAGGACCAACTGTCTTCCCCGTGCTTGCGAAATATGCGTCTTGCTCTTTGGCCTTTGCGAATGCTCTATCGAAGAAGATCTCTGAGCAACAGTTGTTCAATTGGTGCAATAGAGCAGTTCTATGGCAAAATGCTGTGACTACCTCCAAGGCACTCAATTCACCATCGGCAAGTTTTTTTGATAGCTTAAGTATCGTGGAATTCGTTATATCTACTTCCTTTGAAGGTAAGATCTTGTCGAGGTATTCCTTCGAATTGGGGACTTGCTCAGGGGTTGGAATTGAATCTAGTATCCATTCTTTTGGAATTGAATCTATTCCCTGTTTACGCTTATCCTTGGCTATTTCCTCCCAACTCATTTTGTCAGTTGTAAGGAGTATATAATAAATGAAGGAGTGCTGAAGAAGAAGTTATGAATATTTATTTCGGAGAGAGTAAAATGCCATTTTTCTTATCTTATCTACTCTCTCGCATCGAGATTCCTAACTTTGACTTTGGTTGAGTCACCCCACTCCAATCAGCCTCATTTATACTATTTAATCAGGTGTAGAGTATTATTCAATTGTAGATGATTAGTGTTATTCACGTAAGGCTATAACCGTTGATCATCTGAAATATATATGCAATCAATAAACAAACATACCCACTTTCCATTGAGTCCACTAGAGTTGCCAAAGTATGGTAAACTGTGGGGTAATAGCGATATATATATATAGTGAAATTAAAGAACCCATGGACACTAACCTGCGACGCTGACAAACTTAATGATGAACACTGAACAAGTATAAAGTGTAGTTTGTAGGGTGTATGCGTAGGTGGGTGTTGTTGGTAGAGTGGGTATAGTGAGTAGAGCGATAAGACGGCGATAGGTCAAAAGTAATGCGATGGAGTTAATATTAATAAATAATTATGTAAAGATTCCATTTTCGATACCTGTTGGAACGGATTTATCACCATAAACACCATTCCACGATCTTGGTTTGACAAAGCTGTCCAATTCTTTGGATAGTTCCAACACTTTTATAATCTTGGTAGTTAACAATTCTGCATCGTTTGAATTGTCCCCTTCGTATACAAAGATCGATAAAGCTATTATAACAATTGGCTTCTTGGTCTCATCGTTATCCTTTGTTGAATCCGATAGTTTGACACGAGAGGATTCTCTTGAAAGAGGTAATGACAAGGGGTAATTTTCCCTCAATAAATTGACGAGATCTACCTCTGATTTTGAAGTATCAGTTGTGGCTGATTTTTGCTCGTCGTTGAACAATTTGATGAACCCATCAATTGCTGGGGAAATTTCAGACAGCTCATTTACCTTTGCAATGTCCTCATTTAGACCAAGTTGTAACAAGTTCAATAAAGTAGAGACATTGCTTGAGTATATTTGGAACTTCTTGTTTTCGAACTTATCAGGTTTTAACCCATTATCATTTGAGTTTAAAATCAAGATATTGTCGAATTGAGCAGTGTTAATGAATGGGATAATCAATTTTTGGAAAAACGATTTTAAGAAGCCAGGTAATATAGGAGACCTCTGTTGTAGTACCGTGAGGTTCAAATCTGAATTATGATAAATATCTAAAGCAGATGCAATACCAACTGGTGGTATATCATCTTTAAGGTCTTCAGAGACGTAGTCAATGGGTGATACAAAAGGATAGAGATACAAGTCGTCCAATTTACCAAGGAGTTTAAATCCTGGTAAATTGTGAATCAAGAGATCTATTGATAATTGAGGGATGTTACCTATGGAGATAATAGGTACTATTAAAGAAGAACCTTTTAACAGATTAAGAGTCTCTATAGGGTTCAAATTCGGTTGTGCATGGAATGACATAGTGATATGGTGGTATAATACCTGTAACGGCTAGAAGGGAGTGGCTAATGTGTTTGATATAAGGACAATTGACTTGATAAACTGACAAACAAAAATTGGAATAGGGAAAGTGAACAATTAATTAGCGGAGTGGCAAAAATAATCGAATTTGGATCACGTGACATTCGGTGCATTGGTTTTAGTTTTCAGTCTTGGGCTCTTTTTTCTTTCTTTTTTTCCTCAATTTTTTTTTTTTTGTTTTGTGGGTGAAATAAATTTTAGAGGTGAAGTGGCATGTTAAGTGATTATACCCGATATATGCTTTGGTATTCCAATAGTACACATATATATTACCCAAGATGAGTGTAGAAGACGTTAACGAAGAGACAAGTTTGGAAGTTTTAAGAGACGTTTTGGTCAACAAGTCGGGAAACGTGAAACTAGCCAATAGATTCAGAGCTCTATTTTTACTCAAATCGATTGGTGAAGAGTTTGAAACAAGACCAGAAGAGAGTCAAAGGGCACTTGCGTATATTGGAGAATGTTTCCAAGATGAGAGCGAGTTGTTGAAACATGAGGTTGCCTATGTCCTTGGTCAGACCAAGAATATTCAAGCTGCTCCAATACTTCGAACTGTATTGATCAATTTGGACCAACAATGTATGGTTAGACATGAAGCAGCAGAAGCCTTAGGAGCACTTGGTGATGAGGAATCCTTAGATTTATTGACCAAGTATTTCAACGATGAAAATGAAATGATTGAAATCCGTCAAACTTGTGAATTGGCCATCGAAAGAATCAAATGGGAAAAATCCGAATTATCGAAGACTGAAGTATTACAAAAATCGTTGTATTCATCAATTGATCCTGCCCCTCCATTACCATTGGATAACAGTACCGATAAGATCTCTAAATTACAACTGGCTTTAAATGATCAAGATAAATCGTTATTTGAAAGATATAGAGCTATGTTTAGACTAAGAGATATAGGTACCGATGAAGCATGTCTTGCACTTGCCACTGGGTTCGAAGATGAATCGGCATTGTTTAAACATGAAATTGCTTATGTATTTGGACAATTATCCAATCCTGTAACTATTCCAGCATTGGTTAAAATATTGGGTAAGAAGAGTGAAGCTGCAATGGTTAGACATGAAGCCGCTGAAGCACTTGGATCCATTGCCACTGATGATGTATTACCTGTTTTGAAGAGTTATTTAAACGATACAGATGAAGTTGTTAGGGATAGTGCTGTTGTTGCATTGGATATGTATGAATACGAAAACTCAAATGAAATCGAATACGCTTCTGTGTAGTCGATTAGTTATTTATTTATTTATTTTTAAGAAAAAAAAGAAATATAATATATTATATTTTATAGTTTATTGGGTACAAGATATATATAAATATGTAAATAAATCTAATATACAAGGAGTATCATTGATAATGACGAATAAATAAATGACTGTTTTATGTTTGGTTTTTTGTGTTGGATCAATTGTTGGTTCTGAATCTATAGCCACAAGAAGTACAGGTATAAAACACAGTAGCACCTTCATCGGCAGATCTTAATTGTAAAGTATGGTATTGCATTTCATCGTTATTACATTGTGGACATTTTTCCTTAATAGTAGCACCTTCTTCAACTTCACTTGTCTTTAAAGTGGTCTTAACACTCGATTTTTGTAGTTTTAAGGAAGATGGGAAGGCATCATGGGCTGTATGGGTGGTGACCCTTAAATCTTGAAAATTCTGTTTATTGTAAGATTTGGAGCATAGTTGACATTTGATGGTGTCTGTCTTGGAGACGGAGTCTAATAAGGTACCGCAATCTGTGCAGAAAATAAGAGAACCAACGACGGACATTATATACGGGTGAGTTATTGATGGATGAAAGATCATCTAGTACTCTAGTATATTAGAAAAGGTTAAAATTTTTCTGATATACTCGTCTATCGAAGGGAAAACGGCGGTGCAACGCTTGACTCAGGACTAAAACTAAAACCATGTTACATTACATATATATATATATGGAAGACACCCGTGCACGCCCTCCCTCTCACACAATCGACTATCGAGGTAAAACAATCGACGCAAGACAATCGACGCAAGACAATTTACCCAAAACGCGCTAGTGAGCCCCTCTTGTCCCAAAGAGGAAGGAGACGAAATCGAGGCGCCTCCTTTAAATTGTTTACCATTAACAAAATGGGCTTTTTCTAAAATTCTCTTCAGATCTGTTACACATCTGAATTGATCTTGGTTTACTTTTTTTGTATCACTCTGGTTTTGTTTCACTATTCTATTTCTTGGCTATTTGCTATCCTTCAACTATCCGCTCCTTTCAGCTTCCTATCATTATTCTTATTATTATTATATATACCCACCCATCCTCTTGCTATTTCTCTTGCTCCCTCCAGTCCATTCCTTTTCCGTCATATACATCCCCCCCCCCTTTCATTTCTAAAAATAGAATTCAATCAATAAATCATTCACGATGAAAAATTGTGATGATATAGACTTCAACCAAGTGATCCCACCTAACTCTAACAGATTCACAGAATACTCATTCGCAAATGTCGTCAACTATATAGTCATGATCATAACTTTGATCTTACAAGTTGGATTTCTTGGTTCTGATATATATACATTGATTCAAATGTATGCCCTCGACAATTGGGATTCTATGCATGCTATTGCCTATGTTCCCATATTGATCTATCGAATTGTCTTCACGGTTTGTATTGGTCTATCATTCGTCTATTTATTCATCGTTTGGGGAATAGGTATCAAGATATTCAAATCTTCTAAAATTACAAGATCATACCTTACGGAAACGGCAAGATACATCGATTCTATACAAAGTTTTGAGAAATTTTGTCTTTTTCAAAAGATAACGGCAAAGGATAAATTCGAATGGTTGGCACTATTGTGTTATCAAGGGTTCCATTATTCCTTTTATGGTTGGTTAATTGCCGATACCCCAAGACAATTGTTAAACGGTGCTACCATTGCTTCGTCTTTGTCCAATAATTTCTCCTCTGGGAATATCATTGAAACTATTGAACTTCTTGCTTCAAAGGAAGCTATATTACTTTCATTTATGTTTTTTTCGTTTGTCATTTGGGTAATGTTTTCAGCTAAATATATTTTCATCATTCTCTCAACTTTTTACGTTGTCAGGAGATTGAAAAGAGATACACCAAATTATGAATCGTTATCGGTTCATTGTACTCAATTCGTATCCGATTCCATCTATGAATTGGTCGAAAAGACCCCAGAGAAGAGTACAAGGGATAATTCCATTATTAGTAATGATAGTTTTGAGAACTCTTTGGAAAAACCTTTGCCTTCTTACTCCACTTTGAATAACTCCACTACTTCCTTATTGAATCCATTTGCAGACTCAACAAACTCGTTTACCAACACTCAACCAATCCCACTCCCACAACAATCAGAATCTCGATCAAGAAATGGGTCGATCACTAATGAAGATCCATTTGCTTCAAGACAAAGAATGGATTCATTACCTTTATCCATCCATTCACAAAGAACTTTAACCTACGATAACATTACAAGAAATAATACCCAACCATCATTACCAAGGTTCAATACCAATAATACCCAATTACATTCAACTCCCCCTCTACCGCCTTTGGCTAAACCTGAAAACAATCCATATCGTTTGCATAAACAACATTCTCAACAGTCGTTTAGATCAAACACATCTCTAGTACCCAAACCTCAGTCTCAGTCAGTAACTAGAGAGTATCAAAGATACACCAACACTGAAGCAAATCCGTTTGATGAAGAACCAGCAGCACCATCAAAGAATACCACTGTAGATTATGATGATCATGAATACGAATACTTCAACAAGAGAGAACCAAATCCATTTGCCGAGGAGGAAGATACGGGATTGCACAAGGATGAGTCGATTGTTAGAGTGTCTTCCTATTCTACAAACTCAAGTGAATCCAATATCCCAAATGAGTTCAAACGCTATTAATATATACCTACTTTTATAGATAGACAGATATACATAATACATATTACATATATTTATATATATCACATCGCATGATACCTTAACGAGAATTTTTAATTTATTATTTTTTAAAAGTTATTTCAAAAAAAGCTATATATATATATACAAGAGACTATTTAACCTAAGCTCAAACCAACAGAACGACTTATTTCTTTTGTTGTTTATTAGCTTCGTATTCTTTCTTCAGATCGGCCAAATCTGAATCCGAAATAGGTGGAACTGGGATATCTTCGAAATCGTCTTGCATAAGGAAATTATAAGTCTTGACGTAGATACCAAGAGAAATACCACCTAAGATGACAAACGTTGCTGCATTCTTGTAGAAATATGGTCTTCTAGCCCTCAATAAAGCTGGGGACATTCTACCATTTTGATAATATGAATCACTACGTGATCTATTTTTTTTGGTTTGCAGGAGTGTTCGTTAGTATATATTGCCCGATGTAAGTCCAGTTCGTAATTGGTCGTATGTCCTATAGTACGTACTTAAAACTGTGTGTGAGTGAAGAAGGTCTCATTTAATTTGATAGATGAACTGATTTACTACTATCCTATTGAAAGCACTATCATACCATTATACAACTAATAACCAATTCACTTATTAAAAAGCGAAAATTGTCCACCTTCCTCAATTCTGGAAGTGCACGGGTGTGTGTTATGTAAGCGACCTTTAATATTTTTTATTTTTTTTTTTTCCTGTGGTGAAATTTTTTTTAAAACCTTTATAAGATTAAGATAAACAGATTTACAATTGTTATCTTATCTATAGTACATTGGACAGATTTTTGCGTATTGTATTTCGACAAAGATGGCAAAGAAGACGAAACAGGCGACAAAGGACCCGCTTGAGCTCTTGGCTGACGAGATCCCGGCCAAGGATGAAGAAGAATTACACCTTGAAAAATTGGTATTTGGAGATACAGATGGATTTGAACAGAACCTTAAACAGATTGACAATTTATACGAGGATGACTACGATGCATTGGAGAATGAACAGCAGGAAGGTGATGCCTTGTTCACATATGACGATGAAAGTGATGAGGATCTACACGATGAATTCTTAGATGGTCTTTCGAAAAAGGCCGCCGCTGAGAAAAGTGATGATGATGGAGATGATGATAATGTAGATGAAGACGATGAAGAAGAAGAGATAGAAGATGTCAATGACGACCAGCTGTTTTTCCACGATGATTTAGGAGACGAGGCGGATGAAGATGCCATGGATGTCGATAGTGACAGCGACCAAAGTGATTCGGAAGAAGGAGAAGAAGGGGAAGATGAGGAAGGAGATGCATGGATAGATTCAGAGGATGAAAACTTGGAGATTACTTTGATCTCTAACGATAAATTAAAGAAACTGAGAAGAAAAGACACGGAGGTTTCTATCAAGGGTAAAGCTTATATCCAAAGGTTAAGGACACAATTTGAAAAGATATACCCCAGACCTGAATGGGCAAATAAATTTGAAGAAGATGAAGAAGATAACGAGGCAAACAACAGTGATAATATAAATGGTGATGATGTCGATGATAATGAATCGAATCAAATGATGGATATAGTCAAAGACCAAGCCAAGACGCTCGTTAAAAACAGTAGTAATCCTCTACTAGAATTTTTGAATACAAATCAAAGTTATAACAATCAATCATCCTCCAAGATCTTACCACCTAATAAGATCGATATCTCGAGATTAACCGATGCTAATATCAAACATACCTCAAGATCCGCCATACAGAGTTTACATTTCCATCCTTTACAACCATTGTTATTGACGGGTGGGTATGATCGTAGTCTTAGAATATACCATATCGATGGTAAAATCAACAAGATGATAACTTCAATTTTCCTCAAGAAATCATCGATCCAATCTGCCTATTTTAACTCTGTCCAAGACACAACACAGATCCTATGCGGTGGTAGAAGAAGGTATATGTACAAATGGGATATCGAATTGGGATCAATTGAGAAGATTAGTAGGTTATACGGCCATGAAGATACCCAAAGGTCCTTTGAGAATTTCAAGATATCACCCAATGGGAAGTACATCGTATTGATGGGTAATTCCGGATGGTTGAACCTGTTGGATTCGAAGACAAGTCAATGGATCAAAGGTTTCAAGATCGAGGGAGAATTAGTCGATTTCGACATCTCACATGATGAAAACAATCCAATCTTAATAGCTATAAATAAGAACGGTGATGTTTGGGAATGGGATGTTGAAAGCGGCAAGATCTTGGATATGTGGAGTGATCTTTCTGGTACCGGTGTTACCAAAGTTAAGATCGGTGGTGTTAAGACAAATAGATGGTTGGCCATCGGTAGTAATATCGGGTTGGTTAACGTTTACGATAGGTTGAAACCCGTGAAGAAACCAGTTGGTGTGATTGAGAATCTCGTTACTACTATTTCATCGATCGAATTCAGCAATGACGGTCAATTGATGTGTATTGCTTCGAGGGATAAGAAGGATGCTCTGAGGTTGGTACATTTACCAACTTGTAAAACGTATAGCAATTGGCCTACCTCGGGTACTCCATTGGGTAAAGTTACCAATGTTTGTTTCAGTCCAAATAATGAAATGTTAGCCACTGGTAATGAAGCAGGTAAGGTTAGATTATGGAAACTTAACCATTATTGAAAAGCTACGTATGTATATACATAAAGATATATATATAAATATATATGAATCATCTAAGTATATTAGATTTAATCTCATTTTTTAATTCCCTCTTGGCCTTATTGCGAGCCATCATCCTCACCATCGTGTTGAAACAGACAAAAAAGGGTAGAAGTTGTTTCAAATCCGTGATCTTATGAGTTGTTATTGCTGATGATTTTGGCTTGCTCAGTAGATTGGTCGTGTCTTGGGTGGCCAATGAGTTCAATTCATCTACCCTTTCATTTGAATTGGTATTGTCCAATTGCTTTGATAGAAAAAGGTTAACCTGTTTCAAGAAATCCAATTTATCGGCCATTTCCTTTTTGTTTACCGAAAAGAGCTTTAGTTTCTCTTTGTTTATCTGATTAATTTTTTCTAAATCGTGTAGT
Organism: Wenyingozyma nitratophila; assembly: GCA_030567875.1. NCBI lineage: Eukaryota > Fungi > Ascomycota > Pichiomycetes > Pichiales > Pichiaceae > Wenyingozyma > Wenyingozyma nitratophila. The sequence goes on from JAJLSW010000012.1 coordinate 175,828, forward strand.
TTGTGTACCAATACGGTAGATTCTAAATTTTGTCTCTTAATCGATGTAGGAGGTGTCATTGGTTGCTGTTGCTCTTGTTGCTGTTGCTGCTGCTGGCTTAGTTCTTGAACTTTACGATTCAGATCATTGTTAACCGATGATAAGGACTCACTGATAACCTTACTAGTCTTAAGTTTTTCTTGCAAGTCCGAATTTGAAGCCTTGATACTCTTCAATTCATTCAAGATATGGTTATTCTCCTCAATGAGTGAATCTATCTTCTTCGTCAATTTGGCATTCTCTTCATTCTTTGACAATTTCACTTCTCTTTCCTGTTCCAATTTGGTAATCAGTTCGTTCTTCATGGAGTTATAATCCACTATCAATTTGTTATAACTTTGATCATTCCCTTGTAAATCCAATGTCAACTGTTGGATCTTCGAATTCAATTCATTTATATCCGAATTGTGTTGTCTATCGGCGTTGCTATTGTTGTTGTTGTTGTTGTCGTTGTCGCTGTTGTTGTTATTGTTGTTGATATTGTTATTGTTATGGCTCAATTGAAGTTTAAGTATACGCAATTGACTAGATAAGTCATTATTTGCCTTGCTTAGTTTGCTCTGACTCACCTCATATGAATTTATCAATTTCAGCAGGTCAAATTTCTCATTAAGCAACTTGTTTATCTTCACATCGGGTTCATTATCATTGGATGAAGAGAGAGGAAGAGGGGGAAGAGGAGGAGGAGAAAAATATGTCGACGTGGTTGTATTAGGTAATGATAATTTCAAATCCTCAAGTTTCTTCTTGGTCTCTTCTAAGTCCTGTTTCAGAGCTGTATATTTGTTAAATGGGATAGAATTTTGCAACTTCAAATTCAATTCATCAATATTAGATTGGTACGCCTTTATTTGAGAATCGTAAAATTTGGAGACGTTTTCGATATTGCTCAAAATCTGATCATAATTACCATCACCACCATTGGTATTTGATTTCAAATCTTTGATAGTATATCTAAGGTGATCGATTTCCGTTTCCTTCATTTCCAATTTAAGGTTATAGTCATCTCTGAAATTTTTAAATTTATTCAACTCTTGTTCATATAAATTTCTAATGTCAGCCATATCACGCGATAGATTCGAGTTGTCTTGCTTTAATGCTTCATTTTGGAGTTTATAATTTACTAGTTCTTCGTTGAAAGATTGGTTAGAGTTCTTGAGGCTCGCTGATTCCTTTGGTAATGACTCATGTAACTCATCAATCACTTCATTTGGTCTACTGTTCTTTTTCAACCTTTGAATCAAAAGATCTTTATCGTGTAAGTGATCTTTGTACTTGTTGAGGGTATCAGTTAAGATTCCTTTATCAATCTCTAATTCATGAACCAGTTGACTCTGGTCGTTTGATATGGTGATCTTTTTCAAATGATATATCTCATCTTGTAATGCTTTAACCTTATCGTGCAATTTTTGATTATCTTCAGTCATTTGATTGACAAGTTGGCTATAGGATGATTTCTTAGATTTTTGTAATTGATGAATATCATACTGTAAGGATTGAACCTTATTATTCAAGATCTCATTCTCTGTATTCAATTCACTGACGAGTTGATTATCTGATAATTTGTTAGATTTCCTTACCCTTATTATTTCATCTTGTAACGAGCCAACTCTATCGCTTAAGACTTCAATATCTCTAGTTGAAGACTCCAATTTATCCTTCAAGTGTTCATTTTCTTGAATCAAATGATTGTCATTTGATTTCATCGATTGTTTCAAATGATATACTTGATCAGATAGAGAGTCGTTTTGAGACGTTAGTTGTTTGACTTGATCGGATAGGTCCTGATTCTCCTGAGTTATCTCCCTTATGATCTTTGGATCGTCTTTAGAAGCAGCTAATTTGTCATTCGATTTCTGTAATGATTCTATCGTATCTTTATTCGATTCATTCAAATCTGACAATTTTTCAACTTCTCTTTCGAGATAGATCTGATCATTCCTGGCTTTATCCAACTGTTTTTCCAATTCATCCAATTGTTCATCGGTTGAATCTTTCAAATTCCTTAATTCTCTTTGTAATTCGTAATTCTCGTTTTCCAGTTCATTCAGTTTATCATTTTTCAAATTGAGATCGTTCATGTCATTCAATCTATCATCTTTGGCCTTTAATTCGTCTTTCAAATCGTTTAAATCCTCTTTCAATCTCGATACTTGATGATCATATTCATTCTGCAATTGGATTTTTGAGTCTTGTAAATGGTTAAGATTGACCTCTAATTCCACCTTGGCATTTCTCTCTGAGTCCAATCTGTCCTGTACATGTCTTAGATCAGATCCAAGTCTATTGTTTTCATCTTGCAAATCACCAATCCTTGTCTCGTATTCGTTCAATCTTTCATTGGAAACATGACTTTCATCACTTGTCTTCAATTTTTTCTGCAACATGATAATTTCCCTCTGTAAGTCGGAATTCAATGCAACAAGCTCCAATTTATCCCTGGGAACGTTATCCAACTGAGACCTCAACGAGTTCACATGAACCCTCAAGTAGATATTATCCTTCATCAGGTCTTGAATATTGGTGTTTTGTGTCTTTAATGCGTTGTAATCCTGCGGATTGGATATGATATTATCGTTATTTTCAGTGAGGAAGTTATTATATTCATGGCGGTTATCATTATTGACAAGGTTGATGTCGTCTTCAAAGATATCAGCACCTGTGAAGTTGGAGTCTTCAATAAACGATGTATCGACGTGTATAGTGTTGTTGTTGTTGTTGTTATTATTATTATGGCTCGTGCGTCTTACATTAGGCGATCCGTTCAAGTTACTGTTACTGTCATGGGAGATGCCAACTGAGGATCTGCCTCCAATGGGTGTGAATTCGACGTGGTTCTTATGCGGATGTTTTTGTTGTTGTTGTTGTCTAGATCGATCTGTTGATCTGAGTAGTTGTTTCCTTGAGCTGATCATAACGCGTTTCTTCTTGTGCTTCTGGGGTATATGGAAAGACTTTGATGAGCGGAGAAAGTGAGTATGTGCAATATGAGTGTATTATTAGTGTAAGTATGTATCTATAGAAGAAATAAATAGACAAGTCGAAAGGGTTTGATGAGGTTTATAACAACAAGGTTGAAACCAAAACAAGACAAGACAAGACAAGACAAAGGATAAACAAGCGAGAGGAAGAGAATTAACTATTCACGCGTCGCCGACCGCGTCGATGAAGGTCTGCAGCGAGTCTAGAGCCGCCCTGGAGTTGACCGACTGCAATGCCAGTTGTACCCCTTCTTTCCACGTCTGGGCCTTGCCTGCTACCACTGCCAGTGCTCCCGTATTCATAAGGATATAGTCCAGCAATGGGTCTTGACCTGGTTTGTCTCCCAACTCACCTTTGAGTAAACTCAAGAGCTTACGGGCATTTTCCTCGGCACTTCCCGATCTGACCAAGTCTAAGGAGTGTTCGGGTAAGCCAAAATCGGCGGGTGTAATGTACTCACTCTTGACATCACCTTGGGCATTAACCACTCTCCAAATCTTGGTTCTACCAATTGGAGAGATCTCGTCCAATCCACATTCTCCCCAGACAACCATCGTTGATAGAGGTTCTGGGTTTCTACCCTGTTGTAGATCAATTTGATAAGCGGCAGTGGCATACACTTCACCCAGAGGTTCTGCGTAAACACCCAATATCCTTGCTCTGATATTAATAGGATTCAACAATGGACCTAGGATATTGAAAATCGTTGGGATTCCCATTTGAGCTCTCACTGGAGCCACTAGTTTCATAGCATGGTGGAATGCAGGTGCAAATAAAAAGCAAAGGTCTGATTTTGCTATTATACCTGGAGCCGTCTTGGAATTAATCTTGAATAGATCTATACCCAGTTTAGCCATCAAATCACCCGATCCTGACATTGAAGTGGAAGCCTTACCACCATGTTTACATACTTTCAAATCGGGTATACCTGAAGCGATTATAGCACTGGAAGTGGAGACATTAAAAGTGTTTTGAGAGTCTCCACCGGTACCTACGATATCGATATAGCCTTTGGAATCTGTGTGTGGGATGGTATCGCTGTAGTCTAATATTGTTTCTACAGCCATGGAGATGAAATCTGCCCTGTGATCCAAGCCAGAGGACCTGAGAAGGGTCAAGAAGATGACCATGTCTACGAGTGTGCATTTCTCGTCGAACATTTCTCTGAGAGCCTCCTGGAGGTGTGCTGGTGTGAAGGAGCCATTGAGTATGGCCTTGGAGTATTCTATCATTTTCCTTTTCCTTGTCCTTGTCCTCGTTCTCTTATTGATACACAGCTACACCTCTATTCACACACACACCCTCTTCAATTAACCGGCCAGAGCCATTGAAAGGCCCAGAGAGACGAGCCATCGCTCTGAGAAAATCTGCCATTTCTCGTCATGTGCCGCTAAGCTGCCAGAGACGCGTAAGATGAAATGAATCAGGACCAAATGTAAGCAATATGAATATCTACATGGACAGATCATCACCACTTGATACCCAATCACTAGTGACCCAGTTATCAATACAACGATACCCAAGCACATACATCATGTCTCAATTGGAACCAGTAGGGATCACAAACTTACCAAACCAAAGGTACGTATATTTTGTAATAAACTGACACGTTCGTTCGTTCGTTCGTTCGTTCGTTCGTTACCTATGTCCATTTCCACAATTATTTTTTTTACTAACTTTTAACGAATGCAGATACAAAATCGTATCCAAAGAAGGTGCTACTTTCAACCTTATGGTTGCCGGTGAATCTGGATTAGGTAAGACCACATTCATCAATACTCTTTTCCAAACGACTTTAAAACAACATCAAGAACAAAGAAATAGATTGAAACAACCTATTCGTAAGACGGTAGAAATTGATATCTTAAAAGCTGAATTGGAGGAAAAAAATTTCAAGATTAAGTTAAATATCATTGATACCCCTGGTTTTGGTGATAATATTAACAATAAGAATTCTTGGCAACCAATTATCGATTTTATCGACGATCAACATGATTCTTATATCAAGCAAGAGACTCAACCAAATAGAATTGATTCCAAAGATTTAAGAGTCCATGCTTGTCTTTACTTCATAAGACCCACTGGTCATACATTAAAACCTTTAGATATTGAAGTTATGAAAAGACTCGGTACAAGGGCAAATTTAATCCCAATCATTGCCAAATCAGATACTTTAAACCCCAATGAAATGTTGGAATTTAAGAATCGTATCAGAGAAATTATCGAAGTTCAAGAGATTAGAATTTATTCACCACCAATTGAAATCGATGATCAAGCCGCTTCTGATCATGCAAAGCAATTGATCGAATCCATGCCTTTTGCAGTTATAGGATCTGAAGAAGATATCGATATTGGTAATGGAGAATTCATCAAAGGTCGTAAATATCCTTGGGGAATCGTTGAAGTTGAGAATGATTTACACTGTGATTTTAGAAAATTAAGATCCTTGTTATTAAGAACTAATATGTTGGATTTGATATTGACTACTCAAGAATTACACTATGAAACTTTTAGAACTTTAAAGATGCAACAAGGTTCTACCACTTCTGAGCCAATCTCTACAACTACCAATTCTTCTTCTTCTGCTGCTGCTGTTGATAGTAATAAGAAATCGACAAATCCTAAATTTATCGAAGAAGAGAAGAAGATCAAGAAATATTTTGCCGAGCAATTGAAGATTGAAGATCAAAGATTTAGACAATGGAAGTTGAATATTGGTATTGAAAAGGAAAGATTGAATCAAGATTTGAGAAACTTACAAAGTGAAATGAAGAAATTGGAGAGTGAAGTGAGTTTGTTGAAGGAGAAAAAGGGTTATAAGTAGTTTTAAGTAACAGAATAAATTAAATGAGTATAAATAATATTCATAGTAAAGAATAAATTAAATGAGTATAAATAATATTCATAGTAAAGAACAAATTAAATGAGTATAAATTAATATTCATACTAAATAATGATTTTAAATGGGTACAAATTGAATTTATAGTTTGAAATAAGTTTAAATGAAAAAGTTTAGGAGAGAATGATATATATATCAAAGAGTAGATAATGAAATAATTTATTAGAAAAAGGGTTTTTAATATGTAAATAATAACCAATTAACAAGATATTTATACAATAAAGTCTTAATCGGTTGAATTAAATAATTACATTTAATCGGCATTTCTTTTAGCAGCTTTTCTAGCAGCTTTTCTATCGGTACCGAATATCTTTTTACCTCTGTTTTTCTTTTGTTTTCTTTGTTGTCTTGAAGCTTTTTCAACTTTAGTAGCTAAACCATATCTAACTAATCTGTAAGCTGGTTCGAATTTCTTAGCATCATCAACAGAGTTGTAGACTAAACCGAAACCAGTGGATTTTCCACCACCGTATTGGGTTCTGAAACCGAATACTGAAACGGAATCCTTTTCAACTTTGTATAAAGCTGATAATTTTTCACGTAATTCATCCTTGGCGACATTAGCCTTGTTTGGGTGGATAACATCAATGACAAATTGTCTTCTGTTTAATAATGGGTTAGAAATAACCTTTCTGGTTCTAATTGTAATGGCGTCAGACTATATTGAATTAATTAGTTAGTATTTTTGTTACATTGTCATATCATGATGATGATATCATCATATGTATTAATATATTCATATCATCAATATTCGTTATTCAGTTGAGAATACGGTGATTCGTTGAACTAATCGTTTTTGTATTGTAATCATGTCATTCATTTGATATTCGATAGAGTATTTCTCAAAGGATGAATAGTATACGTCTCTATGCATTTTTTAAAGTGGTGTAGTGGAAAATGGGTAGCTAAGGTATAATATGCAAACTATGGTGATAACAACGTGTTTTCATTTTCAACTTCGGTACAAAAGCGGGCTAGGCTAAATAGAATTCAATAAATGATCGTAAATCAACTTGGTATCATTTAATAAGGTATAAATTATAATAAAAACTCCTTGTGTTCTTCAATATTGGTAATTATAATAAATTTTTCAGCTTGTCCAGAATAGAATAGAATAGAATAGAATCAACGAATGAATCAACGTATTTCATGAATGAATAAGAATAATGAGTTATGATCTATATGCTTAGAAGTGAACATACCATTTTGTATAGTATTAGAATAGACTGAAGTGATATCAAAGTATTAAAATATGATGTATATTGAAGATTGTAATTTAAGTATATATAAATTGAAATATTTTTAATGATTATACCAAGAAGCTAACCAATTCTCTGGAGAGAGAGAGCTCGAGAGAGAGAGCTCGAGACAGATTTCTCGCAGAGAGCCTCGCCAATTTGAAAACTTTTTTGCAGGGATTGCCCAAAGAGGCAGTCCGGGGCGTGAGGTGTGAGCTGCCGGAGAGCGGGAAGTGGGCCCCAGCTAGCGGTGCGAGGTGTGTGCTGTTTCTTATAAGTCTGAGCAGTCACAAAGAAAAATTATTTTACTGCGCCGCCGAGGGAGGGAGGGGGGGCAGAGGAGTGGCTGTGCCGAGTAGCGGGATGTGGGATTCGTGTGGCTGTGTGTGTGAGGGCAGAAGGTGTGCACGGGTGTGGTGTGGTGGTGTGAGGGTTTGCTATTTGTGGTGATGAGTGCGACTAAAGACAGTCCACTTAGATGGTTCCGATATATATACCCTATACCCTATACCCTATACATTACCACACTCTACTCGTATGACACTCTATATACTACACTAATTTACATGGTGATTTATCAAATAATTTTTTCATTAAATTGGTGTATTTTGTGCTATATATGAATGAATCCCACCTACTGCGTTTCAAATTATGGGAGGTGGAGAAGAGAGAGGAAGGAGTGGTTTGGTTTGGTTTGGTTTAGTTTAGTTTTGTTTTGTTTTGTTTTGTTTTGTTTTGTTTTGTCTTGTGTGTAAGATTAGTAATGTACATGGAATAACTACGCCTTGATTCTAAGGGTGAAATTAACAATAACCGCAATCAACAGGAAAAAACAAAGCATAGTAGGACCAAATCTATCGTCATATGGACCAGAACCTCTTCTTCTTATAGCATTTGCTCTCCAGTGATAAGTCACAAGTGCGTATAACATCGTACCCATCGATATAAATGTGAAAAGACTTGCTGATATCCTACCGATTTTATCACCAAAGTTTAACAACCCAATTGCTAATGATCCCAATATAACTGTGAAATTCAACCATGATAGAAAAGTTCTTTCATTGGCAAAGAAGACTTTTGGTTCAACCCTTGTTGGTAAGGCTATTCTCTTACCTGGTACACTTTGTAATAATGGTGCTGATGACATCTTACTCGATCAATATTCCTTCCAAATAATGCCACTGATAATAGTAATAGTAAAAATGATATGTATATATATGTATGTATATACGGTAGATATTGATGTATCAAAGTTGATCATAAATTATCATCACCAACCTTTCTTTATCATTTCATTATCTTTAATTTCACCCCACGTGGATATCCACTGGCTGCCTTTGAGCGTCGATCGTCTCTTTATTTTAATTTAGGTCGATCGTCTTGGGGAAAGGGACGATCGACTCGACTCGGCTCGACTCGACTCGCTAAGAAAATCATTTAATTAATTAGACAGATACCGTAATCATAACCGATAACAAATAGATCTTTAGACGTAATCCTATATAATCAACAATGTCTATAGCTACTCTTCAATCGTCTGAAGAGATCAATGATTCCAAATCCCCTATATCCTTGGGCGATCTGAAGGATTTATTCTCAAAGGAAATTGATGATGATTTACAATTGATCATCAAAAATGTTTTGAAGAAATTAGAAGATAAATCATCAAAGTTTAAATTCATCGTCAATTTGACGAGGATATCAAGCAATGAAGATACAATGGCTTCAAATGTTCAAGTCAAGAATTCTATGGGTTTTTTATGGGATGATTCAAATGATGGATCTTTTAATTTTATTCATCAATTGAGTGATAATGACTCGCTATTGGTTAATTTCATTTGGATTTTAATCAATGAAAATTAGTGTATTATATTTTTTGTTTACTTGTTTATTTATTCATTTATTTATTTATATTTATGTATATATATAGGCTAGTAATAATCGAAACAACTTGGGTTTATTATATCTGGTTTGATAATTTCACATTCATTGATCACCAATCTTAATCTCTTGGCATTGAAATCTTTTCTATTCTTCAAAATATCCTGTAAGAAATTCAAAGGTAAATCGTTAAATTTATGCAGTTTATAATCTTTGAAGATATCAATTATTGAACGATCTTCCTTCTCGGTGATTAAATCGATGACTAATTTGAACACGTCGTTGATTATATTCAATTGTTCATTGTTATAATGGTTGGAGAATTTATCGTAGATCAATTTAGAATCCCTTTCAATTGTATCTTCGAATTTCTTAACATCTTTTAATTTCATATCACCGTTTTGAAATCCATTAAGATAGGTCATAAGGTATTTTGGTAACATCACTTCTAATAGAATCGTATACAATTCAGGATCTAAGAAACTCTTTAATTCTTTCAAATAATCATCGTTGATTATATCAAGAGAATTCTCAATCAATTCTTTACCTTCAAAGTTATACCATTTGCTACCAAAGATCGTCTTTGTTATTGGTTCAATTTCATAGATTGAATAATCAACAAGTTTGATAATACATTGATTACCTAAGTTGATATAACTATTCTCAAAGCAAACTTCAAATAATTCATTTATTCTCATATGGAAATTGGAATTGGTCAATTTTATACATCGGTCCCTAATTTCAGTCAATCCATTTATACCTCTTACGGCATCATTTGCCAATGTTACTATATAACGAGGTAATAAACCTAAATTCTCTCGATCTTCCAATTCTTGATCTTGTTGTTTAAGGTATTCGGGCCATTTGTTGGACTCTACATCTATTATCTTCAACCATTCATTCACTTTGGAGATTAAAAGATCCTTACATATGAATTCGATGTATTTCAACAACGTTTCAACTTCATTTGTATCAATCAATACATTCACATTCTCACTTATGATCCTATAGATATTACTCGAAGTCTCAATACCCAACTTCTCGTAGTTATTCTCACTGGGGATATTGGATCTCTTTTTAAATACCTCAAATGCTATCTTATATGTATTGTTAAACCATTCTCTAGATTTGTTAATCGTTATCGAAACATAATCTTCCAAAATTTGGTTTTTCTCCACCGTGGTTAAAATTTCAAAATTCTGTAATTCTTCCCTTGGAATTTTAAATTCTTTCTTCAATTTCAATCCATTTTCATAATTACAATCCAAAATCTTCAATATTATAGAATTATCTGGATCTCTAGAAATCATCGAATGGATTAATTTCTTCAAATTATTTTGATACCATAATAACATATATCCCTTGAAGAAATTCCATTCTTTGGGACAACAGTATTGGAAACCAATCATATATATCTCTAATTCAGGGTAATACCAATCGTTCAAACTATTGAGTACAAAATTTAAATCGTCATTGGCACTTGCTAATGAGAACATCTCATCTACTGAATTTTGTAAGTTTTTCAACAGCTTCTCTTTATAATCTCTCTTTGATATTCTTCCAACGGTATTGAACAATTGAACCGTATGATTCTCTCTTGCTGTTGTCGATGCTGGGTTTTCCTTAATCATCTTGGAGACAGAATCTAATTTCAAGTCAGCCAATGTTTCAAATTCGATTATCTTGAACCATTTGATTATAACTTGGAAATTTTCAAACCTCATTGCATTTTCAAAGAAAGATTTATCGGAGATTAAAACCATGAGACTGTCAAACTTAGGTATGATTGTATTGTCTAATTCTTGAAATGAACCTTCGATGATTCTATTTGTATCGCTGTTATTGAAACTTAATGATAATAATTCATCTCTGAAATCTAATAATTTAGTCAATTCATAATGGATGATCAACAAATTATCCAATTTCTCATTCCCTTCAAATTCCTCTCTACCTAATTCATAATCCAATAGTTTATTTAACTTCATAAATCTCTTGTCCAAATTGGAAAATGTATTATAGATCTTGACCACCTCTTCGAAATTACCATAGATTATACTCGATTTATCGAATAATTCATAATCTTCAATGGAATTCATCGAATCCGTCTTCAATTTATTGATCTTATCCAAATTGAACCTTAGATCTTTCATTAATTTATTGCTGATCTGTAAATTGTCCATCGATTTCTCTAATACCGTGAATTTATTAGACTGTTCAATCTTCAATCGTGATTCTATAAGATTCTTATCTTTGATAACATTGGCCTTGATCGAATTTAACTTATTAAGATCTTCTTCATTTCGTATCAATTCAGATACTTTTTTAATCGTTTGTGCTGAAACCATGATGATGATCTTATTTCCAATAACTCCAATTGAACTTATATATAGATAGATACGGCTACAAGAATAACATACACATCTGTATTCGTATACATATATCTATACATTCCTTTTTAACTATGATCTCGCTTGATCTCGCAATTTTCGTGTATTTATCGCTGTCACGTGAGTCTTTGTGTTACGTTTTTATTACACAGACTTGGTTCATTATTTTTAACTCGATCCAAGAGTTGACAATTTACAAATAAAAGACAGTATTTATAAGTTATGGTATTGGCGAATCAATACCAACTGAGCTTATTAAGGTTTTGCATAGTAGTAAATTAAATATTATTTTTTTTGTGTGGTTTGTGTTGTGTTTTTTTTTTTTTTTTTTTTGCTATAGGCAAAGCCTAGATTATTTGAAAGCGCTCCTTGAACTTTTTAAGAAGTGGAACTTAACCACCAATCACCAGTACCAATGTTAACAGAGGATAGCAGTGGCTTTGTGCCAAATTTTGAACAAAGATGACTTAAGTTTTTGATCTTATTAGGTATTGTTGTATGATTTAAAAGACATGTTTCAATCTTGTTTGGTTTGGTTGTATGACTTATTGGCAATCTATTATTTTTGTTTAGTTGCCTTGACCTAATTGATATCGATCTTGTCTATCTTGAACTTCTTACTATCGTATCGCATTGGATTTTTATACTTCGGTTATAGTCCTTTTCTATATCTTCGAAGTGTTGGTGGTGGTTTGGTTTGGTTGATATTGATATTGATATTGATCCTATCAACCTGGTGATGGTTATCATGAACTGACATGGACAACTTCAAGGGACTCTCAAGTTCTATGCTTTCACTGCATTCCACGAGGCGAAAACCCGCTCCTGGCATATGTTCACACATCACCAGTATGCTTCAAAACACTCGTCGTAAAGAATTGTTTCATTGGTTTGGAATGCAATATCAATTGGGTTGCTCATAAAACTATGTAGACAAGTTTTATGCGGTCCAATAGACAAAGAACATGGGGATTCCCATGTCCTATAAAATACTAACTGAGGATCCAAAGAATGATGCCCATGGTCAGTAAACGAAATGGTTATGAATGGGTTTGTGTTTGTTACCCAAAGGTATCATAGCTGTATTGAGATGTCATAGTATCCCAAGCTTGGTTCTATATGTATAGCTTTGTAGATGACATATAGTTTGTTGTGCATTGTTGCGGAGGTAAAGAGGGAAGGAAGGAAAAAGAAGAAGAAGAGAAAGAAAAGTGGTATGAACGGGGGAAGAAGAAGGAGAGAACTAGTCCAGATATTTATAGTAAATGGGGAATTACACAAAAATTGGGCTTACGCGCTCATATTTTACTATGGGGAAACTGGGTCTGAGCCAAATAGCTGGGGGCCCATAATACATTTGATTTCGAATTTATGGGGTGTTGTAGAAGTATTCATTGACAACTGAATAACTAGGTCATTAGATATATCGTCAAACAAGTCATATGTCCCTTTAGATTTCTGAATTTACCCTTAAAATGACTAAACTAGCTTATATCAAATCCAGATGTACAGAATAGTATGAGAAAGAGAGAGAATTTGGAACACAAATATGTCTTTTGAGAGTTATTTTATTTATATCAAAAGTAAATATAAATATATGTATGTCAATTGTGTAGCAAATGGGACGAGTGACATATAAAGAGTTTATTTAGCAAAATTGATAGACTGCAAAAAAAGTTATCATCAAAACTAATAATATGTCTAATTTGAGTGGGTTTGGTATTATTCACTTGAATTTGAATTAGTTGATTTCAACAGTTTTACTAGCTATTATTTGACGAGTAGACCGTGACTATCAGTGCTGTGTATGATTATATTTCTTTGATACATTTATCTCGTTAATTTACATGTCTATTCATAGTGTTGATACGCCTTCTGTGAATTTACTCATTCCAAACTCATTTGTGTGATTCATTACATTTCAGTTTATTTTACTTCACTGTTATGGTTTATCTCTAAAATGTATATTCATTTACTATAATATTGAACTTATCATTCGCCTATTTCGGCTGGAGAAATACATCGGTCAATAGGTTAAATTTACAAAGATAATTGATTTGTGATAGATGGTATTACCTTTCAATTTAGAATTCGAAGGTTCACTTTATTTTCCTATTTAGTTTTCTATACTAGGTAGAAGATGTTCACCATAAAAATTGCGAAAGTATCACCAATGGATTATCTTAGCACTTACATTGTTCCATTCCTTTCTTCAGTGTACTGATACCCTCTTTTGCTTTGTAAAGCTTCGTATGTGAATTCTTAATTGATCCCTTTGCATTGATTCTTCTTATTTCACTTGATCTCCAGGGGCCGGCACTTTCTGTGACTTTGATTGTTGAGCTATTGCAGATGTTGTTATCTTCTATTTATCCCATTTTTCAACGTATATTCTGGTAGATTATTCAGTGTAGTGCAGTCCATCTGCTCTATGATTTAATATGGCACTCAGCTCCGTTTAGTTAGTAATGATTTATGTCATTGGGCTATTTTTTGCTCTTCAACCTACAAGCCTGGTATATTGCATATTCATAGATGTGCTGTGTATCTTTCCCTTGTTATTATCAGAGCTAAGGTAGTCATTGGCTAACCCATCAAACTCATATCTTAGTAGGATCCCTTAGTATATACCCCTTCGCAATTAGTCTTCCTCTGACTCGAAAGTGTTGTGGTGGTGTAAGGGTGTCTTTGAGAAGGTACTAAAAAAGTGGTACAGTTTAGAATGTTCACAAGTTCATATTTGTTTAAAGAGGGTTGAAGCTTCTTTTTTTAGGGTTTACAATGAATAAAAATAGAGTAGGAGATACTACTAGCACTAACACTAGTATAAATTGAGCTTATTATTGCTTCTATATATAAGTAATCATATTTTAAATGTACTTTTTAGTTTTTTTTTTGTGGTTTTTTTTTGTTTCTATAGGACAAAGCCTAGATTTATCTAATATACTCCTTGAACTGTTTAGGAAGTGGAGCTTAAACACCAGTCACCAGTACTGAGGTTAACAGAGGATAGAAGTGGCTTTTCTTTGTGCCAAAATTTGAACTAAGGAGACTTGATCTCTTGATCCATTAGGTTTTGTGTGACTTATAAGACATGTTGTGATCTTGTGAAGTCTTGTAGTATGAGTTAAAAGATTTTCAATTAATCTTGTTTGGTTTGGTTGTGTGAGTTATGACAATCTATTAACTTAGTTTAGATGCCTTGCCCTAATTGATGTTTTGATCACATTAGGTATTGTAATTTGACTCAAGAGACATCATTTGATCTCGTTGAGTATTGTTGTATGAGTTAAAAGATTCTTAATTGATCTTGTTTGATTTGGTTGTATGAATTATGGCAATCTATTATTTTATTTTAGATGCCTTGACCTAATCGATGTTTTGATCACATTAGGTATTGTTATTTGACTCAAGAGACATGAGTTGATCTCATTGAGTATTGTTGTATGAGTTGAAAGATTTTTAATTGATCTTGTTTGGTTTAGGTGTATGAATTATGGCAGTCTATTATTTTATTGTAGATGCCTTGACCTATTTGATCTTGTCTATCTTGAACTTCGCACTATCGTATCGCATTGGATTTGTATACTTCGGTTATAATTATTTTTTATATCTTCGAGGTGATGGTGGAGGTTGTTTTGTTTTGTTGATATTGATTTTGTCAACCTGGTGATGGCTTCTGTCAACCTGGTGATGGATCTCATCAACTGACACAGGCCACTTCGAGGGAGTCTCAAGCTCTTTGCTTCTACTGTATTCCACGAAGCGAACTTCCGCTACTGGTAAACCAATATGCTTCAGAACACCCGCCGTAAACAATTGCTTGTTTAATTGGACAGGAATGCAATATCAATTGGGTAGCTCATAAATAAATGCAGACAAGTTTTATGCGGTCCAATTGATAAAGAACATGGGAGCAATATATATTTCAAAAGTTCCCATGTCCTATAGAAAACTAACTAGCGATCCGAAGAACGATGCCCATGGCCAGTAAACGAAAAGGTCATTACCAGGTTTGTGTTTGTTACCCAAAGGTGTTACCCAAAGGTGTTACCCAAAGGTATCATAGTTGTATTGAGATGTCATAGTATCCCAAGCTTGGTTCTATATGTATAGCTTTGTAGATGACATATAGTTTGATGTGCATTGTTGCGGAGGTGGATAGGGAAGGAAGGAAAAAGAAGAAGAAGAGAAAGAAAAGTGGTATGAATGGGGGAAGAAGAAGGAGAGAACTAGTCCAGATATTTATAGTAAATGGGGAATTACACAAAAATTGGGCTTACGCGCTCATATTTTACTATGGGGAAACTGGGTCTGAGCCAAATAGCTGGGGGGCCCATAATACATTTGATTTCGAATTTATGGGGTGTCGTAGAAGTATTCATTGACAACTGAATAACTAATGAATTAGATATATCGTCAAACAAGTCATATGTCCCTTTAGATTTCTGAATTTACCCTTAAATTGACTAAACTAGCTTATATCAAATCCAGATGTACAGAAAAGTATGAGAAAGAGAGAGAATTTGGACCACAAATATGTCTTTTGAAAGTTATTTTATTTATATCAAAAGTAAATATAAATATATGTATGTCAATTGTGTAGCAAATGAGACGAGTGACATATAATGAGTTTATTTAGCAAAATTGATAGACTGCAAAAAAAGTTATCATCAAAACTAATAATATACCTAATTTGAGTGGGTTTAGTGTAATTTACTTGAATTTGAATTAGTTGATTTCAGCAATTTCACTAGCTATTATTTGACGAATAGAGCTTGATTATCTATGCAGTGTATGAAAGGATTTTTTTTGATGCATTTCTCTAGCCAACTTACATATTTATTCATAGTGTTGATACACTTTATTTGAATTTACCCGTTCTAAAGTAATTTGTGTTATCCCTTACAATTCAGTTTATTTTTACTTTGTTTCAGTTTAAGTATTTCTGCTATAATTTATCTTAGAAATGCACACTAGTTCAATACGATAGTGAACTTGCTATTCAAGAAGTTTTGTCTAATGGAGCAACTGATAAATAAGGTAAATGTACGAAGATAACTGACTTGTGATAAATGGTGTCACCTTTCAAATTTAGAATTTGAAGCTTCCAATTCATCTTTTATTCATAGTAAGAAATGTAGCTAATAGTGAGCTTAGATATATGAGTGGCCAATCACTCAATGCCACTTATTGTTCTTTTCCTATCTTCATCAAAACAATATTGTTTTTGCTAACATCTTGCTCTGTAACTCTTCGCTTGTGCATCTATAAATTTACTCGTTAGCAATAGTTCTTTCTATTTCATTTCATCATCAAGAGCCTACACTCTGGGACCTTGTTTATTGGGCAGTATCAGATGTCTCTACTATCCATTCCAATTGATGGTGAATACTCTGATATATACTCCAGTATAGTTCAACCCATCATTATAGGGCCTATATTAATTGCTTCGTTGGATTGTTGGTGGTATCATTAAGATCGATTTTAGGATTCAACTTACACAGTTCTCGTGTACTGCATGATCATATGTATACGTGATTGTACTAGTCCTTCCTATTAGTCACAAAGTTAAGCTATTGATTGACTATCCCATTAAATCAGTATCATGATAAGTGTAATGACTTACCCCCACTCAACTAGTCTTTTAGAAAGTAGTGTAAGGAGGTGTTTGTGGAGATACTAAAAAAGTGGTAGAATTACTTTGCTTTAATCACTACGCGCATGATCCAAGAGTCTATTTTATCACATCTTACTTATAGCGATTATAACTTAATTTGATAAACAGCAACCAACCAAGATTGTTCAAATTATATGCATTATAGCTATTCATTTTTAGTTAGTTAGGTGTTATTTACGTATCACTCAGTATGATAATATTATCAACTAATTTATTAATTTCAAGTTATTTATTAATTTCAGTAATTCTTACGTTTGATTAAATTGCAAACACAATTTAATAAACAAGGGAATTCAACAGACTAAAGGAACTGTCTTTGGGTATTGTCAAGTTCCAACTAATCTGCGAAATCGAGTGCATGTGTCACTGCTTCCTCAAAGAGGTTGACTTTCACACACTCCTCCCAGTTACCGAAATCAGGAAATAGTTAGCTTTGTATATGATATCTTGTATGTTTCTGTTTGTTATAAAGGTGAAAGGGGTGAAGTTAGAGGGGTGAAAGAAGAAGAAAGGAGAAGAAGAAAAAAAAAGGGGAAAGAAAAGTGGTATACACTGGGGATGAAGAAGGAGAGAACTAGTCCAGATATTTATAGTAAACGGGAAATTGCACCAAAATTAGTTTTAGGCGCCCATATTTTTAATATGGGGGAAGTTGTGGTAGGCCAAATAGCTGGGGGGCCCTATAATATACTTGCTTTTAGAATTATGGGATATGGTATCCGTAATCATAGACAATTGGATTATGGTAATATCAGATAGAGTATCAAACAAGATATATATTCTTTTAAATCTTCGAAATACCGAGTAAACTGATCAAATTAGCTTATATCAAATTCACCAGTACCATTTAGTATGAGAAAGAAAGAGAAATTGGACCACATATATCTATTCTCAAGTCATTTCACTATATTCAAATACAGATAAGATTATCAGTGTATCAATTGTGTTGTGAATAGCAATGAGAACACAAAGTGAGTTACTTTGGCAAATTTGATAGACTACAAAAAAAGCTATGGAGAAAGCAAATATTTTGAGTTCTGAGGCCTTTTTGTTTTGATTTACATTCTGTATTTAGTTTAAAGTCAAAGGGTTCATTAATTTATAAGCATGCTGTATCTACTAGATATATCTAAGTTGTGTTATATGGTAATCATAAGTACTTGGTCAAATCACCTTTGTTGATAACAAAACCTTCAATGGCAGCAATGGCAGCATAAAGTCTATTTTCAGCTTCTTCAAATACAATTGAATTTGGGGAATAGAAGATTTCATCGCTAACTTCTTCTTTATGTCTAGGAAGACAATGCATGAATTTCCAATTGTCTTTAGCTGCTAAATCTGCCAATTTTTGATTGATTTGGAATCCGGAAAATTTTTGTAACTTTTCCTTGGTTTCAGCTTCTTGGCCCATCGATATAAAAGTGTCTGTGACTAGGATATTGGCATCTTTAGCAGCAGATTCTGGGTCATTTGTCAATTCAAATTGGCAGTTGTTTTCACTGGCGATTAATTTACCTTGTTTAATGATATTGGAATCCATGTCAATACCACTTGGGGTAGCAATTGAGACATTCATTCCTAATTTCAAAGCACCGATTGATAAATCATTAATAACGTTATTCGAATCACCAATCCAACTCAGTTTCAAGCCTTTTGTTTGACCGTTGAATGCCTCTTTAATGGTCAATAAATCACAGATTGTTTGTAATGGATGATAGAGATCACATAGTGAATTGATAATTGGTACAGATGAATGTTTACACAGTTCTTGGATTTCACTGTGAGAGTTGACTCTGGCAAATATACATGATGTCATTGAAGATATAACTTTGGTAGTATCATAAAAGGACTCATTAACACCTAATTGAATATCATCTTTACCGAGGAACATTGGGTGGCCACCAAAATGAACAGCAGCACCTTCACTTGAGATTCTTGTTCTAGTAGATCTCTTGGAGAATAATAGGGCAACTAATTTTCCCTTCAATGCATCAGAGATAGAAGAATCTATTGGTGCTCCTGATTTGATCAATTGCTTATGATGAGCAGCTCTGTTAATAAGACAGTTTAACTCACTTGATGTTAACTCCAACATGGAGACTAAATGACGGGGAGACGCAGCGGATGAAGTAGCCATATTCCTGGTGAATGTTAATTTGTTGAACATAGTTGGAAAGGAAAGGTATCGAGAACAGGTATCAAAATGAAGACAAGGGGGGAAATTCAAGAGGTTTAAATATCTAGTGAAAATTTGGATGACTCAACAAGCTCATAAAGAAAGAACAAAAATTTATTGTTCAGTGGCCGTTTTTTTGTCTGAAATTAACCGCGTTGACTAATTGGGATATTTTTGTTAGGGGCGGGCGTGGTGACGCGTCGCTTTGCTCCTAAAACGGGTGGTACCGTGCACATGCGGGGATTCAGCTAAATTCTTCCTAAAACCCAATTTTAAAAGTATAAAGCCATAGATAAGTGTTCAATAAAGATAGATATACTACTCAAAATCAAATTTTACCGCACAATATGTCCTTCAACTTTAAAACAGCACAGTTAAATCCCTATGCACCATGCAGGCGAGCGTCATAAGCAAAGACGTTGGGGTGTCTTTTTTTCGCTTAGACATTTTTCGATCCAGCATTGTAAAAAATGATTTCAGGAACGTATTAGGAAAAGAAAGCTGTTTTGGTGTTGCTTTCTACTGGCTATCTATCTACCAACGGCTGTAGGTGAATATCCCAAGCTAAGATGCTGAATCGGGTGAGTGGGTTTCTTAAGAATCTCATTATCTTTTCAGTGCCTTTGGTATATATTTACCTCTACAACAACACGGAAAAAAGCAGTACAGCTGAGACACATACCGATTTCTTCAACCAAACTCTGACTATTATAAACAGAGAGGGCCACATAAGGGAAAATGCAGCTTTATACACCTTATGTAGGAATTCCGATCTTTGGGACATGTTGGAAACCATCCAGAACTATGAAGATAGGTTCAACGCAAATTTTCACTATGACTGGGTTTTTTTGAATGACGCTCCCTTTGATGATAAATTCATTGAATTGGTAACTGGATTAGTATCTGGAACGGCAAGATTCGGTCTAATACCCACTGAATATTGGAGTGTCCCTTCAAGTGTTGATCAAGATACGATGAACTCCAAAATATCCCAATACATTAACGACGAAGAAGGAATAGTACCTTATGCAGACTCAATTTCATATAGGAATATGTGTAGATTTCAATCCGGGTTTTTTTATAGACATGAGCTCTTATTGGATTACGATTATTTTTGGAGAGTAGAACCTGGTGTTAAACTATATTGCAATATTGAAAATGATTTATTCAATGAAATGGCCTCAAATGACTACAAATATGGATTTACTTTAAGTACAATTGAATACCCCAAAACAATACCTACATTGTTTCAAGAATTTGAAAATTATCTAATAGATACAAATCAATTTGATGACCTTATATCTAACAACTCAACAAATCATAATCAATTCGTATATGATTCCAATAAAAAGAACTATAACCTATGCCATTTCTGGACAAATTTCGAAATCGGAAATCTGAATTTTTTAAGATCCAGAGAGTACAATGAAATATTTGAATATTTGGACTCCAAAAATGGATTTTACTATGAAAGATGGGGGGATGCACCAATTAGATCCCTTATATTGTCTCTCCTGTTAAACAAAGGTCAAATCAAATGGTTTGATGAAATAGGTTACCTGCATCGACCATATTTACAATGCCCCTCAGATCCAGAAATCTATAGGAAGAATAAGTGCTCTTGTAGTCAAGAAGAAGACTTCACTGATAATTGGTATAGTTGCACTTGGTACTTCAACGATATTCTTACGCGTCCCTAGTTAAGGGACTCATCTCCTAACATTCTTTGCTTTTACTGTCCGCTTTATATATTTATAAAAACATTTATACCACATTGATACATATTTCGCCGCTTATAGTCATACATACACACGTAAACTCTATTTAATTAATACATTTCAAAATCAACTTTAGACTTGTCTGTCGCTAGTAGTTCGACCTTCTGTTTCTAGCTTCTCAAATTCATACCCCTCCGTTCAACAGTCTAGGCTGAGCCACCAAATTCGAAAATCTCAAAGTTATGAGAACCGCCCCTATAGCAGTATTGAAATTGGTACTCTTTTGATATCAAAAGTCTATCCCAAGAAAGTAATAGATGAAGAAGGTATGCAAGGTTCACTAGTGTAGATTGATGAATTTATACCCGAGGTGTCGGGAATGATATAAGGCAAGAATTGCATTGAAAATATATAGTTGATCCCCTTTACTATATTTATTCATGAGAAAAGGAAAGGAGATACATCAGTTACTAAGAACCCAGGCACTTTAACCTTGTATAGATATCATCGGCTATTGTGATGGTTCATCAATAAGTATAGTATCAAAATCTAAAAGGTAAAATTAGTCTTGATATTTCAGCAGATGAGGCAACAACCAATTTCACTTCTGGTATTGCCCTGTTTGATTTATAATAACTATCAAGCTTGAAGACGATAGATCAGATATTTGGGATACTATGGACTTTATTGGGAGACAGATTACTCATTTGCAGTATTGACCAAGAGCTAAATGAAATAAAAAATAGGTTAATCGTACGATTTTAGACATATAATATACTCACTCATCTCTTAAACTAAAAACCATCCTGGATATATATATATACGGTAGAATTCACGGTGTCCCATTATAATTATCGCGCGACGACTATCATTCACGCCGTAGACATTCCAAATTCCACCGCGGCATTTACTTCTGGTGCCACGCCGATAATTTACATCGTCTGCACAGTGTTTTCGCCGTGGACTATCATTTTCTCGCGACTATTATTCTTGCAGATATATATCTACAGCGTCGCCCCCAGTAAAGTTGAGGCCACGGTATGAGGTCTGTTATACGTCATACTGAAGCATATAAACCGCTTGCAAGCATTGTAATCCCATCTAATGGGTGCCGTAGTCAATTGTGTTGCTTTTCTAGCTCATAAAATTCAGATACCATGATATACTTCCTGGTTCAAAAAATCTCTCAAAACAAATTTAGATTTTTGACACGTAAACTGATCACTTTAGATTTAAGTGAAAAGCCCTATTTCTTATTTGATTCACATTTCCATTTTTTTCATTTGATAGAGGAATACTTTAGGTATTGGTATCCATTGTAAAACTGACAAATATGATACTCCAGTACGCTGCAAATTATAGTTTATCTCTTAGGTTTTTTTTGATGGAAAACTAAATTTTGATGATCAATCCATATTGGTATCTCCGTAATCGCTATTTATGCATCTGGAATATGGATTATTGTCCATTGAATTGTTCCAAAGTGGTTTGTTCCTATATATCAGTCTCTGTTTTCGAGATATATACACTCACTGAGTATCAGGAGCTTTTCTCTAAATTTTTTGGGCCCATTTTTAGCTCATTTTTTAATTTTTTCTGCATTTCTTTGTCTTTTTAGGTTGTTATTAGTCCATATATGCGAATAATATACCAATGAGCTCTTATAAATCAATTATCAAAGCAAAAAGATAGTAAATATACAATTTCCTCCTATTCTCGGGCAATGTTTTTGTTTTGAAGTTAAATTATATAATAAGTTACCAATCGACAATTAAGTCTGGCATTTTGGAACCTTGAATGCACGTTTCCAAACCTCATTCATATAACGTATAGAAACTGTCAAATAACTTACTTATTCTTCATTAAAGGCAATCACAACTAGGAGTCTCTTACAAATAATTGCTGCGCTGCTAATTTTGAGTCAAAATATCCGCAACAATCTGATTGTTAGACATGCTTGTTCACTCAACAATAAGAGTTAAAATGTAGACATTCACCTCTCATGTGTACTTATTGAACTTAGATCTATTGGGAGAAGCCACTGACAATTAAATTGATGTTGGATTAGAACTACAGATCACTTCATTACATAATGTTCAGGATGTTCTTAATCGGGTGAACTGAATCTAAGAGTTGGGCGACTACTGTCATTCTATGTGGGAGATATAATTGAAGTCATCTATTCCTGAAGCGTTGATGCCCGCTATACTGAATGCATCATTGAATCAAGCGAAGTTAATACAATATACCACTTCGGCTTTGCCGCTTACTCTGTATTTAGGGCCATTACCTGTGTCGCAGATTATAAAACTCCAAAATGTCAAGTTTGAGGCGAATTTAAAAGCTAATTTAATGATTTCAAAGGCTTTAGGTATATATCAAATGCTAAAACAACGATTACCACTATTTACAAGCAATATTATAGGACAAAAAGCTAATTGTTTTTTATTATTATTATGGGATCAATATACAACATATACATTGTTGTAAAATATTTTCAAAAATTTCAAATTTGAAAATTAATACCCCACCAGTACCTACCAATCGCAACTATCTTTTATCTCAATATAAACTTACGTACTATTTCATAAGTTATATAAACATATGTAGTGATTACTAAATGGAATCAAAAGATACGATAGAAAAAAAAGCCAACCGGTTCCGACTCTACGACCTTTCTTATCCCAACCAGTTCTACATCATCAGCATTGTTGATAATTCATAATATAATTCCGTCTGATACCAAGCCCTGGTGGCTCAACCGCTCCAGCAACACATGCTTGTACATATGTTTGACGACTATACTTCTACATATCACATAAGTGTATAGCATATGTGATATACTAAGAGAACTTTTTACTATGGCGGGAGAGAGAATTTGGTTTACTATTCCAAACACCCGTGCACCGCTAGGATTCAGTAAGATAGTTCAGTTGTAGCTGGCCAAAGTCTTCTGTCAATTTTTTTTTTTCCAATTACTCATTTTCAACTGATGTTAGTATTTCCATTTCCCCGTAAATTCTATAAAACACTACAAAACAATATGAGTATCAAAAATGGTTCTAAGTGTAAAAACGACAAAAGTAGTGTATTTTCCAATATTTGCAAAAATCTTGCAAAGTAAAGAAAACCGCAAGAAACTCAAGATAACTAATAATCTCTCTATGTAGTGAATAGATTAAAACCTTGGCTACACAGGCCACCATAGCTCTCTGATGATCTCACATAGACCAATCTATTGGCTCCCAATCCCACAATAACACAATAACCCTAACTAATGTTCGAACCTCTTCACTATAGTAAAGAGGTCTAAATACTATGTGATGCTACTACTGTGTTCTCCGGTAGCCTTATTATAAGGCAAGTTTGAATGATATAATATATCCATATATTAACATTTTTGCTTGTTTTTGTTGAAATAAGGATTTCAGATCAAATATAATTGTAAACGATTTTCTATGAGTTTTTCATGTTATTTTAACGGTCCTAAGAATTTTTATAAGTTTGTGCCTTGCACTATTGGTTTGAGTTTTCGCGACTTTTCTCCGATATTCTCGGTTTTCACTATCGGCTAAGAAGATAACATATATGGCTGTGCATTGGGTAGTAATTAGCCACTAAAAGTATACGTATAATTTTGGGCGAACTAGAGATAGTGGTAGATGGACTGGCTCGGATAATTTTAAACTGGTAATGATAGAGTTATGCTTCCTGCCAGTCAGAAGACTGATATACAACGGCCGTTCCATTTTATATAGCGATGCAACATTCACTTTGCTCACCGATTTAGTACGGCAGTTATTGGTTCTGTGATGGGTACATTGGTTTTTGAAGTGCGAAGAACACATTATTGTGATTTATCTTGTTCTTAATATTATGCTGAGCAGATAGCAGAAAGTCTCTGCTGTATTTTGGCCTAAATATGAGCCATTTTGGTGGTTGGAAACCAGAGTTAGATGATTTTACAGATTATGCCCTCCAAACTAACTATAATCATCTATTTTGGGGTTGGCTATAATACCAGCGTCGCATGTGCATGAGATTGATGTTTTTGAAATGTCATTTATGCTTATTTTCGTGGATTAAATGCAAGATATGCGATTTTCAAGACGAAATGACTAGATCTCGTCGTTGAAATTTTGATAGCCTAGCCTGAAAATCCATATTCTGGGTACATATGGCTCAAGAAAGCCAAACTTCATTGCTTAGAAATTAATATCTTATATAGATTAATAATTATAGAACCCAAGAGAGATTTCTTGGTATTGATAGGATCTTTGCGTTATCATATATTTCGTGATCAGCCGACTTGGGTGGCTGACAGTACTAATCTGATGTATAGACCAGAAAATGAAATTAGCAGAACATTAGCTCAATGTTTGCCATTCCTATCTAACTTTCATCTGGTGGTAGATGAGTAAAGTTTAACAGGTGATAGTATATATCTTCTGTTTAGTGATAAGCACACTTTAAAAGATATTTATTATATCAATCAAGCTTTGGAAAGGAGTGGAAAGCAGTGATTTTGATAAGTTTGAAATGTTTCCAGGGACACAGTGATCTCTCAGGTAACATGCCCCTTGGTTTTTGGCTTGGTTGGTTATGAAAACCTACTAGCACCGTTATAAACCCATTATTGAAAGAGTTCTAATCAAAATGTCATGTTATTTCATCCATGATCTTTGTTAAATAGAGTTAAAACATCAGAATTTTATCTTCTCCAGAGTTAATATATGTCGAAATTTTAGTTTTTCAAAAAGTTTAATTTCATGAAAATAATCTATAAAAGGATCATTTTAACCTGTATGCGATACTAAAGCTGTTATGAATTAGAAAAAGCTTTAAAATCCTTCAATAGTTGCTCTAAATCCAGTTTTGGGACAGATTTATGATTTTCTCCCATACATTGATTCATTACGTAGGTCAATATTAGAATTTTTCAAGCTGACGAAAACGAAATCAAGATAGCATATAGCACTCATATAGAGAGTTCGAAATTACAAAAAGATCTATCTTTTTAAAAGTCTGAAATGATGTTTAGAGAAGTGGCAAATAAGCAGTAAAAGTTTTGTAAGAAGCAGTTTTCGATCTAGTAAAAAAGGACAGTAAAAAAATCAAAAATGGGTTAATGGTCTAGTGGTATGATTCCTGCTTTGGGTGCAGGAGGCCCTGGGTTCAATTCCCAGTTGACCCCTTTGTTTTTTTTGCTTTTTTGCATTTTTTTATTTCTGTCTCTGGCTCGCTAAACTAGCCGTAAGTGAATAAAAAACCGCTCGTAGCCCGATAGAAAATAAACTGTGTAGACTATCAAACGGGCTGCATGAGTCATTTATTCAATCGGTTCCTGGTTAATTGATCATCCCCTTTTGAAGTTTTTTTTTGGTGTTATCAAGCTAATTAACTAAAGACTATACAAGAATTGAGTACCAAAATGGGTGAAGCTAAGCATACTCCTCGTTGTATCTTTGTCCGTCATGGGTAAGTAGATATAATTAAAGGTTAAGAAAATTGGTCAATCCGTTCCCGTCGGAGTTCTAAATAGGTGAAGGGAAGGAATAACATGGGAATGATATATGAATACTAACTTTGACAATCAATGAATTAATAAACAGACAAACCGAGTGGTCTAAATCGGGCCAGCATACATCATACACCGATATCCCTTTGACTGAATTTGGTGTCAAACAGATGAGAGCAACGGGTATTGCATTGATTGGTAATGAACCTACTAATTTGATTGTACCAGCCAATTTGAAGTTGATTATTTCATCGCCTAGAACCAGAGCACAACAGACAAAAGGTTTATTATTAGAACCTTTAAGTGCTATGAACAAATCTCATATTGAATTTGATGTCGATGAAGATATAAGAGAATGGGAATATGGTGATTATGAAGGGTTACTTACTAAGGATATCAAAGAATTAAGAAAGTCAAGAGGTCTTAATGGTGATGACTGGGAGATCTGGAGAGATGGTTGTGAAAATGGTGAAGACTATAAACAAGTTACTGAAAGAGTCGACAGGGTGATTGCTAAGATTAGAGCTCTTCATAAGATCGCCATTGATAAAAACGAACCTTGTGACGTTGTAGTTATAGCCCATGGTCATATCTTAAGATGTTTTGCAGCAAGATGGGTAGGGAGAGAAATCTGTTGTAATCCACAATTCATGCTAGATGCAGGTGGAGTTGGTGTATTGAGTTATCAACATCAAAACATTGAAGAACCAGCTTTGTTATTATCTGCTGCTTTTGTGGTACCAGTCGAAGAAAAATCTGCAGATTTATAATGCGATCATTTGTGTCTTTTTATTGCAAGATAGTCAACTAATCACTGACATCTTGAGATATACGTATCTATTGGCTTATGTAAATATTTACTAAACTCAAAGAGTCAAAAATAATAATAATAATAAATAATAAATAATCATAGATATAATAAGACGCTAGTTTCTTAATTCAGAAAGCAATTCATTTTGCTCAAATGAATAGACTCTCTTCCCAAAATTGAGACCATCTCTCTTCAATACCCCAGTAGTGGTAAAGTTTCTTTTTGAATACTTACTTGTTGATGAGTAGAGTTGGGTAGTAGTTGTGGGAGTAGCAACGGTAGTATTCAAAGTACTTGTCGAATTATTTGAAGACAAAAACCCTTTACTACGATTTAAATTTGAAGGATCTTTCAAATCTTGAATCGAATTGGATGTATTCAATGTCGAACTACCTACAACGGGAGGTATGATATGATTCAAAGGTAAAGGTGGGGCCACTTTGGATTGTTGACTATATGGTTGATAGTTATATGCGTTCATTTGATTTTGAATTTCTTCAATTGTATTATGCAATGAATAGTTGTATGAATTATTAGAATTGTAATCTTCTTCAGATTTCATATTGAATGAATGGACATTCTTTGTGTTGTTATTGCCAGGATGATGATTATGATTGTTATTGTGATTGGGGTGTAGATGATTGTGTAAGTTGTTGGTAATTAAGCTAAGACCACTTCTACTTGCGACTGTCTTTGGTGATATGCTTAATGCACCATTATTGGTGGTACCACTTTCAATAGGAGAAGTTATATTGTTCAAAGTTTTGAAAGATGGCATTATTCCCTGTGTTATTGAATCCTGATTCTGCAAGAGATCCATATTGTTCTCACTGTTTTGACTGATGTTGTTCTCAGAATTCTTTTTGGTCAATTGAACGGAGGTAATTCCTAAACCTTTGCCTCCAAAATTAGGAATTATATGTTGATCTGATTCATCCAATAGATTAGTGGCACTTTGATTGGCCTTGAAAGAGGATGAACCCTTGAGGTTTTTGAAAGATACATATTCGGATGATTTATTAGCCTCTTCAAAGTTACCTTCTTGACTAATTATAGGACTCAATATAGTATTACTACTTGTGATCCTTGTCCTTATTGGACTTTCCTGTGAATCAGTTGAAACATGAGAATTGATCGTATCTATAGATTTTCTTATGAAATGTGAGACTTTTTTACCTGCATGATTCAAGTTATCCGATGTCTTTCTTAAAAATGGTTTCAACTTTTCAGATTGAGTATTATTATTATTATTCCCACCGGATAAAATACTGGTATTCATAGAATTGATATTGTTTACTAATGGACTAGAAACGCTTGAAGTGGTTGGTACAATTATGCTATTGGTGGGACTAAGCTGATTATTTGGATCATAATAAGGGCTTATAGGGTCCTGTGGATTTGTCAAAGTGGCCATTGAAGTTAAGACTTGTTCATCGACATTTGGTTTCCAAAACCTTGGTTTTCTTGGTGTTGTAGGAGAGATTGCACCATATTCATTCATATAGTATTCATTCCCTGTAGAATTTGCAAGCAAAGGAGTAGAGACAGTTGAATGATGACCTCTTGATGAAGTTGACGATGAAGTATTTAATGATTCATGTTTCCAACTCAGGATAAAAACACCAGTAATGACCAAAAAAGTTCCAATGACAATTAAAAACCCAGTAATACCCAAAATCTCCTTCCATTGCTGATAAAAGATCAAACCATTTGAGATATTTGTAATGTTATATATGCAGAATACCAAGGGGTATAATACCGAAGTTGATATATTTTTCAAACCTTGGTTCAACAGGTATAGCTGAGAGAGACACAAAGTAAGGAATGAAATCAACAATAGATATGTCGTCAAATGGTTCAATTGTTTCAACTTTTTGTTCACAAACATCAATAATAAGATTTCAATTGTGGATTTAGCCAATAGTAATGAATAAGCGGAAAGTGTTCCAGAAGTAACACCGAATAGGAGACCTTGAACCTTACTTTGCTTTTCATGGCTGAATGCAAAAAACTTGTAATGTATGAAGCTCAATAATCTCGATATAAATGTATAAAGTGATAATTTAAACCGTATCATCAAATGTCTTTTATTTTGGCCTTCAAAGATTGTTTCGTCACGGTATAGCGATTGTATTTGGGTATCTAAGTTCTTGATGTGCAATTCTATATTCAACAAGCCGGCAAGATAGCTCTTGATTGTTCTTTTATCATTTGAGTCTGTTCTTCTACCATGGTTATGCCATTGAGCCTTTGATATGACGATCCATAATAGGCATGAAACAACCATAAACATATCAATAATGACCCATATTATGAAATTCTTTTCTTTCATCAATGTTATGAATTCATCTAGATCATATTCGGGTTCTCTGATCGAGCCACCAAAAAAAGCTATCAATAAAGCACCAAGACTAATCAATAGAGTACCAATCAAGGAATATGCCGTAAATGATTCGTGTAGTATTAGAGCGTTGAATATTGTATTGAATACCAAACCAATTGATTGTAAAGGACTTAGTACTATCAGGGGTAAAGTGGTTATCTGTATACTCGATCCAAAAATATTTGATATTATGAATAGCAAGAATCCAATATGCCAAAGGGATCTCTTATATGGGGGTACTACAATACCCGAATCCTTGGCATCATTATGTATGAGATGGGATTTTCTTTGAAGTATGAGACCAATTGATTGACAAGCAGAAGATATGACACCAATAGTACAGCCCAGAATGATATTGGTCTTACCGATTTTCGGTTGAGCTTGTGATTGTATATTTAACAATAGTTGTTGCCCTGTGTGCCTTACAGATATCTGGCTCAAATCTACTGGGGACAGCAGTGACAGGAAGACACCGTACATCAGTGACTCACGTGTCTCCTGTGCCTGCACCATCTAGTCGAGTTGATTCCTTGTGATATATAGATATATGAATATATCTTGATTTGCGTGGATATACGTGGAGGGTGCCTGAGATGTGGCCAGTGTCACTAGACATAAATGTACCCAGATAAAATAAATAAATGTATAAATATGTATGTACATGCCATGGCGGCAGCCCACCGCTTAAATAATCGTCGCGTCGGCGTGTGGGCGCATGAGTCGGCGTCGCGTCGTTTTGTTTGGTTGCTTGCGTCGGCGCCCTCACGTTGCACGCTCTATTTAGCGTGGAGTGGGTTTATATGTGAGAGTGGGTATGGATATGGGATGGGTGGGCATGGACGTGTGTATATGGATGGAACCAATTGAAGCACATGTCCGAACTACAGTTGCAACTGGGCGATATACTGCTCCGACTCAGCGCACAGGATCCGGATCTGGTAGCAGAGGGGCTCCACAGCGTTGACACTTTGTTTGGCAGGCTGGTCTTGCAGGCTAATAGCGATGGGTCTTCCAGCAGTGGTAATGGCACTAGCTCTAGCAACAACAGCAATGGGAGTGGGAACAGTAGCAGTAGCAATGCTGCTGACTCAAAGAAAAAATGGAGAGTGCCGAGTGACAATGACCCTGTATTTGGAGAGTTTTTAACTTTACAAGATGCCCCAACTTATAATATAACATCACGTCTGATAACACTTTTACCTATCATTATTGTAACCAATACCAAAGGCAAATATTCAGATGATACGGTAATACTGGTTTTCAAAGTCTTGCAAGGGTGCTTATTATTACATCCAAATTCAAGAGATTTATTTCAATACGAAAAAAACATGTCTAGTCTCTTAAATTTCATATCACCATCGCCTCCAATATATTCATCACAGGTGATATGTTCGGTAATACAAACGTTGGTATCCTGCCTCGTTAAAAATGTGCCCAACCTAAGATTATTTGAAAGACTTAATGGGCCTGGGATAATATGTAACCTATTGAAATACAAACCAACATCAGTGGATAACAATAAAAATGATTTGGACTCATCAAAGGAAATTCAAGTGAAAGCATTAGAATTCTTGTTTTTTTATCTTGTCCCAGAGACACATAAATTCGAAGAAGAATCACACAAATTATTTGAAAAACCTTCGAGTAATAGCAGTAGTAGATCTTCATCTCCACAATTGGGTGATAGATTAAACGATATACATTCTAATGACTATCAAGATGGGTTCATTAGGAGAACAACAAAGGATAAGGCAGCTATATTGCGACAGTTTTTAAACAAGAACATTACCGAGGGATTAGTCACGGAGCTTCTAGAGAATAAGCCTTTTGGAAATATGAAGAATGAGTGGTAAATAGACACTTTGTGTTAATAAATAAATAAATAAATAAATAAATAAATAAATAAACCTATACCATCACAACACCCCAAAATGTCGTCACCGAGCCATGAAAAATTCCCACGCGAACCTCATTGAGCCGTGGGCCGAAAGACGAAAGAGCTAGCTAGACATAATGTTTTACTGTTAGGAGGATCTGCTCATCTGGGGAACACTCAGCTATAAAGTACAAACTTATATATATATACATATATATACAAAGGTTCCATTGACGACAGACTAACACTGGAACGCCCGATCTGTACTTTCTAGAACGCACAAGAATGATAGCTGCTTTCTTCATATTCAATTCGAAAGGAGAAGTCCTGATCTCTCGTTTATTCAGGGAGGGAGTTAAAAGGAACGTTTCGGAGGTATTTAGAATCCAAGTGATATCTAATCCGGATATAAGATCACCAATATTGACATTGGGCTCAACGACTTTTTTACATACAAAACTCAATTCACTATGGGTTGTATGCGTTACTAGGTCGAATGCCGACGCATCTGTAGTATTCGAATTTTTAAGTCAATTTGTCAATTTGTTAAGCGGTCTCTTAGCTGGTGACATCAGTATTAATAACAATAACAGCAATAATGCATCGGTCTCAAGACGTGGCTCGGATGTGAATCCAGTGAATACTTCATATGCTAGTAAGGGTAAACGAGACTTGATAGCGGAAGAAGATGTCAAGAATAATTTCACCTTGATATATGAACTATTGGATGAGATGATTCAATTTGGTTATCCGCAGACAACAGACATTGAAATCATTAAACTAAACTTGACTTCCAGTATAAAGCTAACAAGTTCCTCCTCGGTATCATCGTCTTCGTCCTCATTGGTCAATGTTAACGGTGGATCTTCTTCTTCTTTGAGTATCGATGGAGCATCGAAGAATATCTTCAAGAAGACACTATCAAGGACAGGTACTTTGATTAGAAAATCAAATGCAAAAACTATCACACCAAACAAGAACAACAAGGATTTAAGTCATCTATATTCAAATACACCTTGGAGACAACCAAGCATAAGGTATAGAAAGAATGAAGTATTTGTCGATGTTATAGAAGATATCAGTCTATTGATGTCCTCAAATGGGGATATAATAAGATCATTTGTGGACGGTAAGATCAAGATAAATTCGAAATTGTCCGGAATGCCCGTATGTTCATTTGGTATGGCTAATGAAAATGCCAATACCGTGGATCCAGATTCGACTTTTGACGAATTGACCGAAAATGAATCACTGACAAATTGCACCTTCCATCAATGTGTTAGTCTCAAAGATTATGACGAAGAGAAACTTATCAAATTCATCCCACCAGATGGGGAATTCGAATTGATGACATATAGAATCAATATCGGATTTGATAACTTACCATTTTTGGTCAAGGTAAAAGCTATCCCATTGGGCCATAGTAGGGTGGAATTCAAAGTTACTTTGATTTCAAATACAACCGATAAATCGATGAGTTATAAAGATTTGAAAATCAAGATTCCAGCGCCACCAAATACAATTGATTTCCAAATCGTGGAAAATCAAAGCGGTTCCAAACCCAAATTCGCCACAGATGAAAATATGATCATTTGGAACCTCAAGAAATTCCAAGGTGGGTTTAATAGTAAGATGTCATTGATCTGTATCTGTGAAACAGCTTCTAATTCAGAGAATAATGCAAGATGGACAAAACCTCCAGTTTCTCTAACCTTCAGTATAGATAAGTATTCGGCATCGGGTCAATTGGTGAAATACTTGAAAGTCGACGAAGAATCAAATTACTCAACGGTGAAATGGGTTACTTATCAAACAAATACCAAATCTTTCGAAATCCGCTACTGAAGAAGAAAAAAAAAAAAACACGGACAATGTTACATTCTAGTTCAACTAGCAGTTGTATGTTTTCTTTTGTATAATTCATATATGCAGGTTGTTTATTAATTTTATGTATCTATATAATTATTTCTATATATATATATATATATACATTTCTATGTACAATTAACGACATCATCACACTTTTGACAAAGTTCTTCTTCTGAAACCTTGTTAAACTTCCAACACCTTGGACATTTCCCCATATTGGATTTGGTCACTTCTAATTGAACATTTTCAAATCCATTATCTCCTTCTAATGGTACTTCAATCATAGTCTTATAAATGAACTCATTTTTAACCAGTGGTTCATTCAAGGAGACCTTAGAAACTACGAAATAATCTGCCAATTGGCTTTCGCAATCAGTCAAGAGCTTGGAGACATATTTATTATCACTGGAAAAATTAAGATTGATTTGAACTTCCAATGGGTTCTTGATGACTTTGTCCAGTCTGGTACCTTTATCTAACAAGAGTTTGAAATTATCGATGATCAATTGTAAGTTATTGAAATCGAATTCTGCCTCTGGGTTATTGAATCTTGTGGGTAAATGGTACCATTGACTCATTGCTGGAGATTCCAAACCTTTTGTTATAGTCTCACTAGAGTTATTCCAAACTTCTTGGGTCATGATAGGCAAGATGGGGGATAAAGACACAGTTAAGAATTTCAAGATCTCATTCAATACGGTTTGAGTGGCTAATCTCTGTTTTGAGTCCAACGAATCCGTATACAGGATATCTTTCTTGATGTGGAAATAAGTCGACGATAGATCAACGTTGATGAATTGATTTATATCCTTGATGACTCTGGAGAAATTGTAGTTTTGATAACTCTTCAAAGTGTTTATCTCTAATTGCCTCAATCTATGCAAAGTACATTTATCCAATAGATCCAAATCCGTGTCATAGTTTGAATTAGTTTTAAAACCATTCAAATTACCCAACAAAAATTTGAACGTGTATCTAATTTTTTTCAAATTTTCGGCAATGTGAGACAATATAACTGGCCCAATTGATACTTCGTTTGTATAATCACTTGAACTGACCCAAAGTCTTAATCCATCTATACCAAGCTGAGGGATCTTTTGTTGTTTATTGCCTTCCAACATCATATTAGGTAAGATCACATTACCTAAGGATTTGGACATTTTGTTTCCCTTTTGATCCAATGTGAAACCGTGCGTAACGATTTGTTTATACGGTAAGACAAGTTGGTCGTTTGGTTTCTTAGATCCAATCTTGACCAACAAACTACTCTGGAACCAACCTCTATGTTGATCACTACCTTCGAGATAAAGGTTCGATAAATAACCCCTCTTTGTAGCTTGATCCAACAAACCTTCGGATGTCAAATACTCTTCAATGGTATTCCACGAAGAACCAGAATCAAACCAAACGTCCATAGTATCTTGCCCCTTATAATAAGTCTTACCATCGTTATGATATGGATCAGGTAAATATTTATTGATATCTTCATTTGTACCGTTGAACCAATTAGATATATCTTCTTTTTCAATCACACTGATGATCTTATCAATAACCTCCCCGGAGATAATAGGTTCATCGGTCTCCAAATCGTAAATAACAGGGATAGGAACACCCCAACTTCTTTGTCTTGAGATACACCATTCATTTCTGGTCTTTACAAAGGCCAATAGACGATTTCTTCCTCTTTCTGGTAAAAAATCTATCTTGTTTTCAATTGAACTTGAAGTCTCGTCTTTGATCTTGGAAACATCGATAAACCATTGTGGAGTTGCTCTAATGACAATAGGCTTCTTCGATCTCCAATCGTAAGGATACGAATGGATATAATTTGGATCAACATAAAAAGTCATATTCAAGTCATTCATCTTATTAATCATCAATTCATTACCATCTTTTAAGACCCTTTTACCGATCAAATCGGATAACACTTCTGGTAATTCATCTGTATATTTCCCATATTTATCCACAGGGGAATAAGGGGAAATTCCCAACTTCAAGCATGTTAAATAATCATCATTACCATGTCCGGGAGCAGTATGTACCAAACCTGTACCTGCGGTATTTGTAACATGAGATCCATGGATGATGGGGAAAGTTTGTTGTGGAGATTGCAAGACAGGGTTTTGGTATTCAAGGTTAATCAACTCGTCACCTGATATGGTTATACCCGTTTGAGTTAATTCTGGATTTAATTTCAAGATGGACTCGACTAGATCCATTGCTACAAGCAAATTACCGTCCTTTGAAGATGATAAGATGGTATATTGTAAGTTTTGATTTACAGCAACGGCTTTATTTGCAGGGATAGTCCATGGGGTAGAAGTCCAGATGAGTAAATTGACATTTGATAAACCTCTGAGATCGGAGGTCAGGGGGAATTTAACGTAGACGGCAGTAGATTTATGTTCATTGTTGTACTCTAATTCACCTTCAGCCAAGGCGGTTTGATTTTCACAAGACCAATAAACGGGCTTGAAATTTCTTTTGATTAATTGATTATCTACCAATAGTTTGAACATCTTCAATTGATTAGTGACAAATGACTTATCTAAGGTTAGGTATGGGGTATTATAATCGGTCATTATAGCCAATTTCTCAAAATCCTTTGACTGAGATGCCTTGGAGTTGTAGGCATGTGCTGTAGCCTTGGAGTTAATTTGGGCAGAAGTTAGTTTGGTTGAACGTAGGGTTAGCAATTGTTGTTCCAACTCTTTAAATAAATCAGGGTTCTCTTCCGGTTTAATGGATTTCAACTGATTTGTAAGTCTTTTAGTTTCCGCTGCGGATTCCTTTTGAATGGACTCGACGGCTTTCAACTCAATTGGTAAACCGTGGCAATCCCAACCCATTCTATAGTAGACTTTCTTCCCCTGTAATAGATGAAATCTATTGATAAAATCTTTCAGTAATTTATTCAAGGCATGGCCAACGTGGATATCAGCATTAGCATAAGGGGGCCCATCATGTAGGATGAATAAGTCATCAATATTAGATACTTTCCTGTCCGAGTTCCAGTTATAAAGTTGAGTAGTAACTTGAGGTTTTAAAGTTGATTGAATCAGTTCATTATTTGATCTATTGGAGAAATCAGTCGAAGGTAGAGATATAGTGCTTGAGTAATCCTTGGGTATGGAGGTGGAGTTGAGCCTTTTCAAGGACAACAAAGACCTTGCACGTAGCATTCTATTCGTGGTTTAATAAGAGGAAAAGGCCTTATCGCACAATTCTACGCAAATCGAGTTACTGGGGGAATACTGAAAAATATCCTATCCATATCCACATCAAAACTGTATACCAGATGTTCGACATAATATAGCGTCGATCGTCCAGATTACTCGTTTGGGCAATGAGAAATATCTGATATCCCAGATAGGAAAAAGAGGGGAACCTTACCGAAAGAGGCAACAGCAATATACTTAGACACCCCACCCGCCACACCACCCCTCCGGAATGACTCACCTCATACTAAAACATCCCCCTCCAGCCACATACCACACCAAAATTCACGGAAAAACAATTTTTATGACTGATTTTATGATTCATAATTATTGAGCATGTATTACTCATATATATTCGTCATTACTTCCTTAAATCCATCGGATATTTAAACTATCATTATCCCATTTAATTGAAAGACTTTGAATTTTCGTTATTTGGTTGTAGTTGATTCATCATTTGACTGTTTGTTTGTTTAGTTGATTGATTAATTAATTGATTGATTGATTATTATATTCATCCATTTATTTGGTTTTA
Organism: Wenyingozyma nitratophila; assembly: GCA_030567875.1. Lineage (NCBI taxonomy): Eukaryota > Fungi > Ascomycota > Pichiomycetes > Pichiales > Pichiaceae > Wenyingozyma > Wenyingozyma nitratophila. The sequence goes on from JAJLSW010000012.1 coordinate 213,038, forward strand.
TTACTTAATTATACTATTCATTGACATATATACTTATTAGGTATATATTATCATCTTTCAAGTTATATTTCTACAGTTTATTATTAGTTCTTTGGTTCGGTTTTTCATTTTGGTATATTTTTTATTTTTGGTTGTATTTTATTTAAAAGATGGTTTCTTTTATTTCCCATTAAGTTGGTTGCTTAATATTGGTTAGCGGTTTTATACATATAGTGTGTTGTTTTTATATTGTGAATATTTTTATACAATATTAGAAACATTACATCTGTGTGTCTGTGTGTGTGTGTGTTTTTTTTTCTTTCCATTAAAGAAGAAAAGAGTTTTATTATTATCATAATTGTTTGTGATCTTAGAGAGTGTGTTTAGTTGATCAACAAAGACAAAAACAAAAAATGATTGACTATTCAAATTTAAAATCATTACCCGAGTTGTACTCTGATTGTGATAGTGAAGAGAATGATAGTGATTATGAACAAGATGAAGAAGTTAATTATAACATTGATCCTATAGTTTTACAACAAAATAGTATGAATCATAATACTACAAGTAATTCTAATACTACGGCAACTAGTAATAACGTCAACAACACTCAAGTATTATCCACTACTCTTAGAACAGAGAAGGATAAATTGATGTTACTAGTTGTTAAATTGACTATTCAAAAATTGATCAATAACTCATCATTGCATAACAATCTTCACAAATTCCTTAAGGATTTAATTATTAGATCCAAATTATCGTTTCAAAACTATCTCAAATTCCTTACTTTACTCATCAATCTAACCAGATCTACAGGCTCATCCTGCTCGTCTCTTTCCCTTACCGAGTTCAAGAAGAAGATTCTATTTTTATTGATCATTAGTGATGATTCGAAGAGACCAATCAATAATTGGTCAAAGGTATCTGGTTATCCCAGGGAGAAATTGATTGCAGATTTGAAGCATTTCAAATTGGTCAATGAGTTGTGTAATATCGATATCGATAAGAAGGAGTTAAGCAAGACTTCCTTCATGGTTAAAAAGGAGTTAAATAAATTTATAAAGTCTCTTTAATCATAATCATAATTAATTTTAATCATAGTTAAGCACTGTAAACGCCGATCGACGCACATACCAAAGACGATCGACGCTGATTGATGAGCCAAAAACAAAAAATGGCCGCTAGCCAAGAAGGACACCAAAGTATGTGTGTAAAAGTGACCATATTCCCATCCCATCGTGTCATATTCCCAGGTATCATTCAATACAACCGCAACCAAACACCATGGCTGAAGACAGTTCAAACAAGAATTCCTTTGAAAAGGCTCTCAATTCTTGGTCTTTGATCAACCTACCTGAATTGCAAAAGGATTTGGATTTAAAAGGTATTCAAATCAAAGAGTCGCAAGACGAATCATTGGCTAAACGTAAAGAATTGGCAAATTTAACCAAAGGTTTCAAGAAATTAACAGATGATGAGAAATTGAACCAGTTTAATACCTTGTTGAAATCATATCAAAATGAAATTGATACCTTGACGAAGAAAAACAAGAGTGTTGAGAGTACTTTCTTCCAAATCTATAGATTGATCTCCGAAGCTCCTGATCCCAAACCATTGTTACAAATCAGTATCAATGCCGTTTCTTCGTACAATGAGATCGATAAGTTGAAGCAAGAGAAATTAGAATTAGAAGAGAAGTTACTGAAATTCTCAGATTATGATCAATTAAAATTGAACTTTACCAAATTAGAGACTAATTTAAATTCATTGAATGAATCCAAATTAAAGGCAAAACAAATGGAATTCGAATCCATCTTGAAGGAAAGAGAATCTAATTTTAACAGGGAAAAGGCTAATTTGGCAAATGAAAATGGTAAATTGGTTAAAGATATCGAAGAGTTGAAAATATCAAAGGATATTATTACTTTGAAATTGAAAAATCAATTGAAGACACTTGATGACGGTAGCGGAGAAGGTGATGGCCATGATCTTGATGGTGCCGATGAACAATTTGAAGAGATTAAAAAGCAAAATATAGATTCAATCGAGTTGGATTTACTCAACAGAGATACAGAGACTGCCAAATTAAGAATTAAAGAATTGGAAAAGAGAAATGAACAATTATTAAAAGATTTATCCTTGGTTAATTCTAACCTTAAGAATGATGAATTGAAAAATGAATTCAATCTCAAGATTAATAGTTTAGAAAATGAAAATATCAAATTGATTTCAAGGTTAGAATTTGAAAGAAAAAAATTCGATTCCTTGGGTAAAGATAATGAATCCAATTTGAAGAAGATTGAAGTATTAACTTCTTCTTATTCTTCACAGATTGATGAATTACAAAAACGAATCCATGATACGATAGATTATGAAGATTTGAAGAAAGAATTACAGTTGATTAAATCCATCGAATTTGGTCAAGATGAACAAGACGACGAATTGGACGTTGATAGTTCCTTGATGCAAAGAAATAAGAAATTATCAAACGATTTAGTGGCGTTGAGATCCAAGTCGGATATTTTAACCACTCAAAACAATGAACTATCCAAAAAGATATCTATTTACGAAAAGGAAATCACTGCTTTGAAAGATATAAACAATAAATTAGAGATTGATCTATTAAACGTCGATAATAGTCAAGAAAATAATAACAATAAATGGGAAACTATGTCTATGATCTCATCTATTGCACCTTCTGTAAGGGCACCATCCATTGTTAGACCACCAACAAATTCGGGTAGATTATCACCTGCATCATCTATAATCAATGGAATCGAACCATCCTCCTCATCAAATAACGCCCAACAAGACAATTCAATCTTACCTATTATTACACAACAAAGAGATAGATTTAGAATTAAGAATAAAGAATTAGAAGAAGAGAGTAAGAAACAATTTTCCAAGATCTTGGAATTCAAAAGAGAGATTAATGTATTGAAAAACGATAACAAAGAGTTATACGAAAGAATTAGATTTTTACAATACCACAAGGATGACAATACTGCATCTTCCACATCAAAACAACAACAACAACAACAACAACATAAATCATACGATGTGGATTTGGAGGATAAATATAAGGAATCATACGAGAGTCAATTACATCCAATTGAACAATTCAGATTGATGGAGACAAATAGAATCAACTCGAGAATGTCACCATTTGAAAGAATCGTCATCCAATTGACAAAAGCAGTCTTATCAACGAATCAAACGAGGTATCTATTTGCCGTTTATTCAATAGGTATTCATCTTTTATTATTCATCTTCTTAGTCTATTTCATGAGTCATTCTACCGCTGCTATTGTGACTCAACCTGCCACTGTGTCCTCGAGTAAGAGTACGGGAGGAATGGCCAACGGTATTGGCAACACCAATAACCTCAACCTTATTTAATACATATATAACCAGTAATAAATAAACCAATGACATAACAAATTTAAAAACATCTATAAAAACGTCTATATAAATATATAAATATGAAAAACCCAATCCACGTGACCAGATAAGCCCATTTTGAAAGCGAGGCGATAAGAAGAAAACAATGACACACTTTTGATTTGATTTGGTACATGCCAGACACGGTGGAGTCATATATGTCCTTTAATCCATCGATTGATATATCTTTACCTCCCCCGGCTGGCCATCGTTACTCTACAAGAGATCCACATCTCTATTCAACCCGTTGCACCTCCATACATATACATATACATATACACACTTATACACACACAGATACACATACATACCTACCCAACCGCTCTAGAGATTGCAGTCGCTCCACACTATAATTTACTAGTTTCCTTTCCTCTGCAAGGAGACAGAGAATATAAGACGCATTTATGATACATTTTGGATATATACGCTTCTGATTAATCGAAAACAATGTCATTACCGAGATCTAAAAGTACAAGTGGTAACAAGAGACTCTTAAATGACTCTGAGACCGATAAGCTTTGTAAGATTATTTTAAATTTTTATATCAAATCGGCAAACCTTATCACTTCTTTACGTGATTCCAACTTGGAAGGAATCAGCTCATCAAATCCAAACCATAAACTAAACAAATGGTTCAACTTACTGACCAATAATAACTCCTCCATAAATGACGATATAGCAATCTGGAGAAAGGCTTCTGATCCTAATGATATCTTGAATTTGCCACCTTTGATAATCGAGACTTATTTAGACCTTAGGAATATGACAAGTGACCAAACTTTGGTGGTATACGACGATACAAAGGATAGCGACTCCAGCAGCGATGATGATGATGATGATGATGACAGCGATGATGACTATGATGAATACTCTAACCCTCTCGTTGTGCCCAAAGCAAATAAGAAATCCGAAATTGTTCTTGAGAGATGGTTGATCGAGTTTTCAATCAATGAATATGACAACGAAGCTAAAGAGATCCCTACAATATACAAACAGTTAGTAGTACTCTTTAGGGCTTTGACTTTTCTTGTCCAGTTATTACCAAGCTTTAAACTGATGAAATTTATCAAGAATGATGAAAGTAGACTGCATAATTTAAGTATCGGTACAAGGATCTTGGATGGTTCAAAGGCTATCTACTCCAAGGGAAGAATCGGATTGAGCAAGAACATCTCAGCTGACCCAAGGAAGGATAAATCCATAACCAAGTCAAATGATCATATAGTGGAGAAATTCCTCAAATCGGTGCTAACTCCCGTTGGTGCTTTGAAGATTTCAGTCAACTACAGAAAGAATTGTAAATTTGACTTATCATATAACGATATAATACTATCCTCTCAGTTCAATACAAGTGAACCAACGAATATAATCACCTCTGACTTAAAAAAGAAACAACAACAGGTTCAACTTCAACAACAGGTTCAGCAACAACATCAACAGGTCAAAAGACTATCACTATCAAGTTCGTCTAAATCGCCTACGGATTCGATCAAATCAACCCATACAAATCCGATACAATTGTTTAAAGTTGGGTCTATCAATAGTAGTAATTCACCACCACCAAATTTACCTCAATCTCAATCTCAGCTAATGCTTTCATCGACAAATCAATCCAGTAATTTGACTGCAAATACAACCTCTCAACCAATTCCGATGTTGGCTAAGAATAATAGATCCAATTCTTCCGCTTCTTTAGTTGCTATATTACGCCACAATAGAGGAAGTATCAATTCTATCAATACAGACAGATTGATTACAAACTCAGTTTCCCCAACAGATACTTTTTACCATGGTGGTAATACCAATATATCAACAAGTCATAATGCTAACCCAAATTCTCCAATAACTTCGGGATCAGGTTCAATCGGTTCTAATATAACTCATCCAACTAAATTTTCATCCTCATTTGGTTCAAGGTTTAGAAATAGTTATGGTGGAGCAGGAAGTTATAATAGTATCAACAATAACTTACCAGTTTCAAATTCAAGAAATGATAGTATTGACGGAACAATGGTGAATAATATGGCTATTAACATCTTGGCAAATAAAAGTCTAAGATCCAGTTCAATAGATTCGAATGTAATAGATGAATCACCAAATTCATATGACCCAACTTCGATGTATCTCAATCATTCTGTGAATAGATTTGGTAATTCACCAATTGGACAACTCAATTTCCCTCTTGAACATCACCATGATATTGGAGATGATGACGATGGAATTGATCAATTTGTTAAGATGCTAGAGAGTAAACCAGGCTTAAGATTTGCTTCTTCAACGTCTCAAAGGAGTGATAATAGTAATAATACTCATGATCATAGCTCATATAGTGAAAAGAACCCTGTTGTTGCCCCACAGACCGATGCTAATAACTCAAATGATGACTTGCTATCCAAATTTCAAATGTTGAAAGATTCTCATGATATGTTGAGCGATAACATCATAATGCAATCGTCGCAGATAATGGCTAATACTGGAAACATTACCAATAATAATAACAATAATAATAATAACAATAATAGACTATCGAGTTTAAATTCTCAAAGTCCCATTCCCCTGTTCCATTCGAGCTCATATAAAGATGATCAGCTGGGTTCCAGTCCTTCTTCGTATTCGATGCTCAGAAATCAAAGGCTGAATTCCATCAGTCAATCAAAGACCTCTCATGGTAATCAACCAAGTACAAGAAGGTCTTCGTCTATGTCTTCCAATTCGTCCAATTCATCTTCTATATTGAACCTATCATCATCACGTAGACGTTCAATTGGTAATGTTATACCACCACCACATCATTCTACGAATAAATCATCATCTGGTACCCCAATTGATATTTACGATGACCCTCAATTGATTCTCAGAAGAAACAGTGATATAAGAAGAAGAAGATCATCTGCTACGTCAAGTCATAATGTTATCAATCCGAATAATAACATGTCAAATTCGCCAAGTTCACAGATATTATTGAAGAACTTGAGCAGTTCTACAACTTCGACTACAAATATGACTCCTACTTATGCAAGGCTATACTCCGGTGGTGCTGCTCTTAGCAGTACTATTACTACCGCAAGCAATAATAATAATGATAATAATAACAACGATGGTGTTAGTCAAAGTCATAGCTTGAAGTCTGCTCCATTACCCGCATCCTCATTGCAACATCAACAGCGACTGGATGAAGTTTCTGAAAAATCTGAAGCTTCTAATCTTATCAAGGATAACAACAATAATACCAGTAGTTTAAGGGCAATGCTATTATCACACGGCTCGATATCGAAGAATGATTACAAGAGTTTTACAAGTGCTTCATCGCGTCGTAATTCAAACAGTAAGAATGCAATGAATCCCATTTCATCATCTGTGCCAATCAATAATGATTCTAATATGAGAATTGATCCTGAGTTATTGGAATTGAGAACCAATTTCAACAATTTAAATAAATTGAGACAAGGTCAAGAGGAGGTTATCATGGATGACGAGGAAGAAGAAGAAGAAGAAGATGATAAGAATTCAGAAGGATCGCTTTCACCTAATACGAAGCCAGACACTACAAGAAGCGGAAATTCATTGATGAAATTCAACCAAGATGAATCACATATGAGTATCTTGAGAAACACGTTGATCGGAAATAGATCACTGACACAATTAGCTAACCATCCATCTATAAATTCAAGCCCAGCCACTACGGCAGTTACAGGGACTTCAGTGGATAGAGATGCATCGATTCATTCTGCCGCCGCTTCATCTCTAGCGGCTGTACAAAACAGAAGAAACTCGATTCTTTTGTCGAAAAAGCTTTATTTGAATCACAAGAGTGCTTCACAATCGAGTTTGAATGAGTCTAACCATAATCAATTGTATTCGTTACGTCAACCGTCATCTTCTTCATCTCCTGGGAATGTCAATAATAAATCAGAGACCCAATTACGTCAACAACAACAACAACAACAACAACAACAACAACAACAACAACAACAACAACAACAACAACAACAACAACAACAACAACAACAACAACAACAACAACAGCTTCAACAGCTTCAACAACAGCATAACTCACAAGTTGAAGATGATGAAGACGAGTTATTATTCGCAATGAGTGACATGACGTCGGTCAAGAACGCACACGAGTATTAATTCATTCTTTGCATCATTTATTTATTTATTTATTTATAAAAGTGAGATATAAACACTGGGTTGAGTTCACCCACTATCATAATCATAATAACACATCTAATCTAATCTAATTTAATCTAATCTAATTTAACCTAAAATATTGAAGTACTTCTTTTGTACTTCCTCCTGGTTTCATATATTCAGTACATACCGATAGAACAAAAAAGCTTGGATCAGACTAAGCATTTAAACTAAGCCGACTGCTGACTACTGACTAAAGACAAGCCACTGGTTAAATGGACGGATGGCGTACAGTCGCGAGGAGATCTGCGGAATTGCCGTTTTGGGACGGGCCCTATTTACGAGATCTGGTAAAGTGCCCGATTGGTACTAATGAGAAAAATGCCATATATATATATATTATATACTGTGCAATATATCTCTAACAGAAACAACGGTTCAAATCATCTGACTTCCCGATCTGGTTATCGAGGACCCAATTAACGTAACCCAGGCTTTGACAACATCCCACCGAATCAGGCAATTTAATGGTGTAAAATTGCAAAAACCACCATAATAGCTAGCCCCCTCACATTAGAAAAACCAGCCATCTCAATAAAAAAATCTTGATTTGGTGGGATCAAACAATAGACGATGTACATATGTGGTATGCTTTGGGTATAGATTTAGCCCAACCGTGATCTGAAAATCGTATATATATATATATATCTCGATGCCACTTTCATTGATCTGGGCAGTTAATTGTAACCATATACTTTTTTTTTCTTTCTCTCTATATATGTATAATATTTATCACTCGTTTTATTAGTTTAACCCCATCCATTCTTTTTACAAAACCTAAACTACAGGTCAACTATCCCGCTTTTGTCACTCTTTTTAAAACAAATCTGCCAACTTTACTATTCACTCATTAATTCAAACATATAATATATTTAACATCCAAAACACAGAATGAAGCTCATAAATATCATCACGGCTTTAGCGCTTCTTTCGCCTGGTGTCTTATCTGATCTAGTCACCGTGACAAGAACAGGTTATACTACAACAAAGACAGATGTAGTCACCAAGAGTGTCACTACAAAGACCGTATATAATAGCGATCCAACCACAGTTACATTGGGTGTACAGAGACAATCTGCTCAATCTAGTGACCCTCTTGTCATAATGGATCCAACCACTTCGAGTACACTATCTTCATCATCATCATCATCATCATCTTCTTCTTCTCCTTCTTCTACAACTTTAGCTTCAACTTCAGTTGCATCAACCGACTCAATTGCAACCGCTAAATCTGTTTCCTCTACTTTATCAACCAAAACCACTTCTACTATTGAAGCTACAAAACCACAAGCTACTATTCTTGCATCTGCTTCAACTACTACATCGACTATTTTCTCCAACACTGCTTCGAGTGTATCTCAAACTACTGGTACAGTTATTTCTTCAATTCAGATCGCTTCGACTACTTCTGAGAATATCACCACTACTTCAATATCTTTAAGTGTGACCATTGATACTTCGACTCTTACCGCTGATACTACTATTGTATCAACGAAAAGTCCATCATCTGCTTCGTCTGCTTCATCCTCAGAAAAGACCATCTTCCTTTCATCTTCTCAGTATGCTCACTTCTCAAATTCTTCATCTGCTTTGACCTCATCTACTCTCACTACTCTGTTAACATCAACCTTATCAAAATCAGTAGAAGAGACTTCATCTTCATCTTCATCTTCGAGCAAGGCAACTACTGCTACACCAGTTACAACCACATCAGCAACCACCACATCAGCTGCAACTACTGCAACTACTGCTGCTTCAACTATTGATTTATTCAATGTTATTTCCACAGATGCTCCAGATTCAGTCTTCTCAAGCGAAGAACTCCCATTAGAAATACTCTCTGGTGTTGATAATGATGGTCTTCCAATCGAAACCAATAAATTCTATGAGAATTTAATCTTAGACGATCAAACAGATACTTCTTTCTACTATCCATATTCTGGTCATTATATCACCGAAGACTATTACGGTTATGCCATTGCTCATATTGCTTCTTCTCAGTATACCTTTGGTGGTGAGGAATCGGATGGTGATTATGAATACTATATTAATCCTATTGATATCGCTTCATTGATCTTCTCTGCTACTACTTTCAGTTCATCCAATCTCAAATTGGAAGTCACAGAATTAAGACATTCATCGGTATTGGTTACTCTAACCGATGGTACAGATTCAAATTATATCGATATTCCAATTGTCCAAGGTATGGGTTTCAACACCGCCATTTATAACGGTGATTTGATTCCTCAAATTAATTCAGCCGTTGGTATTTCCACTTTAACAACTGAAACTTCAGATGCTTTAGCCGATGGTGTCTTGAAATACAAGGTCACTTTGTATAACGATGTTGATTGGTTGATTTATGTCACCTTACCATCAGGTTATTCCACCTCCGATTTCGAATTATCCGTCGATAGCACTTATACATTAAAAGGTAATAAAGCTATAGATGATATTATTATCCAAGTAGCCGTTGCTCCAAGTTCCACTGATTTGGAATCTTATTACGATGAAGCTGCAGGTATGTATGCTACAACAATGACATTATCCGGATCATTTGTTGAAGAATCCAATGGTGTTGCTTATTATGCTCTAAATTACGCCACTCAAGGTTCGTCTGCAAGTGGTAAAATCGTTGTATTTGCCTTACCTCATCATGTCGATTCATTAACATCATCTACAAGTTCTTCAGCTACTGGTATTAGTTTAGATTCCACTACAAAGGGTCTGATGTATGCCTTCTTAACAAACAGTTTAACAATGGAAGAGACTTTACATACAGATGTTCAATTCTTACCATATTCAGCAGATATGACCAGTGATTTATCATATACAGCTGCTCAATTACAATTTATTGGTTCTGTTGCCAATGATGAATTATCCGTTGATATTGCCTCTTTAGTCGCTGCTCAGACTTCAAATTATTACGCTGGTAAAGTCATTGATAAATACGCCTACATCCTTTTAACTGTTTCTGATATAATTGGTGATTCGGATGTCACTGCTAGTGCTTTGACACAATTGAAAGATGCATTTGCAACTCTATTAAATAATGAACAATATTATCCATTGATCTATGATACAAGGTATGGTGGATTAACTTCTTCTGCATCTCAAAGTGGTGATACAGGTGCCGATTTTGGAGCTGGTTATTATAACGATCATCATTTCCACTATGGTTATTTGATCCATGCTGCTGCGGTAGTCGGTTATGTCGATGCCAAAGCCGGTGGTTCATGGGCTGAAGACAATAAAGGATGGGTTAATTCATTGATTCGTGATGTTGCCAATCCATCTTTAGACGACACTTATTTCCCAGTATCAAGAAGTTTCGATTGGTTTGCCGGTCATTCATGGGCTGCTGGTTTATTTTCATTTGCCGATGGTCGTAACCAAGAATCTTCAAGTGAAGATTATAACTTCTCGTATGGTATGAAATTATGGGGTAAGGTTATTGGTGATAAATCTATGGAATACAGAGGTGATCTTATGTTATCCATTCAAAAGAGAGCCATGAACTTGTATTACTTATATTCATCTGATAATACCGTTGAGCCATCAAGTATCATTGGTAATAAAGTTGCCGGAATTGTATTTGACAATAAGATCGATTATACAACATGGTTTGGAACAAATACCGAATATATCCATGGTATTCATATGTTACCAATTACCGCTGCATCTGGTTTGATCCGTGGATCTACCTTTGTGGAAGAAGAATGGTCAGATAAATTATCCAGTTTGGTATCAGGTTTAACATCAGGTTGGGCCAGTATCTTGAGAATTAATCAAGCCTTATTCGATCCATCTGATTCTTATTCATTCTTTTCATCATCCTCTTGGTCAGATGATTATTTGGATAATGGTCAAAGTAAAACTTGGGGTCTTGCCTTTGCCGCCGGTCTCTTAAACTCTACTTGATTAGAATTTGCTATTTTATTGCTTTTCAGAGTCAGTTTCCATTATAATCTTTATCTTATTTTTTTTACGAAGTTATTCACTAGCCAATTACTAGGCTATTTTGTCACGCAACACAAAACTCTCTCTTTCTCTCTTTCTCTTATGTATGTTATTTTGTATTTTAGTATCCAGTACAATTTTTAATTAACTTTACTTTTAAGGTTTGCTTCCGTAAAACAAAAAAATATGGGAAAATTAGGCTTTATGCTGAACTTTAAAACCTTGCATTAGCTCCAATTTAGTGGGCTTGTTAGTGAATGAAGCGTTACGGGGAATGAATTAAATGGTCGTATATATATATACTTAATAGGTGGCACTGGAAGTCTAAAAACCCCGCGTCCCGAAGAAGGAAGCAAATAAACTCGTCAATAAAGCGTAATCGCGCACGGAGAGTTAAAACGCCAGGGATTAGACACCCCAAATAGGGCAAAAGCCGTGGGAACCAAACGAGGAAGATTTGGAATTTGGCTCTGGCGTTTAAACTTTTACAAGAAACCTAAACTTCTCTCGAACTATAGAACGAACGGAACTTTATCAAACATTTCTGGGGGGATTCTAGGGGCACTATGAGTCTAAGAGAGTGCGCAATGATGATCTAAATGACCTTTCTTCGTATAGGGTGATCATCTGCGGGTTGTATATGAAATTGTTTGAATGGGATGAGATACTTGTAGATATAATGTGTTCCTCATGTTCGTGTATATATTAATAGAAACAAGGAGTAGAAGGAACGTGGAAGAGGTAGTTGAAGAAAGTCGAGGAATACGGCCGTACCCACCAGCCGTGCGCTGAGCTGGCAAAATCCGCTGCTCTGCAATACGGCAAGGAAAACCGAGTAAAAGGGAGAAGAAAATGGGAAAAATTGCGGCCAGCTGATGGAAGAGAAAAAAAACCTGGCTGCACCCGAAGACCAACGTTAAAAGCATTTAAGCAGCCCTGCGGAAAAAGAAATGCTAGAAAAAAAAATAATTACATGCCTTTGCACCACTTTAGTTCATGCCCTCCTACCTCACCTACCTGACCTGGTGGTCTTTTGTTATCTTTTTAGTCGATATTCATCAATTTGCTACTTGGTTAATAGCATCAATAAGAACAGATGAATAAATAAATTCTTGGCCTATACTGCACATGTAGTATATACGCGATTACTATAAATAAACATCAAAACTTGCTCTACCTTTTTCTAATAATACATACACATACACACTGAGTGTATGAATATATATATCTTTTCCTCTCTCCTTTCAACTTTCAACGGCGATGGAATGCAAGCAGCGCCCGGTACGATAAATAATTTTCAATCCTAATTATATTACCTAAATATGTGCCAGTTTCGACTAACTCCATCACACTAACAAAGGGTCACTTGAAGCTAAAAGTATAAAAACCTAATTTTGGCCTAGTATTGTTTTAAGATTATTTTGCTCTTGTCATGTTTTTTTTTAGTTTTTTGTTTTTTGTTTTATTTTTATTTTTATTTTTCTTCTGTAGTGGTTATTTCCCTTCGGATTATTAACTCTTTCAACGTTTGCTGCATTAAACATGCCACTCGAGTATAATATCGATCAGCTGTTGCTGTCGATCTATATGTATGTACGTTTGAGAAGAGGTGGTTCGTGGTAAATTTATTTATTCTTCCACACTTTTAATCAATTTACCTAGCCCTGCTGTATGTATGTATGTCTGTAGCTGTGTAAGTAGCTGTGTATGTAGATACGTTTATATGTATATATGTGTTTATATTTACTTATATACAGTAGTTTGCTTTAGTCTAAAAAAATGTTAGTCTGTTCAAAGCGCTCTTTAGCACAAGGTGAAATGCATTAGACTATTATTACCGAGTTACCTGGTGATGGGATACATGAAGGAGGAAATGAAATTTGATGTTAAATAAAACAAAGGCAGGGTTGAGATTAAAAGCCCCGAACATGTATTGAGTGAATGTAATCGAATATGCTAAATTAAGTCCACATTTAAACCGGGCAGGCTAGCTTTAAAACTGTTTTATTTTAGCTATTGTCTCTTATTTTATTGTTATTAGTGATAAAATTATTACTTTTTCAAAAAAGGGTGTATCTCAATATAAAAAAATAATATAATAAGACGCATCAACAAATTTAAGCTAATTATACATTGTATCCCTTGTACCTACTCTATTCTACTATAGAAAAAGACAATATCATCAATAGTCTCAAATCTAAACCCCTATTTATGTGAGCCTTGAAACTTCCCAACCCTACAGTAATTGTCCATTAAACTTTTTTGTACTGCTCCTCAATACCGTTTTCATTGCTTATTGTTAGATGAAATATGGGCTGTTCATTCTCGGTCATCACTTAAAAATACACCTTTGATATAGAAGATGAAACGTCAAGCCATCAATCAATCAAGGCTTGTTTGCTTCGACTATTGTATTATTTTACTATACAGACTTCTTTTCCTATTAAAGATTTACTTCATACCATTGTGCAGATGTTTGGTAGTGATGACTATTGATTAAGTCTTAGTACGTACGTGTTTACATTTGGCAAGTGTATTAGGAGTAAAAAATAAAAAAGGTTGAAGCTTTTTTCTCGTTTCAGTTAGTGGGTCAGTTATTTTAAGTTATACGTATTATATACATCTAATAGCTCATCTTGCCTTAAGATTGCTATGTACTAAGATAATAAGTTCATGATCTCCCGTACATTTGGAAGAATTACTTTTAATTCGCTTTACCGTATACCTCAGATGGGATGTACCAATTAATCTTTGTCCCGCAACTCGTATAAGCACGCACTATTTAAAAACACGTAGCCCTTTCAACTTTAATTGCCCTTTATTTCAAAATTTCAAAATTTCAAACCCCCGTGAGATTTGAAAGTTGCATTCCTCCAAGAAAAAATTCGCTGCGGAAATTGGAAAACTTTTTCGCTGCTGCCCATTATAACCATTATCACCCTGGATTTACATGTAATATTACCATGTGCCCTTTTTTATTGATTATTTGTCGCTCCACCTAATTGAAAAGTAATTGGGGATATGAATATTTATAGTACTCGCCCTCTAAAAACAGTAGCCTATATATATATATATATATATATATTAATATATACTTAAAATAACTTAAAATACATACTAACAATAACTCACCTCATCATCGTCGGCTCTTTACATCACTTCGATCCGAGGGTTCTCAACTAAACTTTAGGCTGAGGAGCCGGTTTTGGGCAATTGGTTACACAGAAGAATGGTATACTGGAATTTCACCTTGAATCACATACATAAAATGAGCAGCACAGTAATCTAACACACATATACGTATAGAAGCCAACGTAAATATTTACCCATATTTATAACCATAACAATACATTATTCATTGAAACCGCATCTCCAAATCTTCCTGTTTCCCTTTGTTTCAAATTAAATTCTCGAAGATCCTCTTTGTTTCAAATTTTGTACTGCGATCTTGTGCAGAGTCTTTTTTGTATCCTTTATTGTGTGTTACGCACTATATACAGAATAATGGTGCTATTTGCTTATATATCTTGCTTATGACGGTGCTTTCCCACTTTCATTGCTTCATGCCTGTCTCTCGGGCATACACAGCGGTTGTAATCTCGTCTCGGGACTTGTACGTCGTATAGCTGTGTACCTCTGATCAGTTAATTTGCACATCCCTATTTTTAGCCATACCTAATGCACTTACATTTAAATATATATATATACATATTCAAGGCTTTGATTCATACTGGTAAAACATATATATGAATGCTTATAGGGGACCTAATACCTTCGACGATCTATCTACAACGCCTAGAAGCTCGAGTCTAATCAAATTTCGTGTTCCCCCAAATTAATATATACCTCACCGTAATGTATTACTTTTGGAAACACGCATAAATTGAATTATCGTGTATATATATTGATAAGGGTACAAATACCTGTTTCAAACTTTATTTAAGGTTTATGTAAAGAAACTGGTCTTATCCTCTGTTATAATTACTGATTCTAGTCCTTTGTATTTACTACTCGTACCATATTTAGTACCGTTATCAATATATATATTAAAGTTTCGAAAAAGAATATGTAAAATGAAAAATTCGAAGAATGCAATGCCAAAAAAAAAGCTATAGTTTTTTTTTTCTTATGTACGTACGTTAATGTGGGTAAGAGAAATAGGAAAGGAGTAAATAAGCAATTTCAATTTCAATTTCAAACTCAATTCCATTCAATTGATTACACCCTCCATTCCGCAACTCTGTAATGTTGTTGGGGATGTTGGGGTGGCATACCCATATGTTGGAAATGAGTTGGGACATTCATATTATTATTATTATTGTTATTATTCATATTTTGCATGTTGTTCATATTTTGCATATTTTGCATGTTATTCATGTTTTGCATATTACCCATATTATTCATACCACCATTAATTAAAT
The DNA here is from genome assembly GCA_030567875.1 of Wenyingozyma nitratophila. Classification (NCBI taxonomy): domain Eukaryota; kingdom Fungi; phylum Ascomycota; class Pichiomycetes; order Pichiales; family Pichiaceae; genus Wenyingozyma; species Wenyingozyma nitratophila. The sequence continues at coordinate 229,033 of JAJLSW010000012.1, forward strand.
GAACACCTGGTGGTCCTTGCATTTGTTGTGGTGGCATGCCTTGTAAAGTACCCGGTGGAGGACCAGGTGGTAACATGCCTGGAGGTCCCTGTGGTGGACCTGGTGGACCTGGAGGACCTGGAGGACCTTGTGGAACACCTTGTGGAACACCTTGTGGAACACCACCCTGTTGTAAATGCTGTTGAATCGATGGTGATACCATGACATACCCGTTTTGAGTTGGTGTGCTTTGATTTGTATTATTATTATTATTGTTATTTGCGTGATTGGTATATGGAGTTTGTGGAGAATTGGAATTGTCCAAATGTCTCTTTTGGGGTAACATAGAGTTGGTATTTTGTAAAATAGGTGATCCTTGTTGTGTATGCGGTGGAGAATTGTTGAATGTAGGGGGTAATTGCTGTTGCTCTTGCTGTTGCTGTTGTTGTTGAACTTGCTGCTGTTGTTGTTGATGCTGCTGCTGCTGTTGTTGTTGAGCATGTTGTTGAGCATGTTGTTGTGCATGTTGTTGAGCTTGTTGTTGGGCCTGTTGCTGTGCCTGCGCTTGTGCTTGAGCCTGTTGCATTTGACGTTGTTGCTGTAATTGTTGCTCTTGAATTTGCTGTTGTTGTTGCAATTGCTGTTGTTGACGATGTTGCTGTAAGATATGTTCTTGTTCTAGCTGTTGTTTTTGTTGTTCTTCTTGTTTCAACTTCATCTCCAATTCTTGTTCTTGTTTCTGTTCTTCTTCTCTGATTTGTAAAAGCGAATTTTTCTTCAATACACTAATTCTATCTTGAGGGGATAGAGCGACTAAATCTCTCAATAGGGAATTAGGAATAATAGGAGACGTTCTAATAATGGATTCACCAGTTTTATTGTTCAATAATTTAGATGACATTTCTTCACATCTAGAAGCAGATTCATCATCACCTGCTTTTTTGTAACAATTAGCAGCACGAATTAAAGCATCGGAAGAATCTTTAATTTGATCATCACATCTTTCATAAACACAAGCTAAACCTTCCCAAGCAGTTGCAGAAGCGGTGGTTTCAATTGTTGAATTTGGATCGATTTGTAATTTAATAACGTGAGAATAGGCACTTAAAGCATCTGACAGTTGATCCAAGTTTAAATATAAAGATCCAACACCTAACCATGGTAATGAAGAAGTTGGAGCCTTGGATAATGATAATTGATATGCATTATAAGCATCTTTTGGGTTATCAATTAAAGTGTATGCGTGTCCTAATAGATACCAAGGTAAGAAATCTTCTTCGTTTAAATTATCGATTTTTTCAATGAAATTCGTAATTTTTTCCAATAGGTAAATCGATAAATTTGGGTTATAAAAAGATGTATTTGGTAATAATAAAAGATAGGCATGATAGATCAATAATCTCAAATTAAAACCTAAATCTATTTCTGTATTTTCTATGATTTTAAGTGCTTTATTTAAATCTCCTATTCTTTCAGTAGCGGTGATAAGGGCACAAGATAAATTTGATACTTCATCAATTTTAACTGGATCAAAAGGTGTTAAAGATAGAGCGATTTCCAATTCTTGAATAACCATTTGTGAGTCATTAGCAGATGCAAAGATTGAAGCCAATTCGATATGAGCATTTCTTGCAATTTCCAAATTTTCCTTATCAGTTTTACCGTTTAATAAATTAAGACATTCTTGTAAACTTTGTATTGAATCATTGATCATGTTTAATTTGAAAAGGCAAGTACCTAATAATAACCAAATTTGAGGATCTTGATTGTTTGTTAATTTTAAACAATCTCTGATGAATTTATGAGCATTTTCAGGTTCATTGACTAAAAGATAACATTCGATTAAACTTTTCAATAATATTAAATCATTTTGAAACACTTTATAATCTGTAATTAAATTTAATATCAATTCTATACATTTAATAATACCATTTAATTGATTATTTTCGATATCATCATTCTTTAAAGATTCGATTAGACCATAGATGGCTTTTGAATTGATATTATCGATATTTAAAATGGATTCGTATGAGCGAATGGCCAATTTATAGATTCCTATAGTACTTGCACATTTCCCTATTGATAACCAAGTATCTATTAAAATTTGATCATTTGATAAAGTCATTTTTTAAAAATTTATGATTTTGTTTAAATATAATAAGTTTAAATTGAATGAATTTAGCTAAAAGGTGATTCTATTTATAGAAAGTTGAATTTGTTTGAATTAAGATGAAAATGATGAAATAATGAAATAATGGAAGTAAGAAATAAAATAAGGAAGAGCAGTTGGGTTTAAAAAGGTATGACGTATGATGGTTTGAGATGATTAGGCAAAATTAAATTGGGAATAGGATAGAGGATGTAAAGATAGGATATGATTAGATTGAGTAAAATAATGAAAGGAATAATGGTAAAGGTGGCAAAAGAAAAGATGAGAAGAAAAGATATATAGGTTTATAAAAATGACCAACGAAATTATGAAACCCAACTAAAAGGTAAATCCATTTCAACCTTTCAACCCTTCATTAGTTTTGGGTAGGTAGGTATATAAGAAATAAAAATATTTTGATGATTTAAAGATGTGGGAAACTTTAGGTTCGGTCGCTGCGCGTCAAGGTGCAGGGTGCATAGAGCCAAAGACCCAACGGTATGCACGCTGCTCAGATTAATTGAGACCAAAGCATTGGGGTGTGCAGAGGGGAACAGCAAGGCACCACCATACACCGCGGGTACGAATAGGTAGGGAATTAGAGTGGGACGGTGCCAACGGAGGAGAGCAGAGGAGACGCCAAGTGGATAAAGTCTGACGCTTCTCATGCATCTCTGTGGACGCCACTGTGCGCGTCTTTGCATGGGCGCATTGGGGCACTGCAATCTACGGCGTAATTGTACGCCCCGTATGCGTATGCTCCGTGTCATCTTCTGCAACGGACAGCCAAGGTTTTGATCTAATGATGGGAAGATTACAGCTAATGTTAACAAGTGATGATCATCAGCTTATACGTTGATTATCTATAAATAAAGACATAATCAAGTATAAATAGAGACTCCAAAATATCAATATAAATATACATATATATGTATATATATATATATTTATCTATCTATCTATCTATAAATAGATGCTTGGGAAATTCCGATGTATAGAATATACGATATAAATATACGAGTGCAGAATAGTAGGACGATCACCATGCCATCCATTGTGGGTTGGTAACGAATTTTTCACAAACGAATACAAAGAAACTTGTTGTAAATTGCTATAGTAATCACATCAAAGGTACAATGTAAATGAGGAAAGAAAAAAAAAAAAAAAACGCTCAGACCAAAAAGTGTATAGAGAAAGAAACCCAGAATTAAAACTAACAATTAGAATTGCCTGTTGTTATTGTCTTTGTATTGATGATAATAGGTGAGTGATACTTATTAGTGTCATTGGTCTATTTAGTACTGATTAAGGAATGTAAGCTCATTTACGGTACCGATTTACCTATTTAGATTTGCTTCCGACGCAAGATAATCGCACGATTTAGTCTTGGTCTTTGATACTTGGAGATATTTATTTATTATTAAGGCATTGATCACAAGATGAAATTGCAGCGGACAATATTAATTAATTCCAAGAGAACATAAATATTCAAGGCAATCGAGAAATGAAATAAGGTAACATTACATACCTAAAAATGATATATTTATTTTATTATATTATATATATTATACTATATTATATTATATTATATTATACTATATCACTATATACATATACGTGGTACAGGGGTATAAGCATAGCATAGCATTTTCTTGACAATTAACTCCCTTTTGCTCGCTGTTTTTTTCTTTTTCACAGAAGGAAAGAAGAAAAACAAAAAAAAAAAAAGTACCCTATTCAAATTCAAAGAATCGAACGACAGAACTTAGTAAACTGGGCTAGATTAAAGCGAAATCTGGGCAATAGCAATCTAATCAATTTCATTTCATTTCACTCAATAACAGCTAAACTTCTTTTTATTCCACATTACATAGAGACAATAATAAAAGACGACGGAACGCAGTTTAACGTCTGTGCATTGAGGCTGCGGACGAACAATTCATTTTATTTGCACGCATGGGCTGATTCTGACCTTGGGGGTGAGACGCTCTTTTTTTGGCTCGCTTTTAGGGGGTGTACATGGCGAGCGTCTCTGCTCTTCTCCAATCTGCCTGCGTGTGTGAGCGCTAAAAAATGGACGAATTACAGTTTTCCTGTGATTAATTACAACTGTATATACAATTCCACAGTACAGGAGGTCCAATTTTTTTATCTGCTTTTTTTAGTGCTGTTTTTTAACTCTCGTCGCTATGTGTTTTCTTGTGCTTTTTTTCCGCCTCCTTCCGCCTCCTTCCGCCCTCTCTCCCCTCCCTCGCTTGCCGACAAGAAAAGAAACAGCTCGAGGGGATATGAGCAAATAATCCTGGATAGGTGCTGGGAGTGCTCGGTGCCACTGGTACGATTTGTCTATATGCATTCCTGTGCATTGCTGTGCATATCTTATTACCTGCGTACTGTGATACATTGCATTGCATTACCTGGTTACCTGGTTCCATGCTCGCACGCGTGCAGTTTCTTTTTTCCCTCGCTATATGTGGTCGTCATGGACTCTTTATCCGTCCATGACTTTAGTTGGCTCTTCTACGTTATTTATATTCTGTGTATGTATGTATATATGTATTTAGTCTATGGGATCGTTATTGGTTTAATAATTTATTAATTTTAGGCCAACTCATTAATGGTGGCTTCGATCAATAACTTGACATCATTGGAAGCTAGGTTGGCATTTTCTAATACTTCATCATGACTAGCCATACCTTCTGTTTCATCCTTATATTTAACTTCCCCCTTTGCCACTATATCAAGTGCACTTTCAGGAAATTCCCCTAATCCAGCATTGGTAATTAAACTCAATCCAAATACTTTCATACCACTATGTCTGGCAACGATCACTTCAGGAACTGTACTCATACCAACCGCATCACCTCCCATACCTCTAATCATACGTACTTCTGCTCTAGACTCAAATGTTGGACCACTGGTAAATAAATAACATCCTTCGTGAATCGATCTTGTAATTTTTTTGGCTTTGATTTGTCTTGCAAAACTCAACCTTAACTCTAAATCATAACAATCACTTAAAGGTAAAAACCTTGGTCCAAATTCTTCAAGATTTTTACCACGTAATGGATGATAACCTGCAAATCCTGGTATATTGATATGATCATTGATAATCATTAAATCACCAGGTTTATAATTGGAATTGACTCCACCTGCAGCATTGGTGACGAATAAATATTCACATTTCATCAATGATAATACACGGATGGGGAAAGTGGTTTGTTTGAATTCATAACCTTCGTAGAAATGTAATCTACCAACCATACAACACACGGCGACTTTATTGATACCGATTAAACCAAATAACAAATAACCTGCATGACCTGGAACTGTGGATTTTTGGAAACCTGGGATTTGTTCGTATGATATCTTTACTGTTTCTCCATGGATAATCTCAGAGATTCCTCCAAGTCCCGAACCACAGATGATTAATGCCCTTGGTTCACGAAGTTTAGAATTTAATGGGAGATGTGACAGTATACTCTCCTTGGCCAATTGGAAGGATTCCATCTCTGACATGATGTGACTCGCTCTATTGAATGCTCTCTATTGAACAGATATACACGTAACAATACTATATCCCTAAATAACTGAATAAACCAATAAATAAAGAAAACCAATAAATAAATAGAACACTATAGAGTGGGGGTGGTCCCTCTTTGTCTTTATCGCCAGGAGGCGACGCCAAATTTGGAAATCTCGAAATCTCGATTTCATTTTAAACTAACCCCTTTTACCAATTTATCACTTGTATGATGATGATCCATCGATAAACCGTGTCTTTTCCCCGATCCTCACCGTCTAACTCGTCGTAGAGTACTCATAAACCTTCTTTATCCATATACATCTCTCCAATTCAACGCGTTTTGTGGCAAATCCTTCTCTTCCTTTGTCCTCCTCTCCCACCAAGACTCTTTGCCGATTTAGTTCATCGTACGTTAGAACAGGTCAATCGATAATTATAAAAAAGTTTTCTTCAATATATCACTTGTCACACATATACAGGGTGTGTGATTTTCTTTCTTGGTTTCATTTATACTTTATCGCCAATTTATGTACCCCCATGATGAAAAGAAGTGAGACTAGAAAATCGATTTGGAGTTCATTACGTGGCGGAAGTAGTAACAATGAATCTAATGTCACCGCCTCCACGATAACACATACACCAACAATCTCAAATCAGAATGCCGACGACTCTTTCAACTTGTTACCGAAATCATTCTCCAGGCATTCAAAGCTGAACAAGATATCATCAACTGAAAGACTAAGAAACAACGGCAATCATCACAGCAATAATAATAATAATAATAATAATAATAATAATAATACTAATAATAATAATAATAATAATAATACTAATAATAATAATCACAGCCACACGCGTAGTATAACGCCAGTTACAACTGATTCATCAAACTCAACCCTGAATGAAGTAGCCAACTCTAGACCAAATCAACACATCATATCATCGACTTCAAGGGCCAATAAGAGAAAATCGATGCTTAATTTCTCACCCATTCTATCAACATCAGATGCAACGACGGAACAGAAAGACAATGGACTGATCATCGAATCTGATTCGTCTGATCTAGAAGCCGATACTACGGTGGATTCATCTAATATCTTAGATATCAACTTGGATCTAGATCAAGACGAAGATAACTCAGGACTCTTAGATTCAGCTTTTACCGATTATCAATTGGCTCTTAAGGCATTTGAATTAGAAGATATAGCTTCGAGTAAAGCCATATCGACAACCAACACAACCACCACTACAGATAAACCCAAAGATGACGATAACAATGGTGTTGTCGATTCGGTACGGCAATCAACTCTATACCGATTGAAGAAATCGCCAAAGGATTACGAACTTCCCACAATCAATAAAGATCACGTACCATCCAATGAGCTGGATGTATTAATCAAAGACAGCCATAAAGAGGATGAGTATATGAATCTTGAAGTCAATTTGGGAGAGGCAAAGGTATTCAACTCACCAACTAAGAGGATGTCTGAAGTAGAGATCAAAGAGTGTGCAGGTTTCATCTTGGTCGGAACCTATTTATCGAAGAATTCAAACTCCTCATCAACTGATAACATGAGTTCTCCTACAAAGACGGGTACCACGAGGAAATATTCAAAGAGAATTTTAAACGATGACCTTGAAGACTTGTTCGACTATGAGTCAACTTCGTTGGTTTATCCATCACTGCTCAATAATAACTCTCATTCCAGTATCCTTAACCCTCCATTTTTCGGCTCCAATAACGATCTCGATCTTGATAAAGATGAAACTAAGCGTCAAATCCAAAGAACTTCACTATACTTCAACTAGTTGTGTGTGTGTGAGTGTGTGTGTGTGTGCGTTTTCTTTTTCCGGGCACCTTAATTTTAAATAAACTAATTTCTCTAATTACATATACTATCCTTCATCTCCTCTGAGTTGAAAAATTAACGCACAATTGTGATAGATCATAATTTCCAGTTTTGTTTCGTTTCCTATTAACCCATAGTAAAGTACAATAGGGGCTGTTACAGGAGCACCCGTATGCGACTAATACAAGTAAAAGTAACACCTATAGTTCATAACTCCCTTGAATTCACTTGCAAAAGCCCCTGTTTTGTCTGTTCTTGTTTTCGAATCACAATCCCTCCCACATAATTGAACTAGTATAAGTATCCCTCTTTATCCCCCCACCCCCCTCTCTCTCTCTCTCTCCCTTTAACCCCTTGGACATTTCTTCATATCTCATCTTTGGTTTGTGTTTAATTGTTAAATGCCTGCAATAAAAATGGTACCGCTTCCCGGTAAGCCAACCCATGTGTTTGACTTATCGAACCCTTTAGAGTTACGGTTATTCATCAAAAAGATCCAAGAAGATAAATATCCACATGATTTTGTTGGTCTTTTGCGTTCCATCACTTCTTATGCAAACCAAAATCAGCTAGATTGGATAAACCGCAACAAAACTATTCTATCTACCGGTTTCAGAACGAAGAATGGGTTCATCTGTTGGTTAGCTACTAATGGTCCTACCTTTGTGAATAATAATAAACTACCATCTCAAAATTTAATTTTACATCAAGCAAGTTCTACAATCACAACATCAACTAGTGACATTCACAACAATCCAATTTCAAATTATTCCCCTGGCGCTAAAGTAGCTAATAACAAACGAACAAATATCATATCAAGGGGCCTTTACTATGGAATATTCAAGAGGTTTATTAGAATCATATTGGTTCAATCGATTATAAGTGTACTGTTCATCATCACAGTGTTGTTCGCATTCAATATTTCTTACCGTTTTCTCGAAATTTCCATTCTACAAGAAAGGGACCGTATGTACATCCACCTACTTAGACGTGTCCTCTTGCTAATGGCCCAAGAAGAGGAAGAGGAAGAAGGTATCTGACACTTACAACATTGGTCCCGTGTTGTAAGCTCAGTAGCTCGCCGACGACACTCAGCCTCAATATCCAGAGGCACTGCCACATATCCTATCTATACCCCAAGGCGACTTCGCCACAGGGAGCGCATATGTCGAAATCGACTCGTTTGGTTGATTCATACATATTATATATATATATATATACATTTAGTAGCGTGTGTTTTTTTTTTGTTTATGTAGTGATTTGTCTTTTAATAGTCTCTCTTGAAGTGAATTTATAACCAATCAATCGGATTACCATGGGTTCATTGAAGTCTTTTATTAAAGCAGTCAGGTCGTCGAAGACTATAGCTGCGGAAAGAGCCACAATTCGTAAAGAAAGTGCTTCGATACGTACCGCTTTTAGAGATATTCATCTGGATGAATCAACAAGAAAGGTCAATATATCCAAATTGTTATACCTTTATATCCTTGGTGAACCTACATACTTCGGACAAATAGAATGTTTGAAATTGTTAGCATCCAATAAATTCTCTTCGAAGAGATTGGGTTATTTGGCTGCTATGTTAATTTTAGATGAAAATCAAGAAGTTTTAACTTTGTTGACAAATTCATTGGATAACGATATGAAATCGTCAAATCATTATATCATTGCTTTGGCTCTAGTTACATTGGGTAACGTTGCATCTCCAGAATTAGCAAGAGACTTGTATGCGAATGTTGAAAATTTGTTAGGACATTCCAGTTCAAGTTACTTGAAGAAAAAAGCGGCTATAGTGGCAGCTAAATTGATCGAAAAGGATTCAGATTTATCCGAAATATACGTCAATTATTTACCAGATTTATTAAGGGATAATAACCATGGTGTAGTATTGGGTGGTTTACAATTGACAAGATCAATCTATCAGAGAAATGAATTATCAAGGGAATTAATCAAGAATCAATTGCCTCTTATCTTGGGTCAATTGAAATTATTATTGACAAATGGTTATTTACCGGAGTACGATCATTCCAATGTACCCGATCCCTTTTTATTTGTTTCCATTTTACAAACTCTTCGAATTATACTAAGGGATGACCATAGTAATAGTAACAATAGTCAATTGGAAACGATCAATGATTTATTAACTCAAATCCCATCAAAGATTAGTTCGAACAAATCTGTTGGTAGATCTGTATTATATGAGACTATCAATACAATTTTTAGCATCAACACCGATTCCTCATTGAAAGTGTTGGGTATTGATTTATTAAGTCAGTTTTTAACTTTAAAAGATAACAATACAAGATACGTTGCATTGAACATGTTATTAAATGTGATCAACTATGAGCCACTAGCAGTACAACGTCATAGAAATATCATCATCAAATGTTTGTCAGATAAAGATATCTCCATTCGTCGTAGAGCTTTAGAATTGACTTTTTCCATCATGAACAAACAAAACATTAGATTCTTAACAAAGGAACTATTGGCTGTTTTGACCAATACCCAACAAGATGAATTGAAATCGTATATTACCAATCAATTGACAATCTCAATCAATAAATTCTCACCAAATATCAAATGGGAATTTGAGACGTTGATTGAGATGTTGAAAATTGTAGGTAATTACTTCAATTTAGATATCCTTTCGAATATCTTGGCATTAATCATGAATAACAAAGATCAAGAATTGTTGAAATTTGTATTATTAGAATTGGTGAAATCGAATGAATATGTTATTAATCAATTTGGTTTAGATTTGATTACAATTTGGTCAATTGGTGAATTTGGTGATGTATTAATAGGTTCTACTTATGAATTTGACGATAAATTGGTGACTATAAATGAGGATAAATTGATCAAGATACTGACCAATTATTTCAATTTGATCTCTTTTGAAGATTATTCTTCGTTTAGTACTACAAATCATTCCGAATCGAATAAAGTTCAAATAATCAACTATTTATTGACAAGTTGTTTGAAATTGTCTATAAAATTATCCAATAGATCCAACTTGGAAAAATTGAGAACTCTAATCCAATCACAATCGAACAACTTGAACTTGGAAATTCAATTGAGATCTATCGAATACTTACAAATCTTCAACCAACCTCAACAGGTTAAAAAGGGATTATTAGAGAAGATGCCCTCTCCTCCAATCAAAATGATGGAAGGAATGTCATTGAGCAGTACCGGTAATAGCTCGGGTTCAGAACAAGCTAAAAAGACACAACAACAACATCATCATTACAGTTCCAATACTGAAGATCTATTAGACCTTCTAGGTGATTCTACTACACCTTCTTCTTCTTCTTCTTCTGCCGCTGCTACTCATCATCAACAAGATCAATACAACAATAAACCTTCTCAACAGCAACAACAGGCCAATACCATGGATCTATTATCCGATATATTCGGTAGTAGTTCCTTGAGTACGCCTGCTGCTACTACTACTACTACTACTACAACCAAAGCGACTTCACAACCAATAACACAAGCTCCAGTTGTCATTGCAAGTACAAGTAATACCGCTGCAGCTTCCGATCTGAGTATTCTTTCCACCACAAACGATGTATTGGCTCATAAGAATACGGAAGTTAGTGTTTATTTCCAAGTCAAGGAGATCTCAAACAATACGGCTACTATTAACTGTAAGATTGTCAATTTAGGACCTGTACAGATCAACAATTTAAGCATATCGTTTGCCGTTACTAAAGGTTTGAAATTACAATTGTTCAATATCTCGAAGAAGAATTTACTGAGTATTAACGATTTTGCCAATTTGTCACTGACGATTAGTGGTGTTGAAGGAAGTAAGATGAAAATGAGGGGTAAATTGAGTTACCTTATAAACAACACATCTGAAAAGAATGATCAATTCAACTTTGCATTCAAAGAAACCTTATAGAAGTTATGTAGATATATATATATATATATATATATACGGTAATATCATCTTTTGTAAAAGTTTTCCCAATTTGTTTTCGATTCAATTTAATTTAGTTCAATTTTTCTTGAACTTTGTGAGCTAATTCTTCAACGGCTTTGTTGTTGACGATGTATTTGTCAGTCAAAGGTTTCAATAATTTTTGATAAACGACAACAGATCCGTTGAATTGTGGCAAAGCCAAGTATAATAAAAAGATGGTCTTAACCATGAAATACGATGGGATCCAGTATAAGATTGCAGAGGACCAGAACTCAACAATGTTTAAAAAGGCAAACACGACCCAGTAGGTTAATAATTGGGTATCATCGTCTTTGTTCAAAGTGGAATTCAAGGCCAATAATGAGTAATAGAAAGGAATGACAAATCCAACGATATTTGATAATAATTGACCAATACCTCCGATATTCATGAAAATCAAAAAGAGATAAATACCTCCGAATCCAAGAACACCATAGGATCTAGGTAATTTGGTTTGTTGTTCAAATTTGTCCAAGATTGAGTAACCTTTGGTTTGCTAAATTTGACAAAAATTGGGTTGATTGGGTTTAGTTAGTAAAATTGATCCTTGCGCCTGCCCTGCGCCTGGGGAATGTGAGCAAGTTGCAAATGGAATGGATACATACGGAGTCTAAAGAGGATAAGACGGATTGGAATTGGTTTTGATAGGCAGTTAAGGATTCCATTGTGAGATTAGTGGCTATAACGAATTTATAAAAATATAGGTATATATCTTGAAAGGTATGGATGGAACAAAAATGCGGAACTAATCGTCTATTAAATATCAAATATTTATAAATACTTTAGTGTACAATGGAGAGATGTCAAGAAATTTCATCTCGCGTCGATTTGCTGTCAATATCCGACAGACGCGTCGATATATATATATATGTATATATATATACATCCACTGGTTTAGTAATTGTTATTATCATATTTATTATTTGTTATAACTTATTTTATTTCATTTTAATTTAATTTAATTTATGAGTAATAGTCATTATGATATATATATTGAAGTATATAGACGTTGGAATATGTATTGATTATATATGCATTAGTTGATTTGATTAGTGATTTGAGTGATCATTATTATATTATTTGTGAGTTTGTTTATTTTTCGTTAGAACTGGATGAAGATTGTTCATGAGCTTCAGATTTTGGAGCGGCTTGTTTTAAACCTTCTGGAGTGTAAGCGTATTTACTCCATTGTCTGATTCTAGCACCATAGACGTAGAAACCAAATGGAATGGCACAACATGCTAAGGAGATAAAGGCCATTAAAGATGAAGCCCATTCATTACCTAATCTGTGATACATTTGAATGGTAAATAATGGAACACAAGCACCCCAAATTGATCTAACAAATGTCTTTGCAGCTAAAGCGGAAGCGGCATAATGTTGATAAGAATCGACGATATAGTTGTTGGCTGGGTTATATAAACAATTGAAACCAAAACCACAGGCTAAACCTGAAAAACATGGTCCAGCCCATGAAATAGTGGCATATGAAGACCAAGCATAGGAGAATAAACCAGCTGGAACAAACCAACATCCAATCATCATTGGGATTAATCTAATTTCAGCAGGTGGTTGTTCACCTCTATCGAGATAAACTTGAGCTTTTCTATTGTATTGTCTGTTAAAGAATGGAGAACAAGCACTGGCAATTAAAACACCAACGGCAACGGGAATAAACATTAAACCTGTCTTTGAAGCAGACCAACCTTTACCTTCCATATAAACAACTGGGAAGGCAAAGAAAAACATGTATAATAAACCATAGACAACAGACATATACATTGTAATTAAAAATACAATGATTTCACTTAATAACATTGGAGGTCTAAGAATGGTTTGTTCGATAATTTCCTTCATAGTTCTAATCTTTAATTCACTTAATGATCTATATCTATCATCACCTGTTGATTTTCTCAATTTCTTAGCTCTATCTCTTAATAATTTAGCATGTTGAGTTTCTGGCATGAATACAAACATAAAAGCATAAACGACACCTGAAAAGATTAATAAAACCCAATAATTCCATCTCCAACCGGCATTATCACCGATATAACCACCCATTAAAGGACCAATAACTGGACCCAAAAATGGAGCAGCTGAAAAGACAGTCATGGCTAAACCTCTTTCATCGGCTAACCACATATCACTTAAAGAACCACCAATAAGACACATTGGGGCAGCAAATGCATGACCATCGATTAATCTACAGACTAAAAGAGTACCAATGTTTTGAGCAACGGCACATGGAATGATGAAGATAACACCAAAGGCTAAAGTAACGACATAGATAATTCTTCTACCAAGTTCTTCTGAAAGTGGAGCAAATAATAATGGACCAAAACCAAAACCTAAGACGAAAAGAGTAACTGTTAAAATGATAACTTCTTCACTAACACCAAAAGTTTCCATTGGACCACTCATATCACCGGTAACAATGGCTGATGCTAAGGCGACATCGAAACAAACGATACCTAAAAGAATGGTTAAAAACCATTTTTTAGCCTTTGACCAATTTCTTGGATCAGATTTATCATTTTCTGTAAAGACAACCAATCTTAATTGAGTTTCCATATCGACAGGATATTTCCATTCATCGGCATCGTTATAACCTTGAGATTCATCGATCTTGGAGAGTTCGTTGAATTGAGTCTCTGTTGGTTCGTGATCGATAGCAGGTTCGACTGGACCAAGGGCACCAGCACCTTCTTCGTATCTTGATATAACTTTTGAAACGGCTTCAGATCTATTGGAGATCAATTTTTTTAAGATATTTGGATCTTCTTCATCACCGTGGATAAATTGCGAGATCTTGGAAGCGACGGTTTCAGTTCTTTGTAAGTCATGTGTATTTGTCTCAGTGGTAAAACCTTGTACGGATTCACCATCTGGAGATAGGGAGTTAATAGAATGTACTTCGTTTTCTTCTGACATAATTGTATTGTTATTTATTATATTAGAAAGATTTAATTAAGTAAAGATAAACAAATACAATCAACTCGAGACAAAAACATAACTTAAGAGAGGGGGGGATAAGGGGATATATATACAAATAGAGTTTGGTTGTTGAGTATTCAAGCGTTAAACGGTAAAATGAACGAAACAACTCAAATTACGGTAGTGGTTTGTTTATTGTAAGCGAAAAATAAATTTTTGTCGCAACTTTCTGTGCCGTGCCGATGGGTGGCGCCCATAGTTAAGCCCATAGTTAAGCCAAAAGGTGTCGGCCGGCGAGAGGAGCGCGCATTTAGTGGACTCGAGAGCTGCGCCGTGGACCGCTGGGTTATTGCAGTGGGTTTGGTTGGTTTGGTTGGTGTGGTGCATTGGATCAGCAACTGGTCGGGTTATATGTGTAGATGCAATCAAGGTTTCCGTTTATCGCTCAACTGATAACCCCCAATAAAGAGATTAAGTTTGTCTCTGTACCTAAGGTTTTGGGTGCACCAAGGGTCCAGGGTTAACAGGGTCCAGGGCGTATATATTTAAACACGCAAACAATTGAGTCAGCCGCATATACATGAATACACGAAAGACCCTGCCAAATGTATTTACAATTGGTGTCTATGAACACCTCACCATATTCTGACATCTAACGTTTATAGGCAATGTCAAAGTTTTGATCAAAAGAAATTAATGGATCCTTCAATTGAATGAATGATGTACGTAGATAATAGACACGATCGATTAATTCCCCAATCGGTGCAATACAAGGGCCTCTCGTTTTAATCTAGAAGAATGTGTGATAATAGTACAAATCCAGCGCAATTTCTATTTTCCAGCATAACTAACTACCGCCGATAAGGGTCAAAAAAAAAGAAATTTCATAGGTATAGATTTATGTATATATATATATATATATATATTTGTGTGAACCCTGCCAGCTTCATCACGTGGTTGACGTTGTGTAGTTCAAAGTGCCTAAGAGTACCTGTAAAAGTAGAGGAAAGCGCAATGAATGCAGTCTTAATCCTGGTACCATGAAACAATAATCCCTATTTTCGTATATCTACTTAATTTCTTGGTCAGATCACCATTTCTTTTTTCACCCACCCCACAGATTATTCTTACTTTTGACCCATTTCTCGAGCTTTGACAATAGTTTGAACTTTGCTATATTCGATATATATATATATATACGTACATATTTATTTACATGTATTATGTATACAAATGTCTATTTGAGTTTGTAAAGGTTGCGTATATTGCAATTGAATTGATGATGTTCCATATACGGAATGCGGCCTACCAAGTCTAATCAATTAACTCAATCATGTCCATGAGGAATGATCAATCTGAAGATAAAATGGCGCATCGACTGAACCCTGATAAAACCACTCAAATAGATAATGAAAAAAAAAAACGACACGAACGCAAATGAGACCGTTTCCTATTGTATACAACACATATTATTCCGTGTCGTGTTCCATAAAACGGGTATATTCAAAATAATCGGTGCAGATCCTGTTCATGCACCCTCTTGCCTAACAAATTCACTCAATTGAAAGAAAAGAAAAGAAAAGAAAAAGCACACAAAAACGGGCCGTGCCTCGACAAAATAAAATAAAATAAAAAGAAATGGGCAATTAAGAGAATCACGTGACCGGCGTTAAGTGAGCCGTTTTGATGCCTAATCGGCTTTTAGGCTTCAACCGGTAAAGAATTAAACTAAAAACACCAATGTTAAATAAAGTAAGTAAGTCGTAAGGTTTGTTTGTTTGTAAAAGTATCGTTATGAGTATCTGTATAGTATTAGATACGTTTGTTTTTATTGGGGATAAGAAAAGACGAAAGAAAACAATCCTTTCTCCAACCGATTGACAATATTGCCCTGCCGTGTATATGTATATGTATATGTATATGTAAATCTATGGGAAGATCAAAACCAGTTTTGAAATCCAGAGAAATCCCAGAATCAATACAACAATGGATAAATACGTGTACAGTTTCTCGCGCGGTGACAATAGATAAAATGGGGTGCTGTAATAAACCAACCCTTTAAATCTCGCCAGTGATCGGTTGTAATTGATTCTGATTTCAGGATACCTGATCTCGTGAATCTCTTGGCCCGATGTCATTTTACTCTAGTCAAAATCACAACCTTAATGTGAGCTAGTTAGAAGATCCTGATGAAGTATATGTATAATTTGCTCGCTTGATTGAGATTGTTGTTGATTGGTGATACGTTTGTTGATGATTCAATTGAAGGAATCCCTACATAATTAAGATAGTCAAAGGTAAGACTACGTACTGGTTTATATACCAAGAAAGCGATCTCCTTAATATATATATATATATATATATATACTCACATGGTATAACAAATTTCGGAAAACTCGGGAGGACACACACAGGTGGGTGATTGATTAGTGGTTGGTTCATTACGTAATTTTACTTAATTACAGATAATCATTGACGATCTTCTTAATCAGTGTCATTATCTCCATTGACACTTTATCGATCTGATAGGATTCATCATCATTGTCATCATCATCATGACTTTCTGGGGTCGAGGAAGTTGCTTGAATTATATTGGATATCGAGTTGAGATTAGTATCGATAAAGTCAACAAATGCTCGATCAACCTTATTGGGATTGGAATAACCTGGTCTGAAAAGAATATATTTCTCCATAGTAGTAGTCTTGGAAGAGAAATCTTTGTTATTCGTGCCATTGCCATTGCCATTGGTCTTTGAGATGACGAATTGTGTCAATTCTCTTGATTTCAAATTGATTATCAGGATATTCGATTTGGAAATCGTATTAAACCTGTTGAAATCGTAGTTTTTCAGGCTTGACAGTATCGATTGATCTGTGTTTTGCAAAGAGCATGCGTGGATCGTGAATTCCTTGGTGAATTCATGCAAATAACCCGTCATTAGGGGTAAAGTAATACGTTTTTTGGGATTCTGCATTGAAGCAGAAGCAGAAGCAGAAGCAGTAGAATGATTGTGTGTGTTGTTTTGAGGAAGCGAGAGTTCGATCAATTTGCTGTTCGAATTCAGAAATTTGATATCTACAGCTGCTTGGCTCATCAAGGAAGTGATGGAATCCCTGATGTTCAACTTGGGGACGACGTTATTAGTGATCAAACAAGTGGAGTTTCTATTGATCTTGGTCAGTTTATCAAAGGACCTGAATTGATTCTTGATGGATTTAGACTTCTCAAAGAATTTAGAGTTTGTGAATTTCAAATTAGGTGAAACGGATGATGTAGTGCTATTATTACTACCACTACTACTAACTGGTGGAGGGATAGGAGAAGATATCTTGGAATTAGGAGTCTTTGGAGTTCTTGAGAAATAATCGCCTTCAAATTCTGATTTGGGAGACGGTGTCTTATTGGCGAACTGTAAACTCAAAGACCTTGGGGGGATAAAACTATCGATTGTAGTAGTAGTATTCATAGTAGTTGGTTTTTTATTGTTGAAATTGTCTCCTTTTAAATTCAATGTCAAATTAGACTTTGTACTTCCCACGCTATTCTTCCATTTATCCAAGAAACTGGACGTATAACTATTTGAGAGTGACGAGGTTAATCCATTCGTTGCACCGCCAACACCACCACCAACTCCACCAACACCACCAACTCCACTAAAGGTACCATTGGGACCTGCTAGACCTGAACCAGCATTGGTAAATCCACCATTTCTCCAGTTTTTGAAACTGGAGGATAGATTAGAAACTGGGGATTCTTCCAACAAACTATCGTTATTTGCGATATTTGACAATGAAATATAGGACGAGTTACGGTTCAAGCGGAACGATTTATTCGATCTATCGGGTTTGATATTGACGTACTCTGTGATTGGGGAGTTATAAGTTGGGGTAGTCGAAGCGGATGGTGGGATCTGGGTATTTGAATTGATACCGGTAATGTTATTATTATAATAGGGGGTTGTAGTATTTGTGATACCATAATTCATGGGGGAATCATCGGATGAATTGAAAGAGTTATTAGCAATTGAAATGTGATTCTGATATTCGTAGTTTGAATTTATGAATGAAGAAGATAGAGAAGAGGATGAAGTATACGAAGATGAAGCAATGGGGATTAGATTGATGGGATTGATACTACTTTTCCTCTTTAATATTGGAGGAGAAGAAGTAGTAGTAGTAGTTGTTGTTGTTGCGGTGGTATTGGTTGTAGAGGTAATATTACTACTAGGAGTAAGCGGTGGGGTTGATTGAGATTGAGATTGAGATTGAGATTGAAATTGTGATTTTGTATTTGATTGCGATTGAGAAAGGGGTATTATTGTTTGTCTTGATATTGGGATGGGTTTGGTAGATGTAATATCGGATTCAAAAATTGGATCGAGTAAGGTATCATCAGATGATTGATCAGTAGTTTGCTCAATGTCTAGTTGTATATTTTGATCATAAGCTATTAGTCCAACGATGATAAATATTAACCTTTGTGAAACGGTTGGGTTACCAGTCTTGATAACTACTCTATGTAATTCTGATGGAGAATTTGAAGGATTGATTAATTTCTGCCTTATAGGTATTAAAATGGATAGTAAAGTTGATAAGAATTTGAGATTTGATTCTTGAACCACTGGTGGTGGATTATTTGTGAAAGTATTTGAAGTTGGTGTTTTAACTATTGATAACAAGTTCCTACCATCTTTGAATTCCAACCAAGATGATACTATAGAAGACCAATTGATCAGAGTAAAATTCGACTGTTCAAAAGGGATGATGAACAGTCTTTTAATTTCCAATAGTTTAATAAGGCAATTGATCAAAGTCTTGAATAGATTAATAATCTGTTTATCCTGTTGTAATAGCAATTTAGGAAATTGTAGTTTTGCATTGTTGACATTGTTATTATTTGTATAATTACTATGACAATGACCATTCGTGTTAATGTTATTATTATTATTATTATTATTATTGTTATTGTTATTGTTATTAGTATGAGTTGATGTAGTAATGTTATTGCTATTATTGACCAATTCTTTATTTTGATAAACATATTTCAATTTCTTGATGAGTAATAATTCGAATATCTTGAGATAATAGGAGATTTCGGCCCAGTTATCGAATAAGATTTCCTTTAAATTTGATTCATTGATGGGGATTATTATAGCCACGGCGAATCTAGTCTTTGAACTATTGTTTGTTATTATGGATTCAATACTTGGTACAGCAGATACGGGTTTCCAATCAGCTTGATTGGACCCATTGGTGTCGTCGTCTTCATAGACTATATTGAAATTGGAATCTATGGTTATTATCCTTGAGATGAGGATATTTTGGTTGTTATTTATCACTGGCAAGAAATTCAACTTGTTGAATTTATAATTCGAGTTATTCAATATAATACCATGGGTTCCAAAGATGTAGTTGTTTAGTTCATTGATGGAATAATTCTGGAAAGATGATTTGGTATTGTTATTATTATTATTATTATTATTATTATTGTTATTACTAAGGCTATAATCCATCAATACTTGCTTTGATCGAAGGTTATTTATATCTTGTAAAATCAATAGTCTAAATTGATTAATATAATTTGATATTTTGAATAGACTTGGAATACTTGATATTGATCCATAGAGTAAAGATTTTGTATATATATCTTCTGTATATTCGATCAATTCATCGTCTTGTAAAGTATTTGAAGTAAGATCATTATTATTGGGTTGTTGTTGCTTTATATGAGTTGCTGAGTTCTTTTTGAATATACTGTCCAGCATTTAGTTTGCACTAAGAATACGATTATCTCGAGGTAGCTAAGCTGATGAGGGAACAACTGGGTATATATAAGTATATATATATGCATACATATATTTGAAAGAATTGAATAATGATATGTTCTATACAAAGTGCTTCGGGAGCCATGCATTTGACCGTTCTGTTAACGGTGTGGGGGGTTCGACTAAACCCGGGGCACTAACTAATTACAGCTAACTAAACACATGGTATTACTAGAAGGGGATGCCGCTTACTCCAAGGGGAAATACAGTTATGGCGATTTCCTAAACCAGTAAAACAAAGGTGCAGACTACGACTAAAACCCACACACTTCCCCTTTGGGCAGCAGCCATCCCGAAGCGGCAAGAGCCCCAGCAACGATCTCGGTTGATGACCGTGCGCTCACTTTCTCTTCGTGGAAGTAGAGAGATAAGACACCTACACAGCTACTTACATAGCTAGATACCTAGATAGCTAGATACCCACACACCTGAACACCCACACACCCACACCTACACACACTTACACACCTACACACCCACACCTACACACTCCTTCCCACTCTCAAACGAACAGGCGCACAAGAACAACGCAAGGAAAAGAAAAGAAAAGAAACGAAAATGTGGGGGAGACCCACTTTCAACGGCTCTTTTGGGACTTGACTGCCTCGTCATTCCTTTGTGCCAGTCGTTGGTTTTGTTCGTTTCACCAGTATATATATCTCTTTTCCTCTTCTTGTCTTGTATATACCACTACTACTATTACCACTAGTACTACCACACTACTACTACTACTACCACACACACACACACCACACCACTCACACCCACACACACTCACACACACACCCAATTCCCCTCGCACGTCTCAATTTGTCCACCCACCCCAAAACTCCAAATCAAATCTGGCCGCTTCACATCACCAGATTCATCCATTCATCGACTATCACTTATTTACTTTGGTCATTGTTGCAAACTATTTCATTTCATTTGCTGCAAGATCTTGTTAAAATTCTCTCTTTTATTGTTTTGCACCTTAGTTGTTATTACTATTATCCCTCTCTCAAGCCACAACAGTGTCGAATTGATCGGTTAACCCTCACTTCACCCCTTTCTTTATCTCCTCTACCTCTACCCCTCCCCCTCCCCCTCCTCTCTCTCTCTCTCAAGTGAGCCTCAATTTCACCCCACACAATGGCTAGAGATATCAGAGACCATTTACTCTTTGAAGTGGCCACCGAAGTTGCAAATAGAGTCGGTGGTATCTATTCCGTCTTGAAATCAAAAGCTCCCGTGACTGTTGCGGAATATAAACACCGTTATACCCTATTGGGTCCATTGAACCATAATTCAGCCTCGGTTGAAGTCGAGCCATTACCCGTTCCCGATGGTCCTTTGAAATATACATTGGATTCCATGGGTTCAAGAGGTATTAACTATGTATATGGTAGATGGTTAATCGAAGGTGCCCCAAGGGTTATCCTATTCGATTTGGGTTCTGCTGCTCATAATTTAAACGAATGGAAATCTGATCTTTGGAATACTTGTTCTATTCCTGCCCCAGAACATGATATCGAGACTAATGATGCCATATTATTGGGTTATTTAGTCGCTTGGTTTTTAGGTGAATTTTCCGTACATAATCAAAAAAATGCCATCATATTGCATGCCCATGAATGGTTAGCAGGTGTTGCTATTCCATTGATAAATAGAAGAAAAATCGATGCAACAACTATTTTTACCACTCATGCTACTCTATTGGGTAGATACCTTTGTGCAGGTTCAGTTGATTTCTATAACAATTTAGATAAATTCGATGTTGATTTAGAAGCCGGTAAAAGAGGTATTTATCATAGATATTGTATCGAAAGAGCTGCAGCTCATTCATCAGATGTATTTACCACTGTTTCTCATATAACCGCTTATGAAGCAGAACATCTATTGAAAAGAAAACCAGATGGTGTATTACCAAATGGTTTAAACGTTGTTAAATTTCAAGCCGTTCATGAATTCCAAAATCTTCATGCTGAAAAGAAGGATAAAATCAATGAATTTGTTAGAGGTCATTTTTATGGTCAATTGGATTTTAAATTAAACAATACTCTATATTTCTTTATTGCCGGTAGATATGAATTTAGAAATAAAGGTGTTGATTTCTTTATAGAAGCATTGGCAAGGTTAAACCATAGATTAAAAGAAAGTGGATCTAAAATGACGGTTGTAGCATTTATTATTATGCCTGCTTCTACTAAATCTTATACCGTTGATACTTTAAAAGGTCAAGCCGTTATTAGACAATTAGAAACAACAATTAAAGATATTCAAAATTCAATGGGTTCAAGATTATTCGAATTTTGTCAAAACCCTTCATCAAATTCAAGTTCTTCTTCTACAATCCAATTGCCCGATTTGGATGATCTATTAAAACCAAGTGATCGTGTATTATTAAAGAGAAGAATGTTTGCATTGAAAAGAGATACTTTACCACCTATTACAACGCATAATATGTGTGATGATGCCAATGATCCAATTTTAAATCAAGTTAGAAAATGTCAATTGTTTAATAAAAAAGAAGATCGAGTCAAGATTATTTTCCATCCCGAATTCTTAAATTCAACAAATCCAATCTTATCTTTAGATTATGATGAATTTGTTAGAGGTTGTCATCTTGGTGTTTTCCCATCTTATTATGAGCCATGGGGTTATACACCTGCTGAATGTACAGTTATGGGTATCCCATCAATTACTACAAATCTTTCTGGTTTTGGTTGTTATATGGAAGATTTGATCGAAAATTCGGAAGATTATGGTATTTATATCGTCGATAGAAGAATGAAAAGTATCGATGAAAGTATCAATCAATTGAGTAATCAAATGTTTGAATTTGTTCAAAAGACAAGAAGACAAAGAATTAACCAAAGAAATAGAGTTGAAAGATTAAGTGATCTTTTGGATTGGAAAAGAATGGGTTTAGAATACGTCAAAGCTCGTTCATTATCTTTAAGACGTGCATACCCTGTAGAATTTAAACAACAAATCTCAGAAATGCCTTCTTATGAAGATACAGAAAGTGGTCAACCTTCACCAAATCCATTTGAATCCTCTTCAAATTTGAAAATATCAAGACCTTTATCAGCTCCTGGTTCTCCAAGGGATAGATTCACAAGTGGTATGATGACCCCTGGTGATTTAGGTACTCTACAGGAAAATAACAACAGTGACTATATAATTAACTGGAATTTGAATAGAACTGATAACGATGGTGAATTAAACGGTGATGATGATACCGATCATGATGTTACACTTAGAGGTGTTTCCGTTGCTCCTTCGATCAATTCTGAAGATTCCGATGAAGAATAAGTGTTGATTTAACTGAATTTAACTGCTATGCTTTTTTTATTATCTTCTTCTACTACTACTACCATCCTTATTTTTCTTTTCACTATTGAGATAGACCTATTGCATTTACCAATTAACTTCTTTACTACTATTATTACTATTACTATTACTAAACATTTTTATCTTTTTATCTTTATTTTTATTTTTATTTATTTATTTTTTATCCTTTATTTATTATTTTCCAAAATTTCAAAATTTTTATCACAACCTATCAATCAAGATTTTGTAACTGCCTGTAATCAGAAATGCACAACCAGTGATATATCCATATATACCACCAAATGCTGAAAAAACATGACTTAAATGATATCCCGCTTTATAGTAGTCTGTCTAGATTTGTACTTCAGCACACTAGCAAGGTCACATTTGTCAATGGATATACGAGATACAGTGGATCTGGGAACACACACAAGCCCTAAATCTCTCCATTTCAACGTACTTGACCATGGTGATGATTCCTTAGCATCGGTGATCAAAAGGTTGGATCTGTCGTCGATTGAGATCAGAGTACCCTTGAGGATTCGTCCGTCTTTGATCTCGATTTGGAATTTGTTGGATATGAAATCTATTGGGTCGAGCCCTTGTAAGTCACTCATGGTATGATCCACTACAATCCTGTCATACCTTTTGCAATAAGAAACCAACCATCCCTCCCTACCCATCCAGCTAGCTAAGCTCACTGATCAATCAATCAGTCGATTAATTGGCCACCAGGCAAGAAATCGACGCGGGGACGGGACGGGACGGGGACGGAAAGGTCGATGGAAGATGAAAATGAAAATGAACGCGCTCGAAGGAGATTTTGATTCAATAATTAACATTTGCTTGACGTTGTATGGTTTATTTATTCATTTATCTCTATTCATTGCACATGTGTTTAGTGGATAGAATTGAAAGCATCAGTTTGTAAACATGTCATCATCGTATAGAGCAGGATCCTCCATACTGCACGGTATCAATACCGGTACCCAGGAATTAAAAGATATCACTTTGAAATCAAACATCGCCACGAAATACATTGTCCAAAATGAATTGTTCTTCGAATTACTCAACGATAAGAAGAAATCCAACGGTGTAGAAGGAGAAGGAGATTTACTAGGATATGACTCCTTATTGATCAAGACTTATTTAAAATCAAGGGAACTTCAAGGAATCGAGACCGATTACTCGAAGATCAAGGAGATTCTCGAATCTGAAATTGGAGAATTGAAAGCTTCCTTGAGTAATGAAGATGATCAAGATTATGAGATTGATGAATTGAATAGGATGATTTCCAGTTTAGAAGAAGAGTTCTTGACACCACCAGTTGGTTCCAATATCGATTCTATAGCTCAAGGGAACGATAAGATTTATAACGAATATTGCACAAAGTTCACCAGGTTGGTGTATGAAGTATCGGGTAATTTGAAACAAGATTCCGATAATCTCGATATAGGACAGGATGAGGATGAGGATGTAGATATGGATCAAGAACAACATGAGCAACAACATGACCTAACACAACAACAACAGAAAGAACAACTGGAGCAACAACAAAATGAAGATGAGAAATTGAATAGCATTTATTATAGACTATCAAAACCTATTAAATTTTCTAAATTCAACTACCAAACCGGTGAGTCTGTGATCAAGGTGAACCAGAGGAAAGAAGAGGCACTTGCCGCTACAAATGCTGCATTAGCTGCTTCTCAACCAATTGAGGAAAAGACAGAGACGGCTGCCCCTGAACCCGAAGTTATACCTGAAGCAGTACCTGCACCTGAAACTGTACATGATGTAGCACCAGTTCAAGCCGTTGAAACCGCTCCTGAAACGGCACCTGTCCAAGCCGTTGAGACGGCACCTGAAACCACACCTGTTCAAGCCGTTGCCACTACCGAAGAACAGGTAGTTGCCCCAAGTACACCAGCAGAGCCAGCACCTGTTGAAGAACAAACTTCACCATCGACACTCCCTTCTAATCAGTAGAGATCATATACACGGGGGTTTTTGTCTTCTTCAGTCTGGTTTTTATTATATTAATATGTATATTTAGTGATTAACAATAAATCGTTCAATTTAATTCTATTTGAAAGCAATAAATTAAAATGCATATATATAGGTAAGTTATCTTGAAAAAAGTTGTTGCCCAAGAAACACACTAAGTTATGTATATGAATGGTCAATTCTTGGTTCTATCTTGAATAACCAATCGAGACCCAGAACTAAACACCGAAGTAAACAGCCTCATGGGTGTCTGAATGTATAAATGGATACCGTCAAATGTATGCTCATGGTACGATATTTAAGTTAATCGGAGTAACAAACGTAATTTCTGGCCGTTTATTTCTGGCTGTGTACATCGATACTTTTTGACGATGAAAATACCTTTCTTTGTGTCTTATTCTTTGTGTCTCATTCTTCTTGTCTTATTCTTCTTGTTAATTCTGTCTCTCCAGAAGTCTTCATTTGCGTTCTGATCACAGATCGAGTTGAGCTCATAACATGGATATTGAAAGGTTGTTTTTAGAGGGATCTTCCTCCACGGATTCGACAACTGTTGAAATTGACGATGAACTTGCCAATGATCGAACAACGGGTACAACAAACGAAAAGGTGAAGTCAATCACACGACATATGGATATATCCAAATGGGCAATAGAAGTGTCCCTTGAGCAGCTAAGATTCAATCGATTTGAATACGAATTCGGCGTGTATTATAACGACTTCACGCTTGATTTAAACCACTTTTACGAACGCCAGGCCCATCGTGCGTATCGAAACAACTCAAAGGGTGACGATCCTCTCAACTATACCAATTGCTACGTGTGTGGGAATAACGAGATTGAGGTTAATGGGAACCACAGTTCGGGATTCGAGTTGTACTGCAAGAACAACAGGGAAAACGAAAGTCATATCTACGATTTTTTGAACGAAGGGTTACGATTTCTGGGAACACGCAGTAAAGAAGAGATGGATTATGATAGATCCAATTGGAAAGTTCTGGTGAATATAGACCTCAATGATTCGTCTGTGACTTTAGTCCCATCTTCAATAAATGATTATGATCATATGAGTATTGACGATAACAATATAATACCACCAAAAGGAGAAAGTGTTGTTTATCCATTTGATCCTTTTGAATCCATCTTCCAGTCAGTTGGGATTTTTGAAGATGACTCGAATCCTCCGGAATCCGCATCTTCTTCCGAGATGAGTGGATTTACAAAAGCCGATGAAGTTCAACATACAGTGACTTCGAGTATCTTAGAGTATTTGAACGATAATGTCGCAAATAATAATAACAACAACAACTTGAAAAACGGATATGACTGGTCTCAAATGGGGTTACCACCTACGCTATGCATGGACAGTTTAAACCATAATAGAGAGATAAAGATCAGCAGCAACTGTTGCACTTCATATGAGATCAGCGATATACATAAGGACGATAGAAAATTTGTGATAAATGGAGTTGAGATCGACCATCCGCAGCATATAAGACATTATGAGCCGGGATTAAGGGATGATGTACAATTTGAGTATTTTCCAGAGGATATAAGATGTCCACCTACCGCTGAGATTGAAATTGAGGATTTTTTAAGGGAAAGGGAAAGGGAAAAAATTGACAAATATTTGCTCATACCAAGGTATACCAGGAGATCCAGAACTACATGGGGAATCGAAAACAAATGCCGCTTCTGTGTGAAGTGGGTTCCCGAATGCAGATATTTACCGCATATGAAATATGGGCATGGGATTTATCACGAGGAGGATAGAGTTAGAATTATGGATATCGAGTGCCAATTGATCCAGCAAAAAAAGAGAGAAAATGAGTACTTCACAAGGGTGTTTGCCAAATGTCCACGTTGCTTTCAATGTATAGGGTTGAGTGATACCGGGCAGCCCTGCGAGTACCCATACGAAGAGATAAGGGATAAAACGGTACTTTCCCAACTCATCTTCCACTTGATCGAAGAGTGTCTCATCGACCCCTCTCTGCGTCGATGGGCCGCTTGTTAGTAATGTAAGGGTTTGACATATATAAATATATATTATCACCCTATATCTATTATAGTCTAAGCTAGTATTGTATTGGTCTAGGATATAGGGTTAAAGGTTAATAATGTCATTGTTATCAAAGCTTCCAGTTCCAACCATAATCCCAGCTCTAAGTGGTGCCCCCACCGCTTCTGTAATCATCTTACACGGTTTAGGAGCCTCTGGATCCGATTTTATCGGTATGGTTGATGGTTTACAACGAGGTGCCAATCAAAGTCTCTATGAACATATAGAGTTTGTATTACCTGAGGCACCAGTCATCCCCATCAGTGCCAATGGTATGTATCAAATGCCTGCCTGGTTCGATCTTTATGAATTTGGTAAATCCTTGGACGATTATAAGGATATCAAGGCGATTAAAGGTGATTATGACGGATTTATGAACACTTTGAAAATTGTCGATGAATTGGTGGAATTAGAAATGTCAAAGGGTATTAAATCCGAGAGGATCGTTTTAGGTGGTTTCAGTCAAGGTGCTGCTATTTCATATGGATATTTGGCCACTTCGAAGTATAAATTAGGTGGTGGTATTATAATGTCTGGTTTTAATCCAATTCCATATGATATTCAAAAGCATATCGTTGACACTAATAAAGATACACCAATTGTTCAATTCCACGGTACAGATGATCCAATCATCAAATATGACGTTGGATTATTTACAAGGGATTTTTATAGGTCCAAGGTTGGTTTTACAGGTATCAAGTTCTTCAAATATAATGGTATGAAACATTCGACTTGTGCCGATGAAGTTGAGAAGATTTACAGTTTTATCAACGAAGCCATTCCAAAGTAGTAGTCTCTTTAGGTTATTTATCAAAGTTTATAGAATAATTCTTATCGTGAATATTGTATTGTTATATTGCAAAAGTAAAGTAAAGTAAAGTAATTTAATGTAATGTAATCTATTTATCTTTGTATTCTTCTTTTTCTTTCTTTTCTAATTCTTGGGCTTCTTTGTAAAGCTGTCTTCTCTTATCAATTCTTTCCTTAGACTCCTTAATCTGCTGCGCTCTTTCGTCGGAGAGTGCTTTATTCTTAGCCTTGTATTTGGCAGCCACCTTTGGATCGTTCAATGACGAGTATTTGTCGAAATAGATGAATAGCAAGAAACCGACTAATGCGGCAATGGAGAGTTTGAACAGGAACTCCTGTATTATAGACATTCTTTCTGACATCTTATCTTTGTCTATGTATCTGCGGTATATCTATTGATGTATTAACAATAACAAAGGAACAGATATATATATTAATATATTAACAAATCAATAAATCAATAAATCATAAATCAGATCTGGAGGAGAAGAGAATTTCTTATCTCTCTCGAGGCCTGGAAATTATTACTCAAGTGAGACAGATTTTGTTAGATTATTATTATTATTATTATTATTATTATTCTTATTGGGTATATATATAAATATACACGTATAGATGTCGGCGCAGATGGAGAGGATAGTTGGGTTTGTGGAACAGGATACCAACAGGTCATACACCGTTGAAGAGTAAGTAGTTACCGATATCGATCAATCAATAGAATCTCACCCTTACTAACTTTTATCAATCTATAGCGGGATGATATGTAGGAGTAATGAATCTAGAGGTAAATCGTAAGTATTCTAATCGTATTATAATACGTAAATATACATGAGAGGGGATGGGGACTGATCTATATACTAACCTTTTAACCAGATGCATGCTGTTCAAAAATATGGATAAGGAGACGATATGTTCTGAGATCTTCATCAAATTGATGAGATATCAATGCGTTTCATCGAATGGAACAAGCGATAAAAATAGTAAATTCAACTGTTACAAGGTCATGAATAAGTTATGATTCACAGAAAGGCATATTACTACATAGAAGAAGTATATATAATTCGAAGAAAACAACAGAGACAAAAGTATAGTATAGAGTAAAGTAAAGTAAAGTAAAATAAAGATAGTTAATGATACAAAGTACAACTAAAAAAAGTTTTCAAAAACGATAAGATAGATAGGTAGATAGGTAGATAGGTCGGTCGGTAGATAGATGGATGGATATTTGAACAAAGCTCATCTAGATTTAAGCTTCATCTTCATCGACTAATTCAGTTTCATCGTAGACATCTTCAATGGTTTGATGCATAGATAAAGCTGGTTTAACGGCAGCGGAATCTAAAGTCCAAGAGGCTAAAGCACTTTCGGCATCAATGATGATTTGTTTAGAAACTTCATAACCATCATAAGCAGGTCTAGTTTCACCTGGAGTAACTGGAGAATCGTCTAATAATTCTAACAAAGCCTTACCATAACCGGCAATCAATGCCAATTTTTCACTTAATTCTCTCAAGGCATCAAATTGGTACAAGAATGAAGCCTTTAATTTTTCTCTTGTAATATTTGATAATTGAGCTTCAGCGACTAATGATTCAGCTTCGGCTCTGACTAATTCTTGTTCTAAAATTGGGATTTTTGGAGATTGAGGATCTTTGTATTTTAAGTGAGCAATTTCATCGGTAATTTTTTGTTTACGGTCTCTTGATGGTTGAACTGAAGCTTCGATATTTCTAATTGATTTCAAAGTGATACGGTATAAATCGTATTTATCGATAAATTGGTTTTCTAATTCGGCGATTTCGTAGATTAAGACACCTAATTTATCGGTAACATCAGAAACATCATCATCATTTTCTTCACCCCATAAGGATAATTGTTTAGCGACTAATTTTCTTTCTCTTGATACTAATTCGATACTTTGTTCAAGATTTTTTTCAATCTTAATCAATTGACTCAATTTACGAGACAATTCAGGACCAAATGAACCAGCAGTGGATTTTCTGATTGAAGAGGCTATTTGGAAGAAGAAAGGGGAGTTAGTACAAATTGAATTGAATTAAATTGAATTGAATTGATAAATGTATATATTCTATAATATTATACCATCATAAAGGATTGAAGAAGGATAATACATACCAATTGAAGTGGAACCAAAGAATTTACCCTTGGTAGAAGAAGGAGGAGGTGGAGGAGAAGCGATTTGAGAAGCTGTTGGAGCTCTAGCTGATCTTAAAGAGTAAGTTCTGTGCATTGTGAATGATAGATCTTATTGATAATCGTAATTAGGGTCAGGGACTAATTGGATTAATTGTAATTGAAAGAAAAAGGAAGGAAGAAAGAAAGAAATAGAAGAAGATAAAAGGCGGACACTCATCTGAAATAGATTTAAAGGGATGAAATGTGAAATGTGAAATGTGATGCCTCATTCTCATCGCTCACGCTTTGCTTCCTTGCTCACTTTCCCCTTTGGGAATATTATTGTTGGTTTGTGTGATTTGTGTCTGTGATTCTTTGATTATTCGCCATGGAGTGGGCGTGTGTGGTACGTATAGATGTGTGTATATATATATATCTATATCTATCTATACATATCCATATATACCCACGTATCTCTTTTCTCTCCCTCTCCCAGAGAGGGTCCAGATGAAACTGGATGAAATTAGATACAAATATTTCCCGATTGGGTAACAGGCTCCTTCCCAATCGGGAAACACACACAGCCTTGGGGCGCGCCTCTTTGCGACGGCACAACGTCTTTCCAATGTTGTACACGCATGGCCATATGTTTCGTTTCGTTTGCTTGTTTGATATATATATATGGCGCATTTTTGTTTCCTTATACCGTATAGTAGAACAGGGGATACTGCAAACCAAGTTGGATACTCGTAATGCTATGGGTGGTGGGTGGGAGACTGGTAATGGGGTGAGATGAGATGTTTAGGCTGAGCTGAGCTGTGCCAGATCTGCTTGTCTGTTCTGCTTTATCTGCTCATCTGTTCATCGGTTCATCTGTTCATCTGTTCGTATCTTCAGTATCTCTTTGGTATAGGTTGAAAATGTCAGAATAAGTATCAACACTCTCAACCAGCGCCGACGAGGACTTGTAATCACGCAGACCCATCAAATTGGCAGTAGACGTTTCGAAATTCAACTTGTCAACAACGTTTATATACTCAAAGACCGGTTTTGTCTCATTATATTCAAAACTCTCTTCAAGACTCTTAAGTTTGATTTCATTGGCTAATCTTTCTTGGAATTTTTCGTTCTCCCTCAGGGTTTCAAACTTATGGCTCAAAGTCAGTCCATCATTATCACCACTACTCTTTTTCAGATAACTGCTGTCGTACTTCATTTGAATATTATCAAATGAGTTGATCTTCTGTTTTAAAATCTCCAAAGTTGTTGTAAAACCCTCACATTCACTAGGATCTTCACAATTGATCACGTACTTCAATGGCGCATACATGTTGAATGCATTGATCGTGAATTCGAAACTCGTACCATTCATATCGTGTTTTCTAATATTCTCGATATCGTATAAATCCCACGACCTCAGTATATTGTATCTACCACAATTGGTCAATACTTGATGATCTACATATTCTTCTTTTGTCTTTTTGCTATGTTGACCCCTAGTAAGGATACTTGGTTTTCTCATAAATACCAAGTTTTGGGTGGCCTCACTTAACATATAGATCCCATACCTCGTGCTTTGAATTAACAAGTATAAATCTTTAAATTTCTCGTCTGGGTTGTGAAGTTTCACTTTGGCTATGATCGAATTGTTCTTTATTGGTCCCATTTATTCTTCTTGTCAATATATACCCTTATTTCATCCCTCTACATTTTCGTTATAAAAATCACCAAATATCACGCTCTCCAATACTTATATAGAAATATACATTGTCATGATCTGAAAGATACTTTTTTTACTGTTCTGTTAATCTGCAAAGAGAATTTTACAATACATACATAGATAAACACACACTACTTAAACACACACTACTTAAACACTACTTATGCTTTGATTTTCTTACTACCATTGGTCAATTCATCACCAGGTCTCTTTGGGTTGGAAAATTTAACCTTTTCTAATATCCTCAAGTAATCGTCGTATAATGACTCAAAAGCTGTCTGTAATTTATCACGTTTTGTAGGTTCATCTAATTCCACCAAAGCTTCTTTATTTTTGATATATAACCTCTTCTTCATCTGTAATCTAATTTGTCTAAGGTTAAGATTATCAACGGATTTACTCTTGACTTCTAATAAATGTAAAAGAGCCATCTCAATACACCTATTAAACTGTCTCTTTTCCATCTTACAAAATTGACGTGTTTTCAACACCCATTCCTGATCGATTGGTAATTTGGTGAATCCATTCCATTCATTAAATATACCCAATGAAAATAACCTTTCCATATCACATCTATCCCTAAGATCATCAAATGCTTCACTTGGATCTTCAACGGTGATTTCTTTCACTTTTGGATCTTTAAGACATTCATCAATAATACTCTTGTATAGATGTTTACCATGTCCCTTTTGTTGATAGGGTGGTAAGATTACATATTGAGAGATTTTCTTTCTATAGTTGATAATTAATTCATCTGATTCATCGTGTTCTTTAGCACCGTTGAACATCCAATAGGAGTAAACACTGCTGAATCCAACAAACGATGGAACCTCATTTGTAGTCTTATAAATCACGTATATCTCCCATACTTTGTCACTTTCATCTATATATGAACCGGCTTCGATGAATAACAATACAAAGATCTGCATTCTAAGGTGTAATTTTAAAGCTTCGGGATCTTTCAAACTCATCTTATATATCGAGAATTTCTCACCATCAATGGTATAATCTTTGATCTTATCTCCTGGGATCTTGAAAGTCTTGTTTTCTTCCTCCACTGAATCAAGCCATTTGTTCTCATCTTTGAAAACGGTCTCCAAAGGTAAGAACTCCAACAATTTTTCCCTCACGTCGACTATATCGGAGGATAATTTAGCAGTGTATTTGACATTGATGAATGGGAATAAACTATGGCAATTGAAAGCTAAATCAATCCTCAAATCTTGATACCCGAATATCTGCTCAGAATCTCCAAAGATAGGGTATGTGAACGTAGGTTTGAAAGTAAATGCCCCATCTGGTTCGGCAAGTGAAATATGCATAGCATCATTTGAAGATACTGCCCATGCTTCAGGTCTTAGATCATCGATCTGCATCTTGCTCTCCATTTTGTCAGTGTTATCTATTACACGCGTAGTGATTCAAACACAATAGCAATATCTCTTAGCAAACATATATACATATATACATGTACATATACATATATATATATATATAACACACGCAATGTTTAGGAAACTTTCCAAGCGCGTCTTCTTTCCCAAATCGACGCGTCTCTTCAGAGCTGGGCGGCATTGAGGATCACGGCGATGTTGTGGCTCTTGTGTGTTTCCCATCTGCTGGATCCCAGTTCGGGTCTCATCTCTATCTGGACCACGGATCTGGTGGCTAAGAGGAGCAGCTTCTGCATGGCTTCAGCGGCAAAACGACGTTTCACCGGGGTTGGAATCTGGCATGGAGCTATTTGCTCGAATGTGATCTCGCGTAGGGCAATATCTATCCCGCTATCTTCTTCTTCCACTTCATATTCTAAAAAATTACCAACTTCTCTCGAGATGGACAGCATATAAGTAAAGAATTTCCGTGCACTTCTATCGATGTACTTCATCCTAGAATTATCAAAAGCATAAAATGAGAGCCCTGTTGATGGGGGCTCTGCAGTATAAAGGTCATGGTTACTATCTCCTTCAATATAAACTGCATCATCACCATATAGATTCTTATCCAACCTTCTTCTTCTCTTGATTCTTGCAGGCCGATCACTGTTCAAAGTACCTGGGCGTGAGGATAACACATTTTTATCCAAGGCTAGTGCTTTTTGCAACTCACCAACCCTACCTTCTTCTAATTCTTCTTCATTGCCAAATTGGGACGTTGGCAATACAATATCTCCCGAAACATTGACAGCAGCAGTAGCACGGTTCCAGGTGATATCTAGTATAGCATCATTTCCCGTGAATTCATAATCATCCAAACCATTGAGCTCATTGACATCGCCACCACCCAACCGGTTATCGTATTGATCCATGAATATATCGAAATTATCTTGGTAATGAGCAACACTACTTCTTCTGGAACTGACAATCTCTGCCCTTCTAGCTTCTTCAATCGATGTAGCACTAGATGATCTCCTATGACTTGGAATAGATGAGTCCAAAGAAGGAAATGCATTGGGGTCTTTACCTCGTTTAAAATCAAGAATCTTCGACCCCATTTCAAAATCTTTGACATATGATTTAGCAATGGTCAATCTTTGAATAGTTGATAAAGTAGATTGATAATCGTTGAACCAATCATGTACCTGATTTGACACCCCAAATCCCGATATCCTAGCGGGTTTCTTCTTTTCCCTTTCTTCGCCTCTTAAATTAATGTAGTTATCCCTAGCTTCTTTTAGTTGCCAAGTCTTCAAACGAACCTCGTTATCAATGACCAAGGCATACTTCTTCACCGTACGATTCCCATTCAATTCGACCAGCGTTTCCCTTACACCATGGGATGGGTCGTTAGGTACATCTTCAATAGGAGAAGCGAAATCTTCGGCATTCCTAGCATCTCCAAAATCATACTCATCCAAGACAGCTTCATTTTCGTTAGCAAATTCGTTAGTATTAACAATAACAGACTCAGTAGATTGCTGGTTATTATCATTAGCAGTAGCACTATGTTCGATGCCGCGGTTATTATTGGCATTATACAAATCATCGATCATGATAGCTTCACCATCATCTCCGAATACAAAATCCATATCTTGATCTCCGAAATTATTCAGCTCTTGATCAAGGTTGAAATCTTCTCTAGATTCGAAATAGTCTTCTTCATTTTCAAGCAATGTGATTTGGGCATCATGATCGGACACCGAACTTTCCAAGCCTAGATTAGTGTAGTTGATATTATCATGTGAAAGGTTAAACCCACGATCTGCGGTATCACACAAGTTTAATCCGAATGGGGTTGTCGTTTTGACATCAATATGGAAGTTGGGATCATCTCTGAGTAGCAAATTATTCAAGTTCGGTTGGAAATTCTCCAATTCTGTATAGATCTCGAAGTTACCTTGATCTTTGAGAGTTGAACTCTTATTTGAGAGTTGCCTTTTCAGTAACAGCTTAGCGGTATTTGCATCTCCTACGGTATATATTAGTAACACGAGGGGGGAAATAACGTGTCTTTGTGTAAAATTGTTAGAACTTACTCAATGAGTAATCAGCTTTTTGTCTATACACCAAAGTAATCCCATATAACAGACTCGAGCTTTGCCTTAATGAGAAATTGAAACTGGGATTCTTCAACGTAGTACAAGTCTTGGGGATATCCAGTTTTTCGATATCCTTCTTTGTAACCTTGTTATAGGTGGATCTAGAACCTAATGTGGCAAGTAACCTATTCGAAAATTATAAACTGACGCGTTAGTTGGGGTAGAACAAAAAATTAAGAGAGAGTGTGTGTGGGGGTTCTTGCTTGCCGACCTACCAAATAGTAGTAATGCCCTTGTCCCTATTGAACAAAGGGTCTTCAAGTAACAATACCATTCTGTTTACTCGGACTGATAGATTAATCGAAATTACAGATAAAGAAGAGAGAAGCGTTATGCTAGGAAGATGTCTATTGAGTCGTTAAAATAAGGTTATATACAGGGAAATATACGGGCGGTGCTTTTCTAATGAATTATACCGGCAATTGTTCCACAGATGGTTAGGACGATAGATACCAGTAGTATAGCGTATAATTGCAGTTTCTTAACACCTGCCAGTTCATTGCTGAACACAGAAAGGTAGAAGATTATAGGGATACTGATACAGATACTGAAACAGATCAATGAGCCTAAGATGGCCATGATTTGACCAAAACTGGTGAATATCAAAGTCGACCAAAATAAGGTACAACTCCATAGAAACCTTACAGCTGCCTTTTTTAATAGTTTTAAATTCTTACCGTCTACTTCTTCCACTACCACCAATGAATCAAAAAACGTAATCATAGGTCTTGATACCAATGGTAGTTTGGAAATCGGTAGTAAACCCATCAATACTATAATAAGTTTACCGATCCAAGATGGATACCCTGGCGTAGTTAAGATATTTCTAGTGACTTCATCATCGACTATTAATCCAAACATCAAAAACCCCATGATTGCAGTGAAAGTATCTACTGCATATGAAAATGCAAATGTAACATCGATACAATAGTTGTATTTTTGTGGATGTCTCATATCACGGTATAATTCTGGGAATACCGCATGTCCACCCCAGGGGGCTAAGAATAACCCCGTACTGAAGAATAAATCCAATGCACTGTCGGGCCATAGATTAAAAGTCATAGGTACTAATAAAGAACCGGGAGAATCCTTCTTGATAAAACCAGCTACAAATATACTAATAACCGTAAGTGAAGTACATAAAATCCCAGCAAAACTAAGTATTGACAATGCACTCAAAGGTAAGAAATTTAAAAGAAATAGAATCAAACACACGCTAAATTTGAAAGAAGAATCCGAGATATCGGTGAATATAGCATTGAATGAATCTGAAAATAGAATAACCATGGAAATACTAGCACCGTATAAATCTGTAGCAAACATACCAAATATGATGTAACTCAAAGAAGCACCAAATACGTACCTTCCAATATCGTTATAAGACATCAAATGATCATGTTTCTTCAAGATTCTACCCAATAGAACAGCAGAATATCTAGTAGTACAAGCAGCAGCTACTAACCCAATCAAACCCAAAACAAGACCCGATAAACGAAATGCCAACGGCAGAGATAAAACACCTAGACCGATAAGGACATTGATACTATTGAGGATAGTCTGTGGGACGGTGGATTTGGATAGTAAATCATCTTGAAACTTACTATCTACTCCTAATAACGGCGAAGTTTCAGAATTATTACTTCTCTGAGAAGTAAGAGTATTGATAGTATTCGAAGTGGTAATTGGGGGTGATGTTTCAATTATCGTAGGGTATAATGTTTCCTGATGTTGCTGTTGGAATTGCTGTGGTAAAAACCCCTGTAGAAGTGGTTGTGTTTGTGAACTAAGATCATAATTAGGACTCATAGAGACTGGGTGTAATATAGGTGAGCCATTAGAAGATAATGACATATGTTTCGAACCATATGAAGCACCACTTAACGACCCGAAATTGGCAGATCTTTTCAAAGAAGAAGCAAAATTAGATATGGAATTCACACCACCAACTTCTAATATTGAGCTTCTACGACTACGACTTTGACTTTGACCACGTCCGCTGTTATTGTTGCTCAATATGGGGATGGAAGGTACAAATGAAGTGCTTGAATTTCTTCTGCTTAATGGATCTAAAATATCTTCACTGGTGTCATTTGGATCGTACGATATCACTTGGCTGCTCGAGTCTTCAACCATAGTAAGTGTGGAGTAATGTGTGTTTTTTTTTTCACAACTGCAATGACTGTATATCTGAGTATATACACGACAGTTGGCAATGATACAGAGCCTATTATAGGGTTTCCCAAAATTAGATAAACAGATGCTGGACAAAGGTTTTAATTTTATAAGAGGCTGCCAAACTGTTATCGATAATCATTTTCACGAGGCGGACCCTCTTTGTTCAAATTTCCTGATTGGGACACGCGCCGCACACGAGTTCAATTACCCGAATGAATTTTTCAACTACTATTTGGTTTGTTTTTATATATATATAAAAGAATAAATAAGGGGCATGGATAAACAAGGACAGGAATGTGTTATTTGTCTCCAAATTCCAAGTATGGTATCTTGTCCTTCAACCTGCCAATGATACAGAAAGGTGCATAGTTTATCAACGAAAGATCATCGTGCATTTTTTCAAAAGTCTTTGTAGCATCTTTACCTGCTAAATCAGCAATGACATCAACGCCACCGGGATGTCTTTCCAAGAATTTTGAGCAGTCAACGACTACATTTTTCACGACTATCCAACAATCCTGAGATGTATTGTGCTTTGATACTTCTTCCAATGTGAATTCCTTATCTGGAATTATGAATTGTACAACATCGGCATTATCCAAGGTATTATCTGAATTCAAATGGTTTTCTATTTGTTGCAATCTCAAGATTGGGGTACGATTCTCAACTCTTTTCTTCTCGTTATTTACAACTATAGGGTTGAGACTTAAATGAGAAAGTAAATCTCTTGTAGCATTCATAGCAGCAATTCTACCAAATACTACACACGATAATAGTGAAGTACCCATAAGTAAACTATCTCCATGTATATCGCCAACAATCTCACCGGCTGCATATATGGAACCTTTCAAGTTTTTGATCTTCATATCTGAGTTTGTCATAACTCCGCCAAGTGATACAAATATTGATGGTGAAATAAATCCCAGATAAAACATCGATTCATTTGACTCTGAATCTAGTAAATGGAAGGTATTGTTTCTATTTGAATTATACGAGTTGAACTCCCATGCAAGATTAACTTTAGATATCCCAATCAATTCAATCAACTCCGTGGTATTTACAAGTTTCATATGGCCATTTTGAACTAAAATGTCGGCTAGTGGGAATTTTGTATCCTTGGTCAGGATTATCGGAATATGCGACGATTTGTTTCTTAACATCTTGGCACAAATATCTACAGGTGAGTCGTTTAGTTCATCACAAAATCGTGAGCCTAACTTATCCAAGATTATTGCGTCATTTTTGATATTATCTGGAACTAATATAGCAGTGGACTTATCTTTTTTGAAAGACATCAAACCAAATGGTTTCATCTGTAATTTGTCCAAGTTTGTCAACTCACCACCATTATTGCGTATCAGTTTATGGCCATCACCCGTGGCTTGAACACCACCAGCTGTGGCAAATCCACTTTCTATTATATCTCGTGAAATCAATGAATCATTTTGGTAAAGATCTGATCCATATCCACCAGTAGTTAATATCATTGGTCCTTGTAATTCGATTACCTCTAACGATGAGGCTTCATTTGCATTATAATAATCTGAAGCCTGACATGTTAATCCTATTACCTCCCCGGTTTCATCTCTTTTCAGTAAATCAACCACCTTACAATTCAACAAGAGTTTGTACCTTTTAGGGTCTCTCCTGCTAATGGTCTCTAGTTTATCTACTAGGCTGTTCACCACTTGAGTTCCTACCCTACCTTTGGTAAACGATAAGGTCCTATCAACACTATTTCCAGGAACATTTTGTGTAAGTTTATCGAAATGGATATCAAATGATTTATCTAACCAACTAATTGAATCGCCCGATGTAGAACTCAATAACCTTATCTTATCCCTCGTCTCATTGGAT
This sequence comes from Wenyingozyma nitratophila, assembly GCA_030567875.1. NCBI lineage: Eukaryota > Fungi > Ascomycota > Pichiomycetes > Pichiales > Pichiaceae > Wenyingozyma > Wenyingozyma nitratophila. Next base: position 268,882 of record JAJLSW010000012.1, read on the forward strand.
ATATTTCCACCAGCAGATGCCAGTAAATCCGCCTCAAACAAACTTGGTGAGTCCACAATACCATACTGTGCTTGTATATCGGTGCCAGCACCGTTTATACCAGTCATAGCCCTGATAGAATTCCCACCAAGGTACGATTGCTTCTCGATCAATATTACATTGGCACCATTTTGTATACACTGATGGGCGGCACAAAGACCTGCTAGCCCGCCACCTACTACGATAACCGGATTCAGGGGCAAGTCAAGTGTCATCTCCTTACGAACATATGTACATCAAGGGTAATAATATATATCACTTGATATGAACCAAAAGGTACGTAATAGTGGAGTTAAGTATACAAAACCTCCTACTCGTCTGATTCCATCGATTACATAACAAAAGTAAAATGTCCCGATCGGGCAGCTGAACGCGTGGTCACGTGCAAAAAAAGTTACAAAAAATAAAAATGCAATAGACGCGTCGCTAGCTAGCCATTTTCCATTCGACGCGACGCCCGCAGTGTAGAGCAAGTTTTTTGCGCAATCTATTTATAGCCTTGTTTAAGTGTGTTTAGTCTTCTGATGTATCATATGGTAAATTGATAACTGAAAAGGGTAAGGGCGGTACCGATTAGTGTATAGAAACCCAATATGGTACGCCGATTGATTAATAGAGGAAAACCCCCCTTCTATTAGCTGACCCCTACCCCCCCTTGCTAATAACAAATTACCATAAAGGGTATAATTAGATGTTAATAAAATATATATATATATATATATACGGATTAAGACTTGCCGTAAATCTAGACTGGGGACTTTTTAGAACAAGCAAGATTGGCTCCCGGTAGCAACACATTTACAGGCAGGGGACAATCTCAAGTGTAGAACATAGAGCAACATCGGAACTGAAATCCCTGGAAATGCCTTATTGTAGAATTTTTTTTCATTCTCGGTATTAATTCAAATGAAACTAAGTTTATTGGTGCTACCCTGAGATCTTTTCTTGCGTCAACTGGGGCATGCTTTTGATAATCAATTCCTGTCTATACCGAGTTGTGAGTGTCTAAATCTGATATAGATATTTAGATTTATATATATATATATATATAAATTATACAACTATTGCGGTAAAGGACGAGCCTCGGTTGCCCTGAACACTCTAAATAAACCCATACCGACTCCCAGGCCTCGTCTTGCGGACGTTAGCGAGGTGCAGCCAGACCCACTGACACTCACTCAAATCCCAAAGAGGCAGTCGCAGATCCCCCACCGCGGGCCCTGATTGGCCAGCGCCCGGGCAGACGAGCTGTGCTGGGCCCACCCGCTTTAGTAAGAGTTGCCTAATCGGGACAATTAGCTGCGTCCTTCGGATGAATTTGGCCCCAAAAGTGCTAATTCACTCCGCTGACTCCTATGTACTGGTTACTAACCCATTATTATCTCCTCACATTATGTTTATATGTGTGCGTGTGTGTGAAAATTTAACCCATTCATTCTATTGTGGATAGTCTTTCCCAAAAAAAATTGCGATTTTCGTCTCTTCTGACTCTATCCCTTGTATCTTATAAATACTTGACTATCCTCCTTCACTGCAAATTTTTTTACAACTCCACTATACTTCATTGCTTCTTTCTTTTCCTTTCCCTTTTTCTCTCCTTTCTATAAACTTATTACATTCGCTTAACTAATAAACCATTTCCTACATTTAAAAATGCGTGCCTCCACTGTTATCTCCTTAGCTGCTTCCGCTGCCGTTGTCTCTGCTTACAACTTAACCACAACCACTGAAACCATCACTTCAGACGGTACCGTTTACACCACCACTTTCTGCCCATCCACCACCGCTGCTATCTCCACTTACGAAGGTGCCGGTGCTCAAGCTGGTATTGCTGGTATTGCCGCTGTTGCCGGTGCTGCTGCTTTATTATTATAAGTTTCTTTCTTGAATTAAAAAAAAATTGATATTTCTTATCGATAAATTTTTTTACCAAAAAAAAAAAGAACTTCAAAAACAATTAATAATATTTAGCTAGTCAGATACATCCTTTAACATTTTCGCCTTCATTAATCTGGATTTTTTATTAAATCCATTTTTTTGATCCTCCGTTATTTCAATAGTGATGCCTTTTTTATAAATTTGTGTTTATGAACTTCCATGACTCACAACATCATTATCAATACCAACAAATTCATTTTATTCATTCGTATGTTTTTTTATTAGATATTAAAGTCTTTGAATAAATATCACATCTTTCTATCCATGATACCCTATTACATATTAAGAAGTGTGTTTCCTTATGGACTTTAAAATCTTCTTTAAAAAATATGCTCTCTTGTCTCTTAGCTTAAACCCTTTTTTAAGACTTTTTTTTCAGTTATTGAATATTATATACTTAATAAATTTACCAAATGTTTTAAACAAACCCATTACTGTAAAGCTGATTAATAGATATATATACATGTATATATTAAAATGAGTATCACTTCGGAGTAACTGCATATGGCAATCCGAAGTATATGTGCTCCGTATAAGTTATAATAAACCAATGCGCCGTTCTCACGCAAACCCTGAAGTTTCAAAAAGTGCTTGTTTTTTTATTGCAAAAATCTATTTTTAAACTTTTTGCTGCAATGTCCTATCTGATTCAGGGTTTATTGAAGATCTTTCTATTAATTATTTTTTTCATTGCCTTGCCATGCCTGATATCTCAACAGGTTGATTTCCCCAGTAACTTTGATCATCTAATATATACATTAAAGTTTATTCAAGGTGGAAAAAATGATGATTTCTATTTATAGAAATTATACAGAGGGAGAAGGAAAGAACAATTGAGGCAACTAATACAGTGGGTGCGACGTTTTGAAAATGTCTCTATATGACTCCTTGTATTTTATAAAATCGACTGCCAATTTGATCTGAAGGGACTTCCTGAAGGTATAACGGATACAATTCTATATAAAGTCATACATTTATCGGTGTCATTGACTCGAATCCATTTGTCTCTCAAAAATTGATGCAAAAGAGCACGGCTATGGAATGAAGATGGTAGACCGATAAAGTATAATTCTCTGATATATCATTTAAAAGAAAAATAAACCCAAAACGGTAGTGTATCCCCCTTATACCAACAATACTTTTACCAACGCCTTACTCTGTATAAAGGCATTAGACTGAGGAAGATACCGTAGCAACTGCAGGTTTTTACCAAGACTTGCAAATTTCCAAGAGAATCAGCAGGCCGATTGGATAGTCAAAATATCGAGAGCAGCAAGGTTCAATTTTTTGCAACATCTGATTTATTGAATAGGTTACAATTTCTTAGCTTTTCGTGTTTTATCGTTGTTAAATCGTTTAGAATAGCGTTATATCTCCTATTATCATCTGGTAACATTCTCAGGATACTTGGTGATATATAAATGCTTTTCTATCCCCCCCCCCCTTTGTTGTGTATTGCAATTGTTTTATAGCTCATTCAATATTGATCTAACTCACTTAAAAGCTAGTTTCCTTACTATCAAAAAAGACAAACACACCTATCTACGCACAAAATGTTACTCAATTCAATCATCGCCACCATCGCCATTGCAGGTTCAGTATTATCCGTCCCAGCCCCATTAGCCATCCCAGAGGCATTCCCTGGCGCTTTAGCATTAGCTGCTGGTGATCCAGCATCATATCAATGTCACGCTAACTGTGGGAATTTAATCCTGGCCGCTAGAAAATGTACTCCAGGTGGTGCATCAGATGCAGGTCCATGGGATAAAACGTGCATGTGCGAGTCAGGCACCGAATTCAGTGGTTTAGTTGACTCTTGTTTAGACTGTGGTTGGTGCTTATGGAAAGATTATGCAAAATACTTGACTGCCCCATTATCTGCTTGTTCAAAACCTGTTGCTCCAACTGGTTCCACTTGTGCTCCTGCAGCTACAGCATAAATGATATGGAATATTCAATTCATAGTAGTAATTTGTATGTACTTAAATCATCAATGAAATTTACTTTGCAGTATTATTTTTGAAGGATTTCAATGGTCCAGTAAAATTTCTTAAACATTTGGTGAACCAATACAGTGGTTTTCATGCAAATAAAATATCCGCAATTCGATTTATGCTCTTAGAGCCTATCAGAGATATATATCCCGGGGTAAGTTTGATTGGAAAGCAAGCGAAAGACTCAACTAGTTCAATAGTCTCCCCCAAGTGAAGGTTGATAGCTTTCCAATTGAGCAGAGCATTTAGCTTGGAGCTATCGGCGGTAGGCGCGTTAATTCAGATAGTGATCAATTTAAGAGTGATTTCCGTGGAAAGATACCCAAAGAATATGATCTTAGAGGATACACTAGAATGTAAACAGCCATTAAGCGGCATTCCAAGAAACCCAAGCTATCAGTGACTTATGGTATGGTCGATTGGTACTTCAAGATGAGAATCAGCCAACCGCTTGCAAAAAACCAATTTCCTCTTCAATAAAGCACATCTGTAGCTCCTATTATGAATACCCAATGAACGAACTACTCAAACTGGAAAGCTATTTCGAATGTAAGGTTTTCATCTTTACGCCAAAGAAAAATCAGGAGACTGCTATGTAAAGAATATACTCTAGTGGGGGGTGTGACCATGTGTAGGGTGTGCTATCCGGTTGGCCATGAGTCTATATGAGAATAGAAATTGATTGGACAGTAAGAACAGTTATAGTTTAAGTGACTTAGAGAGAGAATATAAATAGAGCGTGTACTTTTGCTATGGTTTATAAATAGAAAACAAACAATAATAGTAATCCATGGTTGTGATAGGTGTATTTCTTCCAATTCTATATTCCATTGGACAAGCTTAGATATATCAAAAAAAAAACACACGATTACTCCAAGAAGCAATATAAAGAAACACGTTACTCCGCTTAAATCCTTTACTCATTTTGAAACTAACTGAGGGACTAGCTTGATTTCCATATGTACTAACTCAGTTGGATGTCTTGGATATATAATTGATAAATGTAATATATTGTAGCATCTCGTAAAGTAGAACGATTTGAGATTTAAAGAATCAGATCGAACGTTTACATGCGCATATGGATACGACAATAACGAGAAAAAACACAATCTGCCCAGACAAGCTTGGATCTATATAGTCCGATACCTGACCAAACAGGCAATTTGTTGACACACAACAAACAACTCAAAACCAAGATTTATCAATTTAATCAGCGATAGATGCATATTCTGCGCACAAGCCAAATCACCGAAGCGGCGTACCTTCCTAATCGAGTTATACCAAGAACTAGTAGGCAATTTTTGAGACTGAAAATCTACAACTTTGTTAAGCCCGATTGAATTACCGAAATGTCCAGGGCAACAGGGTTTAATTACTGTGGGATTCTTAGCATTATTGGTTATTGTATTTTATCGTTCTTAAGTTATTTCCAAAGTATATTGCACTTCTTAGCATTTTGTTTACGTCGTGGGAAGCGGTTGTTTTCGAATTGTTTCGCTGTAGACATATATATAAATAATGTTCTATCCCCATCTATGTTTTAGTTATTTTTTGTAATTCTAGTTCTATTTTCTACTTTCACTCTCGACCTTTATATAGTTTAATTCAAATTCATTCGCTTCTAACTAAATTTTTATTTCATTTACTAAGATAAACAATCATGTTATTCAAATCAATCGTTGCTACCATCGCAATTGCAGCATCAGTTGCAGCAGCTCCAGCCCCATTAGCCGTCCCAGAAGCATTCCCTGGCGCTTTGGCATTAGCTGCCGATCCAGCAAGTTACCAATGTCACGCAAGCTGTGGTTATTTGATTATAGCCGCTAGAAACTGTACTTCATCTGGTGAGTCAGATACAGGTCCATGGGATAGCACTTGTATGTGTACTTCAGGCTCTCAATTCATGGAATTAGTGGATGCCTGTTTAGACTGTGGTTGGTGTTTATGGTCCGATTATGGTAAATACTTAACTGCTCCATTATCTGTCTGTTCCGAACCAACTACTCCAACAGGTACTCTTTGTGCTAGTTCTTCCACCGCTGCCGAAACTTCATCCTCTGCTGCCGCCACCACGGCAACATCTACCGATGCCGCTACCTCTACCGCTGAAGCTACCAGCGCTGCTGATACTACAACCGAAGCTACAAGTGAAGCCGCAGCCACCACTGAAGCTACGACCGAAGCCACAACAGAATCTGCAACCCAAGATACTACAACAGCTGAAGCTACCACAGATGCTGCCACTTCATCTGAAGCTGTCGCCGAAAGTACAACAGGAGCTGCCACAACATCGGAAGCTGCCGCAATTACATCTGAAGATGCTACCGCTACATCTCAAACTGCTGTTGGCACCACCGAAGCTAATGCATCTGGGGCTGCCACAGCTTCTACATCGGTTGCCGCTTCCGGTACCACTGGAGCTGCTGCATCAGGAGCTGTCTCAACATCTAAAGCAGCAGCAGGTACATCCGCTGCTGCTGCCACCTCAAAATCGTCCTCTGTTGCTGTTGACACCTACGTCGGTGCTGCCAACAAATATGCTGTTGGAGGGGGTTCCCTGTTAGTTGGTTTAGCTGCCTTGTTGATTTAAGTAGTATAACCGCTTCTAGATGACTTAACAATTCGTCCCCAATGTAAAAGTTACGATCTTCTTTACCTTGTTTAAATAATCAAATAAATAAAAAAAAAATAAAAAAACACACACCTGCTTTTCCTTAAGTTTGGGATATAAGTAATATGACTTACCTTGTAAATCTATGCAATGGATCTATAAATGAATTTCCTCAGCTATTAAGCTTTTCTTGATATATACAGACACTATCTACCCACTCGTTGAAATTTCCTACGTTATCGAATTGATCCAATTCGGCCTCATAGTAGTCAATATCATGCACGTCTAATTTCTTTGCGAACTCATCGACGAAATATCTGCCAACTTCTTCTACAGGGATATCCTTGGCAGATTCATTTTGAATCGAAGTTTGGCTGTATTCCTCCAACCCGCACATAACTATTCTCTTATCGTTGACATACGATAAATCTATAGAACAATTGATCGAGACGCCATGTGATGTAATCGATCTACGAACATTTACCCCTAATGATGAGATTTTTTTCAGCTCTCCATTTGACTGTTTGGATTTGACCCATACCCCTGTATTTTCAGTCGTCAATGCATCCAAATTATATCTGTGCCTGAGCAAACCAACGACGCTTTTCTCAATTGTTGATACATAACATTTGGAATTCAGCTTTGAGAATGAAGATAAATCAATTATTGGATAGATGACGATTTGTCCAGGTCCATGGTATGTAATCTGTCCACCTCGGGAGGTTTGAACAAATGGGATATGCTTCAAACTCTGGTATTCTAGTTTTTGATCATCACTAGTATTGATCTTCTCTCTTTTACCACCGGTATACGTGGATTCAAATTCAAAAGTGAAAATTGTAGGATGATATTGAGGTGGGTGTCCGTGATCATTCACATTTCCACTCAACCTTGGGTTCTTGCTAGTGATACTGTATTTCTTGAACTCCAAGTTTTTGGCGATAAGACTCTCTTGGATCTGATTCCCCAGCGCATATGGGGTAATGCCTTTGATATGAATGTGTTTAAATGTTGATGAAAATGGAGCCGTCGGATGGAAACTCGTGGTGCAAGCATCACTTGAGGACGAATAAAATCTACTGAAGCATCTCTGGATACCTCGCGGCACTACACTTATCCTTTTGGACATTCGATACTACCAGGTCACCTATATACAAGCTGTAACTGTGGTCAAACAATGGAGACAAAAAACAGTAATTGAAATAAAATCGAAATTATCTCATTAAATGTCAAAATGTCAAAATGTCAAAATTTCAAAATATTTTCCCTCGCTCGCGTCTAAAGATTAATACACGAGCTGAGACGGGGTATTTGCCCTTTTCTGAGTTCAAATGGTATATATATTGGCTAGCCTACTTCAAAACGACACTAGATCATACCGCTGCTAGTATAGAACACAACAGGAGTTAGACCATCGAGGTCCATAACCAATTGATATGACAAAAGTGCTGTTCGTGGCTGAGAAGCCCTCCATTGCCAAGTCGATATCACAGACTTTAGGTGGGGGAAATGTCACGTCAAGAAGAGGACCCAGTAAATACAACATGAATTACGACATAACGTACAATTTCCCCGCATGGGGCCAATGCAATGTCACCGTGACCTCAGTGGCTGGTCATCTGATGGGTTTAGAGTTTAACGATGAATATAGATGGGGAAGATGTGAACCCAAGGATTTATTTCACGCGTCGATCAATGAAAAGATAACAGATAAGGGTAAAGAAGATATAGCCAAAAATATTGCTCAAGAGGCAAGAAATATAGACTACCTTATGATCTGGACAGATTGTGATAGAGAGGGCGAATATATAGGCTATGAAATTGTCCAACAGGCCAAGAAATACAATAGAAACATAACTTTGGACAATGTATATAGAGCCAAGTTCTCCCACCTTGAAAGAAATCACATATCACAAGCTGCAAGAAACCCTGTACGATTGGACAAACGTGCCATCGATGCCGTCGCCACCAGGAGTGAATTAGACTTGAGAGCAGGTGCAAGTTTCACGAGATTCTTATCGGACTTGTTCAAGAGTAGAATCCCACAATCCTTCCCTAGGGATAGTGTGGTATCTTATGGAGGGTGTCAATTTCCAACCCTAGGGTTTGTTGTTGACAGGCAACTTCGTATCAACAAATTCAAAGAAGAAGAGTTTTGGACTTTGTCCTTAGAAGCCAAGAAAGGGAACTCTAAAGTGTCTTTCAATTGGGAAGGTGCAAGAGTGTTTGATAGACTAGTTGGTCTTTGTATATATCAAAACTGTTTATCCATAGATGGCGAAGAAGCCACCATTGTCAATGTTCAGAATAGTCCGACCTCAAATTGGGCCCCATTACCATTGACCACAGTGGAATTACAAAAGGATTGTGCCAGATATTTCAAGCTGTCTGCAAAGCAATCGTTAGATGCTGCCGAACAGTTATATAACCAAGGTTTCATATCATATCCGAGAACAGAGACAGATTCTTTCCCAGCAGCTATGGATTTAAAGAGTCTTATAGAGAAACAAAAAGAATCGCCAACATGGGGTGCATATGCCAATTCATTGGTAAATGAACCCGAAAAATTTAGACAACCAAGGGCAGGTAAACATGACGATAAAGCGCATCCCCCAATCCATCCTATCTTATTTGCAGGTTTAACAGGCGCCACACAAGCACAACAGAAGGTATATGAGTACGTGGTACGAAGATTCTTGGCATGTTGTTCACACGATGCAAAGGGTAACAAGACTACTGTGAAACTAAAATGGGGCGAAGAGTTCTTTAACACATCAGGTTTGGTAGTAACAGAGAAGAATTATCTCGATGTTTATGTATATTTCAAATGGGAATCTACAAAGAAAATCCCCGAATTCCAACCTGATCAAAGGGTCAAGCTATCAAAAGCCCAACTGACTTCTGGAAAGACTAAACCTCCTAGCCCCATGACCGAGTCTGAGTTGTTAGGATTGATGGATGCCAATGGTATAGGAACCGATGCCACTATGGCTGAGCATATAGAGAAGATTATCCTTAGGAACTACGTCACAAGAGAAAAGAAAGGGGATGGAAGAGCATCTATCAGCTACCTGAAACCGACTACCGTAGCATATGCATTGGTTGATGGGTTCAATCAAATTGGGTTGGATAATATCTCCTTGACGAAACCTTTCATGAGAAAGAACTTAGAGATTAGGTTGAAGGATATCTGTGAAGGGCGTACGACCAAGAATGATGTTTTAAACCAGACAAATAATATTTATAGAGAGGCATTTGCAATGAGTAATGCCAAACAAAACTTATTGGTGACTTCGTACCTTAAGATACGGGATCAACCACAGCAAATATTACTACATCGATGATTCAGCTGTCATTTTATTGTTGTACGAGTTACTAGTCTGTTGAAATAAGGCGGATTAAATTTATAATTACATATGTACATAGTACCAATGGGATTTTTAGGATCATATATACGGTTCCATCGTAACAAAAAGGTTGATGGTCAAAAAATCACCTTCAACACAGTTCAATAGGGGGCGGACAGTCAGGTATTTGACCTAACGTGAATGTAACGGCTTCGAAAGCTTTTAGGAATTCTGCAGACAAGGTCTTGAGGTCTGTGGATTCTTCATCTATAGCGGCTTGTTTGAACTTGATACTGTTACCTCTAACAGCTCCAAATCCACTTCCGCCTCCATTCGAACCAAATGCACCACCTGTTGTTGGAGCAGCAGCAGCAGCAGCAGCAGCAGCAGCAGAACCGAATGCACCACCTGCTGTAGGAGCAGCAGAACCAAATGCACCACCCGAGGTGGAACCAAAGGCACCACCTGTTGAAGGAGCAGTAGCAGCTGAACCAAAAGCACCACCAAAAGGCGAAGATGTGGCATTTGTCGCACCTGTCAATTGACCAAATCCAGAAGTCGACTGCGTAGATGCAGGATTAGCTGAGGAATCCTTTGATAAATTAGAGAATGGGCTGGATCCCGAAGCTGATGATTGACCGAATATCCCACCACCTGTACCAGATGCAATAGAATTGAAAGCGGACGTACCATTAGAGCTGGCTCCAAATGCCGAAGATGTATTAGCTGTAGCAGGAGGAATGGCAGCAGCAGATGAGTTTGCAAAAGCACCAAGTCCCGATTTTCCAAAAGCTGAATTACCAAAACCAGAGCTTCCAAATCCCGAACTTGCAGGAGCACTGGCACCAATACCAGTACCAGAACTAGACATCGGTGGTCCAAATGGATTTGTTATACTTGAAGCACTAGTTGAAAGTGCACCCGTTGTTGCACCAAATCCGGACTGTCCAAATGCACCGGTACCAGACTTGGCAAATGCTCCACCGCCTCCACCAAATGGATTGCTACTTGCTGTAGCTGATCCACCAAATGGGTTAGAAGTCGATGCAGCACCCGAAGCACCGAATGGGTTGGAAATCGATGCAGCTGCAGCACCAAATGGATTCGAAGTTGAAGAAGCGGGGGCTCCAAATGGATTTGACGATGCTGAGCTTGGAGCAAATGGATTCACTGCAGATGAGTTTCCGAAAGGTGATGATTGTTGTTGCTGCTGTTGTACGTTGAAATCTATGGGGAAGTCTACAAATGGTTTGACTATATTGTTGGTGACACTTAATTGTGCATATCTTGCAGCTTTTAGACTGTCTCTCTTGATGAAATCTATACATTTTTTCATATCAATATCTCTGGCTTGCATTTCCCTTGTATATTCATTGACTTTATTCTGAGCCAGTGCTTCCAGGTACTTAAGTCTCTGTTCTTCAAAGGACATATCCCTACCAGTGATAAGGTTTGTATTTGCAGGGCTTGCCAGGGAGTAACTTGTCAGTAAAGGATAGCTGTTTTGTAAATAAGTCATATCTCTAACCACTTCTTCAGCTTTCTTCTGAGGTGGGGCGTTTGTAAATTCTTCAACAGTTTCTTGTAATGACAAAGTAGATGCACTTTGAGAATTATCATTATAACTGCTGTTATTTCCATAGCTGTTGTTATTTCCATAGCTGTTGTTGTTCCCAGATCTGTTGTTACCATAGTTGTTATTGCCATAGTTGTTATTACCATAATTGTTATGATTATTATTATTATTATTATTGTTACTGTAGTTGTTGCTCTGATTGTATTTATTGTTCACATGAGCAAACTTACAGTTGTTTCCAAACTTACAGTTTCCTAAACATTGGGGCTGTTAGTAAAACGTGACTTTTCAGTGATTTGCTTCGCCATCTCTTGACTTCTCTTTCTTGTAGAAATCAAACTTCTGGGGAGTTGAATGAGAATACATACCATTGTCGTAGAACTTACAGCGCTGTCTTGAACTCATTTTCACCAGATATCTACCTCGTGTACAGTCGACCCGATGCACAAGACCAGCGGATTGTATGTATGTCCGGTGTATACGTGCTCTGTATTGGATCAAAACTCCACTTTTCAAAGGAAGAATGAACCAAATCCCCAAATTAAAAATTATCGCCAAATTTCCCACTGCAAAATCGAGCCCTCTGCCATTTTACTTAGCAAAGTAGGCACATAAATATATGGATGAATATGATTATTGGTATGGATCGTATGTATCTTATGGATATCACTGGATTGTAACACCTGGAGATAGCTGAAGGTGCCATGATATGCATAGAGTGTAGTGCCCCAGTACCGTCACTGTACGACAAGTACAAAGGAGACCACATACGACTCACCGTATGTCAAAACTGTGACCGTGTTGCTGACAAGTATATCGAATTTGATACCGTTTTACTGTTCATCGATTTGATGTTACTTCGTGCTCCTGCTTACAGGCACACGATATACAACTACTTGATCGAGGATGCTGGAAGTTCAGATAGGTTAGCAAAGAAGGAAAGAGGTGTATCTCGATCGATGACCAAATTACAAGGGTATCGTCAAGCGGTGAAGTCCAAATTCAGGAGATACTCCACTTCATTGAGACTCTTATTGCTCATGTTGCTGTTCGAAGTGTATTTGACATGGGCGTATGAGGAGAAGAACTATATAGACGTTTCAAGGAATCTGGTAACGTTTAGAGTGACTTCCAAGATGTCTTCTATGGTGCTGAGCAACAACAAGATTCTTTTGCAATATGGATTTTTCATACTAAAAGCCCTATTGGAGTTTCTAATGTTTCATTTCAGTATTCAATTACTTGCCTATTATTACCTTGGGTTTGGAGTATCCAAGACAATGACTTTCCAATATTTAGCTCCTTTGGATGCCTCGGATAGTATCCTGAGAGAAAGGTCACTCACCCCAGAGAGAAGACGAGGAGGTGGTAACGGTAACGGTAATGGTAATGCCAATGGAGGGGGGCTAAATAGAGATATATCGCCATTGAGACAATCACAGCAGCAACAACAGAGATCCATACACGTACGATCATTATCCCCTGCTCTCTCAATATCAGAGGCATCATCCTCTTCAACACATACAACACCAACACCAAGCCCCACATCGATAGTCGTCGTTGAAGAGATCAGCTATCCAAGTGATTACTTCATGGCTGTCATATCAACGGCGATACTATTATCCAACCTCATAAAGATCTTCCCCATAGTCATGCTTATCTGGCCATATGACAATTTCATCCTTAATATAACAAAGGCAATGGTGAATATCATCCACACTTCGATCTTGATCGAGACTTTACATATTGCATTGTTGAAGCAAAACCATACCAATTATTGGAATATCATCCTTGTTGTATTGATAAGTAACATTATAAAGACAATAGCTACAAATCTCATACTTTGCCTCATTACAAGTCATGCATTTGAGTTCCCATTTGGTGAGTTGGTTTTTGATGAGATTTGGATACGGTATAAGAATGTTTTGCTATTGATCAGCTATCTTTCAGGTTACCACTTTACTGATTAGCAATTGACGATTGTGCGCTTTATTTATTTATTTATTTATTTATGATCAGCTATATATAGTAGTTAGTTGATTAATTAGTTATTTAAAAATACATATAGTTTTGTTTTAGTTGGTGTTGGTAAGGGTAAATACAAAATAAAGAAAAGCAATAATTAATACTCGCATATAAACGCTTTTCAGTATTCTTCAAAAGTGAATTTCTTTCGAATGGTTCCATCATTGGTGGCCATGACGATCTGTTCTCCATCAACGCTCAGCCAAGGTCCATCCAAGGACTGGAATAAATACGGATATGCATAAGTCTGACCCAGTTCTCTTCTCTCATCAATCGTCCTTGTAGTCGACGTAGTCAATGGATTGACTTGCGTCGTACGGGATCTAACCTCTGATGACGATGAAGCACCAGCTGCGGCATCTGAAGGTGCATTGGGTGATCGGTTGGAAGCAAAACCCGAGCTTTGTCCATCTGTGGCAAGATCATTTGGCGATGAGGAAGAAGGAAAAGATGATGATGACGATGATGTACTTTTGATTGCACGTAATGCGATGAAGAAACTTAAAGGTAGATAGTTTCTTTCGAAATTCCAATAGAACAACAGAGTTGTGAATGGTAATGGAATCAAACACATTGCCAATATATACGAGTTTGACAAAGACAATGAACCTGCCACTGTCATTTGAAATAATAAGAGACCTAATACGACTCTACGGAAGATTATTGGCCACACTTTACCCGTTGAATGTTGAGGATGAATACAGGAGTAGATGAGTTGATACTTATAGACGTAATAACCAATGACGAAATAGGCCAATCCAGCAGATAAGATCTTGGTTGACATAACGCTGTATAGTAAAGTTATAATTAGAATCAATAAAGGATGTGGTAATTGAAGACCAAAATTGAAAACGGGTGGTTTGTATAACTCTTTAAAATGTCTTGGGGTTCTACAACTTGCCTTGAAGAAAGGAAATTTGATCAATTGACCAACGAGTAATAATTTAAATGGCATCATACCTATACCTTGTAACATTATGGTATCGACGTAAAAAGATGAAAGGCCATTAAGGGATGATGCTAATTGAGTTGCGATTTTTTTGGAATCGGATAAATAACCCCAGTAATTAGAGACTGTACCGGCCATGGTAAACACAAGAAATAGATTGACAAAGACGTAAAAGAAATTCTTTGAGACTACCGATAATTCTTCTTCACCATGAGAGATATAACCTTGCTTTGAAGATAACCAAACGTATAAGAAAGGGATCAAAAAATTCAACAGTGTAAATATATAAACGGGAAGTAAATCTGTGACAAACCTTTGAGACCATTCATTTTTAGACAGGAAATCTCCCAAATCTGGCCAAAATTTACTTATGGTCTTTAGATTTAACAAAGTAGCTAGATAACTGACGGGGAAAATAAATGCAACACATAATATACCAGTAATTATGGTGATATAATAAATCTTGATCAATCTATCCTTTCTTGGTAAAGTAACGTTTTCCCAAATGATATCACTTGGAGCAGGAGCCAGCCTTGTAATGAGAAAATGGACACGGGGATCTAATACCGCCTGTGCAACCATTTGAGCCGTAGCTACAGAATCCATTGTGACAAATGCAGTTGGGGTAGCAGGGTAGTGTCTTTGACGAGCCAATAGGATTTCTTCATCGATCACGTTCAGTTGTTGGGTATAGTAATCGATAGCATCTACTAGGGTTCCATGAAGACCGAGAAAACCCAATTTGATCTGTGGTCTCTTGCGATGAGCAGATGTTGTAGTTGAAGAAGGAGAAGATATGGTTGCAGATGTACCCGAGACATGATTTGAGTAATCGTCGTAGTCTGAATTGGAATCTAAATTCTGGGATTCGCTCATAGAGCCATTCACAGTTTGCTGATCGTCTTCATCATTGTTTGTTTCGTTATCATTTGTCTCATCATCATCATTATCATGGTATCTATTTTCAATATCCCTGGTCAAGGGGAATGAATCCGAAATAAAAGGTCTGATACTGAAAGTATCTTTCCTCTTTGGTCCGAGGTATATCGACCAGTACTTTTCCAATTTTTCAATAATCTCTGTTCTTTGAATATATAGTATATTCAACTTATTCCATTCTCTACAAATGACGATGGATGATACTTTACCTATATCCAAAGATTCGATATGGGTTTTAAGTAAAGCTTCATCTCTAAGCTCCGGGGGGATACCACTTAATCTAATGGTTCTATCGGTGATCGAGTTTTGAAGACCAAGAATCTTTTGACGACATTCAATGACTTTTTTTGTCTGTTGAAGTAAGAAATGCTGGGCAACTACGGTGAAGACGTACGTGAATACAACGTATAACCAGAGATGAGGTTTAAAATCAGCCGAGTTTGAATAAGGTGAGTGACCGAATAGATACGACATTGCCTCACCACCGTTGTCATCATCATCATTATTATCATCATCTCCGTTATCGCCATCGGGATCATTTTGATCGTAATTCCCCGTGTAGTAAAACCGTATGGGGGATATTATAAGGGCAGAGAATAACCAACAGATGGACAATAGTTTTATGGACATCTTAAAGAAGCTTAAGAATACAAAAGCATCTAAACCTGCGAATTCTAGTACGTCATTGTCATCGATGTTAAAGATCACGGTGAACCAATGAGTAAGGGATTTAGGTTTGATTAAAGGAGGCATGAATTTCTTGTTTGAAACATTGAGGTAGTTCAAACGAGCCATATAGATATTGGGGAATCTTATTCTCATGAAACTGAAGATCAATAGGGCAAATGAACCCAATAGTATGGAGATCAGGAGTTGAGTGGTGACGAGCCTAGAAGAAGGCACATCACGTAGATTCTTTTGCAGGGGAATTATGAAAGGGTCATTGTTCACAAAGCCCGGGGGCTGTGTATATTGATCCATCCCAGCTCTAGTTGTAAGTTAGAGTGTTTATTTCGAAGGATTTGAATATAAAAGACAGTTGCATTTATATATATATCTATGTTTCTTATAAGTGTTTGATGTGTAAATAAACAAGGCTATCCCTTACCAGCCACACAAAGAATAAAAACAAATCGACGCGTCTATAATATTTCACGTGTACCCCGCCACCCAAGTACTCACGCACACACACACCCCATACCAGCCACCCACCAGACGCACGAATCGACGCAAATGAAGAACCCAAAAGCCGCTTACCGAGACGCCGACGAAGTTTATTGAACGCTTTTTTTCAATTCCAATTTTTAAACATCCATCACCACAGACAACGGAAGCGGTGCTTTGTCTTGTTTGAACCCTGTTTTTCATTTATCTCACTATTGACTCTAGCTTCATCCCCTTGCGTGTGTTTGTTGCCAGGTGCAATTAGTGTTTAGTGTCCAAGCTACTGCTTTCCCTATCTCCGCTACTATTAGTCTGCCCATTTGCCCCGCCAATCCCACTTCTCTTCGCTGGCTAAATATCGCTTTAAATTGGCTCGTTTTCCATTACTCAACCGATATTTTTTTTTTTTGAATAAAAGGCCAAAGGATATCACCATTACATGTGTGTTGATCATCACTATTCTGGAAAATAATTTGCTTATACAACTTTTCGGATATATATCTGTATATATATATATATTAGACTAGATTGAATGTCCGAATCAAATCAAGGCTCATCGATTGAGTCCCAAACCGGGGATCTCCTGAACAAGGTTGACGAGATTCAACCTTGGAGACAAATTGAAACTCAATTGAAAGATTCCAAACTGACTATTAATACGATGTTAAGCTCTCATCATCTCGATGATTCCTTACTCATGGGTATGCTAACATTTTTACAATCGAGATCTTCAACTTTTATTATCGATGAATTTAAATCATTTGTCAATGGTGACGGTAATCCCGATGTATCCATTCAATTGGCCCAAGATGATAATAAAAAATTATCGGCTAATGATGTTATCGATAGGATATGGATGGATGTTCATCACCCTGTTATCAAAGGTTTCCAACATCAATTCCATCATATCTCTAAACATTCATCGTCAAGTCCAAGTCCAACTCCTCCGAGATCCGCCAACAACTATAACAAAAATAACGTTGCTAATAATAACAACAACAACAACAACAACAGAAAGTCATCTTCTATAGAAATTAGAAAACTATTCGACAAGTTTGTTAAATTCATCTCAAAATCTTACAAATTTTATTTTGATTTAGTTGAGGAACTGATCAATATTTTTGATTTATCAAGTTTTATCGCCGTTAAGAAATTGGTCAATACTTTGAAAATTGAAACACAAGAAACTAAGAAGGATAAGATCGAATTGTCCAATCTAAACTCCGTGGCCAAGATCGTTTATTTCATTCACAAATGTACTTTGTATATTGGTGATCTCTCGAGGTATAGAACTTTTATTGCCAAAAATTATTTACCAACAAATTCTATCTCAAAGGAAGATAACAACAATTATAGCAAATCAATTGAATTGTATAAACTATCCCTATTGATTTTACCATCTTTGGGTGATCCTTATAATCATGTTGCTATAATTGATAATTTCAAAGATGATAGATTTAACGTTGTTTATAATTTCATGAGATCTTCTTTGACTAGTAAACCTTTACCAATTGGATTGAGCAATTTGATAACGTTTCTCTTAAAAGGTGTCGATGAAGAAACAGGCCATAAAAACAGTGGCTTGATGAGAAATTTCGAAAAGTATAATGCTTTGGATAGATCTTTGATTACCAAAATTGAAAAATTCGAACTATTGAAGAGTCAATTTCTCTGTTTATTCGCTTACAATTTATTACCCAATTTTTGGAAGGTACAAGATGGCTATTTACCACGTTACTATAGTGTCAAGAAAGTTGAAGCCGATCATTTCAAATTGATCTCTCAATTGGATTTTCATAAACAAATATTCAACGATTTTTATTTCAAAAAATTGGTCATATTAATCGGTGGATTTGAGTTGTTAATGGATAGTTCCATTAAACATCCATTGTTGGACCATGACAAGAATATCTTGTCGAATTATTTGAAATCAATCTTTAGATTTCTTTTAAATGTCTTGAATATCTCCTTAGCCAGCTTCAACGAATCGAATATCAAGGAGTCAAATTTAAGTGTCTTGTTATTACCATTGTTAAGACTCATGTTATGTTGGTTTAACGAACGTAAATTGGCACTTGGTTATGTATCTCAGACATACAATTTCTGCGCTACTTTAGCCACCATCCTCAACAATTTATCTCAATTTCTCCAATTAAACAAATTGGAAATCAGTCAAAAATATAACCCTGATTTCAAAAACTCCGAAAAACTCTTGTCTGCAATTGACGTTAAACCAATTAGAAAAAGATTGTTTAAAGAAGACGTTATGATGAGGGAATTCCAACCAATTGGCCATAGATTCAAAGATTTCAACGATGATCAACTCTATCAAAATAATGAGGAGTCAATCATGGCTTTGATTGGGGAATTACCCGCCACAGATTCTTCTTCCACTTCTATAGATCAAGATAATCAAAAAGATATCAAGTTTACAGAGAATCTAGATAGATTATTTGCAGTTTGTTACATGGGTAAGAAACTGATTGTTGAAAACAACAAAGTTGGAATCACGTATAATTCTGAAACAGGTTTATTTGAAGGGTTGGAAAAATTCGCAAAATCGAGAATTAGTATGCTTGAAAATGAAATCATCCCTGTTGTTCCCACCAGTGAGACTGCTAATGGTAGTGGTGGTGATCTTGGTCTTGGTAATGGTACCAACTCCAACAAGAATGGTTCTTCATCTGCGAAACCAATCAATGCGAAACAAAACAATAATAAACAATTGCCACAACAACAACAGCAACAACAATTGACAAAGAAGAATCTCGACCGTCGTGAAATCAAACAAAACCAAAGAAATAAACCAATCGATAATAACCTCAATGGTAAAGGCAAGAAGTTGTCTACGAGACCACTTGATTCACCAAGTGCTGCTGAAAACAATGGTGTTAAACCCGATGCTAATTTCGCCAATATGATTGCCAATATGGTTGATTCATTAGTCGATGAAGATTCACAAGGCAATATGAATAACAATGGAAATAACAACTTGAATTCCGTTTCAGGAATGGCTAATCCATTCCAATTGAATAACAACAGCAGTTCTTCTGGCGTCAACAACTCGAGAAATAGCAGTATTTGGCAACAACCTACGTTGACTGATTCCAATGGTCCGGCTTGGCGTGATGGTGTTTCTTCTACACAATCGTCTAGTAACCTCCCATCATCCGGTAAATCGCCTGAGAAGCAACAACAACAACAACTTCAGCAGCCGCCAATGAATAGGTTTTATAACTATGCTTCGAATGGTCAACCACAGCAACAGGGGTTCCAAAACGTTTTCCCATTTGGTCAAACTAATTCCTTCAACACCCAAGATCAATCAATTAGTAATGGTACTAATCAATCTCAAGGTGCTGCTGTTGCGTATCCATTTTATCAGAATCCATTGGGTAATTACTTGAACCCAAACATGTTCATCCCAAGTAACACTACCAATGCCGGTTCGTCACTGCCTTCTGGTTCAACTGGGGTAGCCACCAATCCTATGAATTATTTCAACAATGGTAGCAACGGATTCATTCCAGATGCAAACACCCCACAGCAGCTTAATATGAACTTGATGTCATCGGTACCTGTATCGAATCCATTGACTGGATCATGGAACCCTCATCATCAACAACAACAACAACAACAACAGGCTCCTCAAGATTTACAATTTCAAACAATGCAGAGGTTCATGAATCAACAGCAGCAACAGCAACAACAACAAAATGGTAATAACTATGTAGGTATTAATCCCAATGGTGACGGCGGCGACACCACTAGGAATAATCTAAATGCTCAATGGTGATTATTTACTTATCTTACATTTTATAACACGTTTTGTTATCTTATTGAATATGTACTTATATTTTGTATATATTTATATGAATAGCTGAATACACGTTTTTTCTACCTTAAAATTGAGTATTTTATAAATTTAGCACGTTTCTCTTATATATATATATATATATATTAGTATGATTCTGTTCCGGCAAAGAAGGTATTCGAACAAAAAGCAAAATATAATCATTCCTTTTTCTCTTCTTCGTTGTTATTTTCAACCTCTTGAACTTTCAAACGACTAGTCTTCTTTGTATTCTTCCATTCCCTCGAATCACGCCTTTTCAAAGTGGTTATAGCCTTCATCTCATCCATCTTCTTCTTCATCAGCTCGGTATCGTTCATGAATTCGGGCTTTGTAGCACTATACCCAAAGCATTCGATCCCTAATCGGATACATTCACTACAGATAGGCTGTTCCTCAGGACATCTCTTTCTACGTAATCTACATGTCCAGCATCCAGTCTTTGTCCTGAAGATTCGAGATCTTGGAGGATCCCTGGAATAATCCTTGGACACTTTCGATGCATTTGATGAGCCCGCTGATCTTCTTGTTCTCGTACTAGCTTTTGGTCTTGATGGCGATGGCGAGGATTTGGAGCCATTGCCACGGTCTTTGCTTGGATCTCTGCTCATCTTTAATCTCCTTGGTCTCTCCTCTTGCTGTTGTTGCGATTGTGAAGTTTGATCCTCGGCAAATGAGACCCTCATATGTCTAGTCAATCTCCTCGACCTGCTGTCGGTACCCGATGCGGAAGAAGCAGATGATGGACGTTGTTGTTGTTGTAACGATGATGATGACGAAGAAGAAATCCTAGATAAAGAGGACGAATGCTTCTTATCAACTTGTTCGAGCTTGGGTCTTCTTGTAGGTGGTCTCACGGATGCATGATGCATACGCTGATGGTACTCACTTGGAACCACCAATACGGTCTGCTTGAATATCTTTTTCAGTGATTCCGGATCATCTTCAAGTTGCTTCAATTGTCTTCTGTACGATGGACTGGGTCGTGTTTCATCAATCTCATTTGAAATCAACCTCATTATTTTATCACGTGTATTTAAAGGTATTGAATCAATACCAGGAGGAGTATAACGATGCGTATGTTCACCTTTCACCGGTTCCTCAATCTTAGGAAGAACTTGTTCAGTATAGCTTTGTGACCTTTGCCTTGGTGGTTTCAGTTTCAACTTTGGTGTCGATTTGGAAGGCTCAGGTTTCGGTTTTGTCTTATTGCGGGTCGTTGAATTTGGTGTTGTTCTATTAGGGGTGGTTGATTTTGGAGCAGGTGCATCCGGGCTCTTTTCTTCTTTACCCGCTCGATTCCTGGGTGATACTCTCAATGACATCTCTATTCTTGTGTATTTATTCGATGGTATAGGGATTGAATTCCTGGGGATACGATTAATCAATTGCGGACTTTGGTAAAAATCCATTTCGAGTTAATCAATTCTCTTTTCAACCGCCGTCTTGCTCTAAGATCTGCCATCTTTTTTTTTTTGGTTTCGGTTTCTTGAATTTCTCGCGTTAACAGAAACGTCGATCGGCGCAGAGATTTATAATCCATCGTGCACTTTCTTTCATTTTAGACTCTTTTAGTGTATATTTTACGGGTTTACCGATGCTCGTACTCTATGATATAATTCGATTATCATTGAAGGTTTTATATATACAATATACATATTAACTCACTCTTCAGTTTCAGCCCGCTTATGGAAATTTTTGAGACCGTATAACCCCTCAGATGCAGATTGCTACGACAATACTAGTCGTCCTACAACAATTTTTGTGCAAAGGAAGTAAAACTAAACTGACTCCACAACCATCCAAGGAAGTGAATGAGCGAGTGAGTAAAATACATTGCACCCTAGTGCAATGCTCAAATATCCACAGTCAGGATATTCATCTATTTGTTCATAACGAAGGTTCATAGTTAGCATCATCATCTTCATCATCATCAAAGTGCTGAGCTTGCTGTTGTTGCTGCTGCTGCCCCTGATGCTGAGAGTTTGGAGTGAAATGGGCAAGTGCCTTACCTTCACCAATCTCAGTTTTATGTGCGTTCTTAGGATGGTATGAATTATCAAATCCTCTGAAAGCTTTCTTCTCTTCGTCTTGATCGACACTGTTATGCCATCTAACAAACTTTTTAACCTTTTCACCATTGATCTCAATCAATTTTGGTTTTCGAACTTCGTAATTGTCTATACGTTTGGCCATATTTGAAGATTGGAATCTTCTTCTCAATATTCCCCCGACACTGGGGATCTCATAGGCAGATTTAGGAGTGTCGATATCGTTAGTCTTTTTATAGTTATCAAGACTGAATTTCTTTGCCGGGGCTTGAGCACTCGTGGTACTACCACCGTTAGCATTTTCACCGCCAACATCGGCAGAATCAGTAGCACTTGATCCCTTCTTAACGTAGTCTGAAAAACTCCAAACTCTCTTGTCACCGGCACCATTGGTACTTGACTTTGAAGTATTGATGGAGCTCACGCCGCTCTTCTTATCTGATTCAGAAGGGCCCGTCTTCTTGGCAGAAGCCACATAAATATTGGCCTTCTTAGAAGCTGGCCCAGAACTAGAATTGGAAGCTGTAGAGGATAAACTCAATGGACGCTTTGTACCATTCAAATTCGATATCTTAGCAGCATTGGAGCTAACGCTGACGGCAACAGGTTTTTTACTGGTACCAAGAGTGCTCTTGGTAACAGTAGGTTCAACAGTAGATTTGCCGTTTAAAGAAGCGGAAGGCTTAGGTAAAGAGACAGATCCAGAACTAATAGAGGCAGCAATAGCTTTACTGCCGTTTGCAGTAGCCGATGCCACAGGAGGTGATTTGGATCTGATATGAATGGAATCACCAGCTGTTCCAGAAGCGGCAACTGCAGTTGGTTTGGATGAACTCCCATTGACAGATTTGACCTTTGAAGCTAAATCTGTATTCAAACTAGGCTTTGGTTTCGATTTCGTGTTTGATGAAGATCCAGATCCCGAATCGGATTCGATTCCTGCATTATTAGCAGCATCGGCTTGAAAATCTAGTATCTCTGCCGTTAATTTTTTGATTTCGGCAACGTCAAGCTTTGCATTCAAGATTTTAACAATCTTGAGTAAATGGAAATGCTCCAATAGAGGTTTTGAAAGCCGTGCAAGTTTCACAATTTTCAAAACTTCGACTAGTGCTTTTGTATTATTCTTTTTATAATCGTGTTTCAGCCACGAATAAAGTCTAATGAATGCCTTACCCTTTTGACTTGTTAGGGTCCATACGGAATTGTTTGAAAGTTCGGTGATTTTCTGAATAGCCACGATTCTATAATCGGGTTCAACACCCCAAGATGACTCTGGGAAATATTTCAACAAGGATTCGACGAAAATCGGAATCTCAACATTGCTATATGCATTACCTCTTAATTCATCAAATAATAATATACCCAGTTCGGCAGAATGGTTTTTGGACGTATTAAACTCCTTACCAAAGATCTTGTCCAATTTGCCATTTAATTTCGTTGAAATTATCTCTGCTGCAGAAAGTTGTGGAGCGGCATGACTAATAACTGTATTGATCATATGTCCAGGTTTCGTCGGGGCAGGATCAGCATTCAGTACATCAGATGTTGGATCCATCTCGAGGCTTGTTTTAATATCATCGAAACCTTCCAATATAGTTCTTCCAAAGATGGGAGTCAGTGCAAATACATACTTCTTCATATATGTGACAAATGGAACCGCAACGGCCATTGGTATCCAGTAAGATTGAGTTCTTAAATCGTATTCGGTGACCCTATTAACTTGCGGGTGTTTTGTTATAATACTCAAAAGCTTATCAAAAGGAGTTCGTGTAGCTTCAAATAAAGATGTAGCATTCACAAACCCTGTATTATAATCCCATGCAACTTCTGTTCCATTGACATCATAAGAGTATAGATGTAGATCAAGTCTGAATTGATTGTCTGCAGGTATAACGGATTTCTTGGCACCTAAACCTTTTATAAAGGCACCAAGTTGTTCAGGTGGGATGTGAGGCCAATCATTTGAAGGTAATGTATGGATTGGAAATCTGACACTAGGATCGTAATTTGAACGGTATGTATTATCTATGCGACCAACTGGATTATTTGTATTGGAGGCAGAAGAATTGATATCTGTGATTTTGGTAACATCATTATCAAGAAGAGTGGTAGAAGTCTGATCGGGAATCTGAGTAACTGGAGCAAAAGCAGCAACATTACCAGGCGGGGTGTCATTGGTTGTCGTACCAACCTCAACTGGAACAGGTAGATGTTCGATGTATGGACCGTTGCTCACAATGATGACGTCGTCGTCGTCGTCGAGGTCATTGCTGTTATTGGTATTGTTGTTTCCCATATTGTTTGAACCATAGTTGACTTCTAGATCATTTTTTTCAATGTTGTTCAAAACGTGACTAGTTATGATTTCATTGACTCCTGATTTTTGTGACACTGTGTCAATATCACCATTTGGAGTAAAACCATCCTTACCGGTATTTCCAAAATCATTATCATCAGCAGGGTCATAACGTTCAAGCACAGAGACGACAGGGACATAATTATGAAACGCCATACCATCAGGGTGATTAAAACTGCTACTCTGATGAAACTCCTGCAGTTGTATCTTCCCAACTGAGTTGTCAACTTGTGGAGCATAATAATCGACAACATTATTTGGGTCAACTGTGTGTGGACGAATAATTCTAGCCGGTCTTGGAGATGGAGGAGCAATCAATGGTGTATCCTTTGGAACATTTTCGAAAAAGGATCTCCTCAAATGTGGATTGTCGATATTCTGGGAGTTATTATTTCCCGTGTTTCTATAGAAATCACCAGGGCTGATCTGTGATACATAACGAGATCCATTATTATTACTAGTTTTATTGCTGGTCGACTGATGGTATTGATTGTGGTTATTGTGGAACTGATTGACTTGAAAATAGTTATCGTGATGCTGTTGCTGCTGCGGATTGTTATTATTATTTTGAAAATAACCTTGTTGCTGGTTGAATTGATCTACCTGATAGGCTTGGTTGCCAATTGGTTCTAAGTTATGTTGGTAATTGGTCTCCATGGGGAAATCCTGTTGCTGCTGCACATGCCATTGTTTCGGACTTGTAGCTAAAAAAGGTTGAAAATCACCTGAAACCTCTGGTGGCGGTGGAGGTGGAGGTAGAGGAGGTCTATACATATTATCAGGTGACCTGTAACGGGAATCGTGTATTAACTCGTGAGTTTCCTCATCTTTATCACCAGTTATATCTATGTAATCCATTATCATTTGTTTTTTTTACTATGAAAAAGAAAAAAGAAAAAAGAATTGCAGAAGAACACACAAAGTCTATACAGGCAAAAAATGTAAGAAGATAATTATTGAGTGTTTAAAAAAATCAAATACGTGTCAACGATAAGTGATCGGAAAGACGCAATTCAAAGGGCCTTGAAATGCACAAGGCGTATATAGTGTTATGCTTTAATAGCAGAACAACTGCGATCGAGACAACTAAATAGATAGAGCAATTAAGACAGCGTTGTTTAATGCCTAGTACTGTGGACACAAAGAATCAAAGACTGAAACGAAGGGGAAAGGAAGGGGGTATTTATACTCATCCAAACTAGCCGCGCCACATCGTATGGTGACGACAACTATCCGTGGCACAGTTCTGGTCTGTTTTTTTTCTAGACCCCCGCAGGAATGTGGCGCATTTCTATATGTCTGACTATTTACATGGTATTAGTTTATTTTGTGTTATTCTTCATTGACCTATTTACGTGCGTGGTAGTATTAATACAATTATATACAGTCTATTAACTTCAGAAATCGGGATCATCACCATAGGCAAACTCACGAATACCTCTAAGTTGTTGTTGAAATTTGATCATCTTTAAAAGAGTACGATGAGTCTTTGCATTGACTTTTGAAACTTTTGAAAGTTGAACGATATTTCCTGTGATTACCGAACTTCTTTGGATAAGCTCTACCAAATCTAGTTTTTGAACTAGCCTCTTCCTTGTCTTTCTCTTCAATATTCTATGCAATCTTGTCAAGCTGAAAACATACTCTAAAGCCGGATCTTGAAGCTTCATATGTTTGATGTACGGCAAATTCTGTATACTATTGACGGATTCAATCAGTAATTTGGAGATCAATTCTGAGGCGTATCGGGATTTGGAGATATTTTTGGGAGAACATTCAAACATACACATCAAAGGGTATATACATGATTCAATTAGTAGATTCTCTATTTGCTGCTTCAGTTTATCATCATATGGTACAGAGATACTACTCAATAATTGGGACTCATGTATCATGTTGAAAGCCATGGGTATGTGATTATCGTCTTCTGCTTTATGGAGAAATAAATCTTGGGATTGTTCCTGAGAGTTGTAGTGTAGTGCTGGTTCTAGAGCCTGGTTTACTGTTTGATCTTGATCATCCTGGCGTAGTTCTTGATCCTCAAGTATCTCTTCATATTTGTAGTTGGTGGGTGTCTCGAGCGATCTGTCTCTTGGCTGTACACTGGACCAGTCTCGGAGCCTCGAGAGGGTCAATGAACCTTCTTTGATATGGTTCACTCTATACCCAAAAGACGAGCTTGCAATATTACTTGAACTTATATCAAAGAACCTGGGTTTTTCAGTGCTATCCTTTCCCTTCCAAAACTCTTGAATACAGCTTTCTGTGACACCAAATATGGAATTGACAAAGATCAAATTGGTATCTTTGTCCATAATGCTTTCGAAATCTTTCAGATCACGCATCGTTGCGGCAAAACTATACGACGGCAGTATTATATCTTTTGTAAGCCCTCTTCCATGTAGGGAGCTCGTAGTTTTTCCCTTTATGATCTCTGATTCTACCGTCACAGTTTTCCTCCAGTTGTGTCTTTGGGATACAACGTTGGAATACTCTAGCTGTGATCCCGAGGCTATAAAAGCACTCAGTTGACGATACTTGTTGAATAAAAATTTGAATTCCCCGACACCGTCACCGGCTAAAGGTGCCAGTTGGGATGCGATAAGTCTGATAGTAGGATCATGGATACCGGTACCAGCCAAGTATATAGCCGACTTCGCCGACATGAGTTGTTTGTGAGTAGCCTTTTGCGTATCAATGTCACTGGCACTTGCAAGACGCAAAAAGAAGAATCTAGAACCAACCCAGTTTAATTTACTACTCCAGATATAATATATTTCAGCTGGGTTTTCTAAGGAGAACCATGTCGCGTTACCCGGCACTAATACATTAAATACCCCTGCGCCACATCCTATCCCATACATTCACACCTGCGCCACCGGGAAAATTTTTCCTTAGTTAAAAAGATGTGTGCCCGCACGCGCCACGCCACGACAGGAAATTTCAAAAAAATTTAATTTGCACTTTTCACTAGAAAGAGGAGTAAAGTAAAGGATACATGTTTTGCTTAATATACTTTTCTGTTTAGATTTATTCTTTGTTCACCAACACTTCCCATATAACTTGTGTATACCAACCCTATCACACAATGTTGCAGCGTGTCACCAGAGGAGTCCTCTCTTCTAACTTCGTCTTGCCCTTCACGGCAAAGACCACCGGCGTCTTAGCCACCCAGTTTATCGCCCGTCGTTTAAACTCTACATCTACTGAAACTGATTTCCCAGATGTAGCTAAACCAGTTAAGATTGTCCCATCCACTTCTGTTACTGATAGTAACTTACATCCAGAATTAAAGAAAACTTTCTTGAAACACGTTGGTGACACTTTAACACCAGTTCAACACGCCGCTATTGATTCATTTTTAGAATCCAAAGAAGGTATTGTTGTTAGAGCCCAAACCGGTACTGGTAAGACTTTTGCTTTTGGTTTACCAATTATCCATGATATCCTTGATGATCCAAAATCCAAATCCCGTTCTCTTCATTCCATTGTTATCTCTCCAACTCGTGATTTAGCTCAACAAACTTTTGATTCTTTTTCAAAACTTTGGAGACAAGCTTCCAAAAGTGTTCCAAACCCTGAATTAGTTTTGATGATCGGTCAAGCCCCAATGAGAAATCAAATTAAACCATTCACCAGAAATACCAAACCTCAAATCGTCGTTGGTACACCAGGTAGAATTAAGGATCTCTTATCACGTGATAGAACTATTAGAGACTCTGCTTCAAATGTTAGATATATCATTATCGATGAAGCCGATGAATTACTTACTGCCAATTTCGAAATTGACATGCAAGATATTATCGATGTTTGTAAGGACTTGAAAGCCAGTGGTGGTCCTCAGATCAAAATTATGATGTTCTCTGCTACCATGAACTCTAAAGTCTTTGAATTTGCTGAAAGAGTCATTGGTAAAGGTTTCCCATATGTCGATGTTGTTGTTGATAACAACGAAGTTAACTCAAGTATTACTCAACAAGTTGTTAAAACTGGTTCTGTTTTTAAAAGTTATGCCGCCGCTTTAAGTTTTATTGGTAAGAATATCGATAACCCAAATTTCAAAGCTATTGCCTTTTTTGAAACCACTTTTGCCGTTGAAGAATTTGGTAAATTGGTTTACAATTATATTAGAAAGATCGGTGGTAGAAGATTCAATACTTATACTTTACACGGTAAATTAACAATGTCTAGACGTTCAAGAGCTGCTAATGGTTTCCGTAGTGATAATACCGGTCTTTTAGTCGCTTCTAATGTCGCTGCTAGAGGTATGGATTTCCCAAATGTCAGTGATGTTTTCCAAGTTGGTATCAACAGAGAGCTTTCAAACTATACCCATAGAATCGGTAGAACTGGTAGAGCTGGTAAAGAAGGTCATTCTTCTCTATTCCTTACTACTGCTGAGACCCCTCTTATCGCTGCTTTAGAGGAAAAGGGTAATGTTTTCACTGAAGCTGGTGAATATGAGACAGATGAAGGCGCCGAAGAATACTTAAAATCCGCTTTGGATGCTTTCCAAGCTGAAGAATTAGTCAAGAGTGTCTTAACTGGTACCCTTAGTACTTCCAAAGAATTGCGTGTCCTTGATAAATTGGCTTTAGTTCGTGAAGCTGCTCAATTTTATATCGATTTGACCGATTCTCAAGAAAAGTTGCAATTACAAGGTAGATTCGCTACCAATCTTGGTATCAACAATGAAGAAGCAAGACAATACTTTGACATCTCTGGTAGACCAACCTCAAGAGGTTTTACCGGTGGTAGTTCTAGAGGTGGCTACAACAACAAAGGCGGTAACAGTAGAGGCGGTAGCAGTAGAGGTGGTTACAACAGTAGAGGTGGTAACAACAGCAGAGGTGGCGATTACTCATCCAGAGGTGGTAACAACAGCAGAGGTGGTGATTACTCATCCAGAGGTGGAAGATCTGATTCCGGTTCTTCTTACCAATCCCGTGGTGGTAAATCTCAGAATAACAGATGGTCTCAAAGAGGCTCAAGTTCAAAATGGTAGTAATTTGAAATAATTGAATACATGCCATCATTATCACAGAAGGAGTATTATTATTTTTTATTATTACTCCTATGTCTACAATGCCATTTATATTATAATGCTTATTTTTCATCTCAACCTGTATATAGTTAGAAGGGTATATAGGATTCTTAAAATCCTAAGTTTTTATTATTGTTGATTTTTTCTTCTTTTATTTTGCTTGTTTATAAATTACTATGTCTAAATAGAAAACTCCTCAAAGAAACTCTCTGTAAAAAACAGAAACAAAAAAAACAAAAGGAAAGATTATATATATGCCTTTGAGACATCAAATATATTTAGATGTGTACTCTTAACAATATTAAGCTTTGCGTCCATGATTTTCTCTTCTTTTTCCAATAAATCCAAAACGGTTTGACTATTCATAAGAATTTTGGAAACGATTTTCTTTGTCAGAAGCGCCGTTCCTCTTTTATAATTAGAGCCATCGGTTAAACCATCCATAAAATCACGTAAACGCGAAGGACATCCGTTATTGGTGAATCCCATTTCATCTTCTTGAATAACGGCTAATGCAACCTCTGTCCTGAACGATATACTATCTTTTGTCAAAGTATATTCTCCATAGTACCCTTCCTCCTGCAAGAAATGGGTATGTGCGGGTTTCATCAGTCTTGTCAATAAATCACTGATATCTATATAATTCCAACGGTTGAATCCAGTTTGGAACATGAATCCATACTCACATAGTAAGAAATCGTCATCGTGAGCACCATAACTGAAATAGATTTGTTCACCCTTCAGATAAGTAGATCCATTTGTATTTACTTCAAATCCCCTTTGAGATGAGATCTCAATACCACAATGGTCATCAATTTGATGATTCAAGAAATCGACGTATGGTACCAAAGTGAAATTATCCTCAAGGGTCTTGTTCAGTTTTTTGGGAAGGTTCATATAAAGGCATCTCGAATTGCAACATATCCATGCCCAAAGGAACTGATCCTTTGATATGAGATGCTCTGGATTGGGGCAAATATCGGACAAGAGATTTACCACAGTGATGTAATCGTTGTTGAATTTTGTCAATTGTTCAAGCGAGTGAGATTTAACCTTATCGGGTAATAGTTTGAAGGGTTTGTTATCGGGATCATTCACTACCCATATGAAAGGTATTCCAGATAGTTCTTCGATGGTTGGCAAAACATCAATGAAAGGTTTCCAAAACGATTTAGAACCCCTTTGATTCTCCATTACAATGTAGAAACTGATCAATTGGAAAGAGGAAAGTTGTACAATACTCTTGGCATCAAGCTTTCTATATATCCGACTCATTTCATCGTCATCGTCCCCGCTGTAATCTGGGATATATACTTGTCCATATTTCAGATCTTCCACGTCGATCTTTCTATTCCACTTGTGCAGATGCAACAAGACAGTGACAAAGTTCATCATATATGTGTGCGGTATGGTCGTGATGTTCTGGTTCTTGCCAATTGTGTCATTGGCCACGATACATCTACCCATACTGGGGTCATCCAAGACGGCTAACCTGGGGGATATTTCAGCACTTGGGATCCCCAGCTCTTTGTTCCCCTGCAACCACGTAAGAAGCAACTCAAACCTGTCCATATTCGTTCTTTGAGATAAACAACCAAGCAATATCACCAGTAGCCACTTGTATACAGTTTTAGATACACGATATACAAAAACCACACTAAACTCCCCCCCAGATCATCGTGCAAAAGACTCTTATGACTCTTATGACTAACAAAAAAAGACAAGAAGAGAAAAAACGTCCAATAAACGGCGGTGCAATGTTTACGATCAGATGAGGGACGATCGACCTTGTCAACTTTCGTTTCACCCAGCAGCTGATTGATTGATTGTCAACAAGATCCGGAGATGATGCCCTTTTGTTGATATATGTATAGCTTATTCCTCCTCTTTTGCAATGGTACAGTTGTTGAAAGATATATATCACTCTGATAAGAACAACGAGGTGCGAACATGATTGGCTCAAAGTTGAACAAAGTTCTGCTCAATACTCTTGTCCTTGCGAGACTCTTTTGTGTGCTTAAGGGTATTATCTCCGATTGCGATGAAGGTAAGTAGTTATTATTAACCATATTTTCTAACCACGAAGCAATTACTAACTTCAATTCTCTACCCTTTTCGATCCTATCAGTGTACAATTACTGGGATCCATTAAATCTCCTGGTAAGATATTTCGGTAAACAAACCTGGGAATACTCTCCAGAGTTTGCCATCAGATCATGGGCTTATCTAGCGCCGTACAGCATCTTTTATTATCCGATTAGCTTCGTCAATACATACACTGGTCTCCATATCCCTGCTTTCAACTATTTTTATACCATTAGACTGGTCAATGCCGCTCTCATCACCGTTGGTGAGATCAGATTGGCTGAAGCTTTGAATGGTTTATCGACTGACTTCTCAAAATGGTTCTTGATCTTTGAAATATTCAACCCTGGTATGTCACATGCATCTATTGCACTATTGCCAAGTAGTTTCTCCCTTATGCTCAATTTGTACGCCACTTCTTCAGTCATCAATTATATCAAATATACCAGACTCCATAGCAAGGCCGCTCATACCATCAAGGTCATTACGGGTAATAAGGAAAATCCAGTAGATGAAACCGATAGGGATTATATGAAATTGACTGCTTTACAAAATCATTTAAGAGCAGCCCGAAACTCGGCGTTTGCCTTTGTAATGTGTTATGCTGCTCTTGGTGGTGTATTGGGTTGGCCATTTACACTCGTTCTATATGTTCCGTTCGTATTATACTGCAGTATAGAAAAATTATACTACGGAGAATATTACGATCTCTTCTTGCTGGGAGTCACCGGTACCGCTGCCATTTCTTTTATTTCTATTATGTCTATTCAAGTGGATTGGTTCTTGTACAAATTATCGAGTTTTATTCCTTACAATATCGTCGCTTATAACGTATTGAACACTTCAGAAGAATCGGGTCCTAATATATTTGGTACCGAGCCAATCTCCTATTATATTTTCAACTTATTGTTAAATTTTAACGTCATGGTACCACTATCTCTGATTGGTCTGTTTATCTCACCAATCTTGGCCACTTATATGAAATTCAAGTTTAGATTTATCGAATTTATGGTTATTTTATCTCCCGTATTCTTATGGTGCGGTATCTTCTTCTCGCAACCGCACAAGGAGGAGAGATTTCTCTACCCTATCTATCATTTGATTTCATTGAGTGCCTCATTGGGAGTAACAACATTGTCTGATATTTTTGGATCAAAGAATGCCTTCACTTATTCTTACTCCAAGATCTCCAAAATCGCAGCTTTTCTCTCGGTTGCATTGATCTCAACTAGTAGAATTGCCATGTTAGTTAACAACTACTCAGCGCCCTTGAATGTCTTCAAGGCTTTGCCTCCTGCTTCAAAGGAATCTGAAGTGGTATGTATGGGAAGAGAATGGTACCACTACCCTTCGTCTTTCTTCTTAAATGATAATCAAAGATTACAATTTGTTGAAAATGGATTCAGGGGTATGTTGCCCGGTGACTTCCCCGAGCCCGAAAACGCAACATGGTCAGAATTATCCGATTCGATCTCTTATATCCCGGATCATTTCAACAACAAGAACCAATACAATCCTAAATTGGTAACCGCTTTCAAAGAGTGTGATTATTACCTTGATTTGGATATCCCCGTTAATAAACGAATGGGTGAGAAGGAAATCTTCAAGAGAGATACTAAATCAGGAGCCGTTGTTGTTCCTAAAGACTGGGAATTGATAACTTGTGATAACTTGATCAATTCTTCAAAATCTAATGGACTCTTTAAGATACTCTATGTTCCTCCTCAATGGGTGAGTTTTTTCTCTGCCAATTTGAATGTATACTCCGATCTACTGAAATTGTACATCTCAGAGAAGAATATCTTAGGTTTGCCTGATTACCTTCCATTGTCCATAAGCGACAAAATTCCAAGAGGTAGATACAACGAGACAGTCTCCTCTCTTATACCTAAATTTCTCCAGGCTATTGACAAAGTCATTCTGTTCCTCGATTACAACGTTGAATATGACAACTTTTGCTTGGCTAAGAAGAAAGTTTGATGCTTTTCCATCTTGTGTACAGTATTTTTATTCTTATTACTATGATATAATTTATCTATTTATTTTTTTATATTTTTGCTACATACATACGCCACTTCAATTCTTGATTCCTTTTAAACTAATTTGCGCCGTTAAATAACAATCAATGCATTCAACCAAATGTCTTCAGTTGAATGTGCCCTTCGCCGCTAGATTCGGTTTCTTTGTTGTTATTAGCAATAGCAACGTGAATATCGAATTTCACCAGTGATTCAATATTGGTCTTTTGCTCAGATGAAACAGAACCAATCAAACTCTTGAATGTTTCAGGCTTGAAAGTAATCAACTCAACTAGTTTGTTGTGCACGTATTCACGTGCCCTCAAATCGTTTGAATTCAACTTGTACATTACAGCATCAAACCATAAAAGTATTGGGATAGTAACGTTCAAAGATTGGATGATCTTTTCGTCCTCTTCGCCATTGATTGACTTCGTGAATAGTACAAATGTCTCCAAGATCAATCTTGGCTCATCCAAATAGTAATTGGGGTCTTTTATCTCTTCACCGTTGATTCTGTGAATCGAATTAATCAAGAGCGTGGTCAGCTTAGGTAACAACTTCAACATGATCATGGAAGGTGCTCCTTCTTTGTTGACTGATTGCATCAATGCCTTGATCGTCTGTGTGGCAATCGTCATTAAGTTATCCTTTGAGATCAAACCAGAGATAATGGAATCTGCATTCACTTCCGCTTCATCTTCAGATAAGACTAAAGAGTCCTCGCATGTAGTGATGATGACATATGTGGTAAGCAATGAATCCTTGTGATCTTTGTCATTCTGCAAATAAGGTCTGATAGTGTTATAGAAATCATTCATTAATGCAAAATTGTTGGTGTCTGAGGAGACTAGATAACTCAATATTTTCTTTAGCGTTGGCAATAGTACTGAGATGACATCGCTGTTTTTCAGCTGATATATTAACGTAAATTGATAAAGACAACATGCACAGAAATCATTCTTGATGACATCTGGTAGATAACTAATCATCTCGAACATTAAATCGTAACACTTTTTAAGAACTAATAACTCTGGACCGTGGATAGGTTTCAACTTATCGATATTGATCTCTCCATCCCTAATGAAGGGTAAGATTTGATTAACTGCAAGCATGTTCACTCTCAGAAGTTCAAATAGCTTATCTACATCACCGTGTAATTCCTCTTCTGATTTGTTAGAAGTTGAAGATTCAAAGTAATTCTTGAATACAACAGATGATAACTCGACTATGTTTGTCTTGATGGATACATCCGAGATCAAAATCAGCCTGTCCAATAAATCAATAAACTCAATAAACACACTGTCTTTGAAGATCATGTTTGAGGTATCATCTAATGACAAAATTCTTTTCAAAACTTTAAATATGGTCTTTTCAGCCTTATGGTCGGAAGAACCGGATTTTGAAGAGACTCTAATCAAAGCTTCCATACATTGACCAAACAATACAAAGAAGAAACTACTAGAATCCTGAGTTAACAACGACTGACATCTAGAAAAGTCTTGTTCAATAACAACACTAACAGCATTCAAGATATCGAGCCATGAATCCTCGTAACTTTGGATATCCAATTCGTCTCCATTACTGCTGATAAACGAGCCGCCGTATTTGATCATCGAGAATTCACGCAATGAGTACAACCACAATGGGATCAATATATCAATGTACTTCAAGATCAATTGATGTAATTCACCATCTGGATCAACTTCATTAATAAGCAGTTTAGCCCACGCGTGCAAAATTGATAGTTGAATCTTACTTTGTGACTTTGGAGTGAGTACTTGAATCTCTCCGATTTTCAACGCAGTTGAGGAAGAAGCACCATTGATATCATCTGAGATGGCTCCTCCATTGGATTTGTTTTGATCAGATTTGATAGATGCAAAATCTTCCAATGAGACAGATAGGATCTTGGTAATTCTGCTCATTCTTGAGATCTGAGTGATGTGACTACTGACTAATTTAGATGACAAGAGAATGGCCTTCCCGGCTAATTCCAAGTTTGATTCTCTGTTGAATGCAGGGATGATTGCAGTGATAATTTGTGCCTGTTGTTGCTCCAGAAGATAAGCATCTGGATATAGAGAATCTCTTGTCTCACCAAAGACATCCAAGATGATATCGAGTAAGTCGATTGATTTGATTCTCAATGCAACTATATTGGATGTGGAACATACCAAAGTCAATCTAATAATTTCTGGAACTTTGGTGACCAAATAAGTGTGTAATTTGGAATTGGAACGAGAATAGTTCAAATATTTGACAAATAGCTCCAACACAAAGACTTTGAATTTCCAAGTCACCGGTTCGTTTTCCAATACCATCAACTTGACAAAATCACTGTCACTTGAAGAAGAACCAGCAGAACTAGAGAAGTCGGCATTATTGTTGGCGGTGTGGGAACGAGGTAAAGATACCTTACCTTCAGTGGAAGTGTTTTCATTTGTTGAAGGTCTGTTAAAGACAGCTGAGTGATCATCTTTGTGTTCATCCTCGTCGGCTTCTCCAGAATGAGTATTAAATCCTTCACCTTCTTCATCAGAACTTAATGAACCACCTTGATTGGGTTGAGAACCTGTAGTAACAGATTCATTGACACTGTATGAGCTTTTAGGGGCGACTGATGATGATTGGACACCTTTACCAAAGAACATACCACCATTGTCAATTCTAAATTTGAAAACATCTAACAACTCTTTGCATAATGAGTTCTTTGGGATGTTGAAAAGGCCAAAGAGCTTTTCAAACCACATCAATTTCTCTTCATTACTGGTAGAACTTGAGGTCATGCTGTTTTCCAAGAGGTAGTCCAAAATCTTTTCGGCACTCTTCGAATTTGGGCTTGCAGCATCCAATGCGATCCATATCAGTTTCTCTACATCATGCGTTATTAAATCGGTGGAGTTCAATTTCACCAACTGTAAGTAAGAGTCAATTGCGTGATTCAGGTTTCTTCTACTCGAAGTGACGGGGAATAACTCGAACATTGTATCGTTATCTTCTTTTTGAAATGGTAATTCAGTGATACATCCTCCATAAATTCCAATCTTGAAGTTGTTCAGTAATGTGAATTTCAAAAAGTTTGTATGGTCAGTCAATGAGATAAATGATCTGTCAAAGAGTACGATTTCATCTAATGATTTGATCAACTCTCTTGAAATAACCTCATAATCGGTGATGCTGGTATTTAGTATGACAAAGAGTAAGTTTTTCAGCCTTTGTTTGAGGTCTTCATCCATTGTTAATATCATAGGACCTAAATTGTTCATCAATACTCGGAACAATCTAGCTATACCAACAGTTGAGTTACCTTCGACTTCACAATTCATGTTTGAGGCGACCGTGATTGGAGATCTGGATCCATACTCATCAGAGCACCAAATGAATTCCAAAGTCTGGATGATCTTCGAAAGCAATGATTCGCTCAACTCCATTTGTGACTTCCTCAACAACAAAGAGGTCAAAGAGTCCAAAGCAGCAAGGTGAACTACTGGGTGTGGATCAGCAATCAAAGATAAGATAACGTTTAAAATATCGTATGAGTTGGTCAAACTTGGAGAGCATTGAATCTGCGATAATGATTGAACAGCAAATGAACGTGGATAAGGGTTGGTATTATCTATGATCGACTTGATTGTAAGTGACAAATTTTGCGACAAAACTTCTTCCTTTGAATCATCTTCAATTAAAGAAGTACATAAACCGATACTTTCAGCATTTAAAGAAGTCAAAAGTGAGTTGTTGACGTTAGAATTTAAAGACTTGATTGTCTCTAAGATCCAGTTTCCGATGACTTTGGAGAGTACCAAGGGATGGTGGTTGGAGTGGGAATTATTCATGTAATTCAACAAACTATGGAATGCAATGGAACAGTTGATTAACAAAGCTCTTTTTCTCATCATGTCTCCCTTATATTTTTTAAGCCCACCATTTGTGGTCTCGGCAGACTCCACTTCTTTAATTTCGGCAACTTTCATCAAGATGGACGATCTGATGGTTTCCACGATAGATTGCTGAACTTTCAAAGTCAAATGTGGGAAGGCGATGGCAAACAATTCAATGGAAATATCAATTATCATTGTATCTCTATTGACAGGGTATTGGAATGAATCTGTATATCCAGTATTTTTGCCGCCTCCGCCGTTATACAATACAATCAAATAATCGTTGAAAAATGAATGTTGTAATGGTTGATAAATCATCGATTCAAAGTTATCATCAAAGATACCGATTGGAGATAGTGAACTCTTGATGAAAGGAGATTCAACGGAAACAGAGAAATTCGAGTTGTGTAGCTGATCGATATCGTTCAAGTTTGATGTCTTTGTATTTGTGGATTTCAAACCGGTGGATTTTATCAATAATTCATCTACTTTGTAATGCGTCATCTTACTTGTTAGACCATAAGTCAAACCATCATTCAAGGTGAATATCTCCTTTTCATCCAATAGCTTGGAATCATCCAAGGATTTTTTAGACTTGGCGGAATTGTTGATAGCTTCATCCTCCTTTTTGAAAGAGTAGTTATATATGCTAAAATCACTGAAGTTGTTAACAATTTCGATCAACATGGCGGAATTTATATCATTTTTGATGTTCAAGTAGGGCATAAGCTTAATGAAAGCTTGGTATATTCTCAACTTATTGAAATTCATATTGTTCTCTAGAACAACAGGAATAGTACTACCGGAAGATAATATCTGATTCTTGATACTGTTGATAAAGACAAAACTCTTGTTCAAGATCTGATTCAATTGTCTTGAGATTTCGGGTGTAAGTAAACTAGTCGAGTTATTAGACGATAAATCATGAGTCTGGACAGCAGATGCGACTTTAGTGGATGATAGATATGTGATATAACTTAAAAGACAAACCAATGAATGGTTCTTGATCTCGATTAATTTCATCAGCTCATTAAGGTTGTTGATTTTGATAGAAGTCTTACTTGAATTAGGTGTCTTGACTTTTTGAATTTGGACAAAACTCGAAGGAACAGAGTGGGCTAAAAGACCTTTCCAGATGTTAATGAATTGTGTGTTACCAGACAAGAAGAAATCATTGTTGTTTCTTATTTCTTCGTTCCCAGATTCGTCCACTGGTGTGGCAAAATTGAACAACCCCATTAGCATGATCCAACTAATCAATTGTTTTTCATAGTTGATATTGGAAATGATCGAGTTTGAATTGGATGAAGTACCAAATAAATTGGTTTGAATTACTGTTGAATTGAATTTTTTCAAGTAATTAGTCATCGAGAATACCTTTAAAGTGAAATCGGTACTTATATAATTCTTAGGACAATTTGTCAATATACTTGAGATCAAAAATGATAGCCCATGGTTCACGTTAAATGCCGAACTCTCGTTGTTATCCGTTTCGTCCAAATTGTGAAGTAAAGTATTCAGTGAATCGTTCAAGATATCGAAGCATAACTCTGGTTTAATGTTCAATATCTTGACCAAAGTTTCAATGGCCAAGACTCTAACCTGGAAATTCTGGTGCTTTGACAATGTGAATAATACACGAGAGATTTGAGTCGCTATGTCTTCATTGGTAAACGACTTGTTTGATACGGCACTTTGATGAGATAAGATATATTGATCCAAGTCGACAACCAACAACTGGATGAATTTTAAAGTCGACAAGGTGTACCATTGATTGACCGACTTTGTTGATTCGTTGGGGATGGATTCATTCAATGATTTGAAATGTGTGTATTGGTTGGAAGAAGCTGAAGAGTTTAAAGTTAACTTACCCAACATTATCAACTTGTTGATATCGGTACCAATCTCTTTAATCAAAAAGCCATATAAGACTTCTAGTTGGTTCAACACGGTGATGGCATCATTGAAATTGGATGAGTCGTCAATTATTTGAAGATCTTGTTCTTTTGCTAATATTGTCTTTGACATATCTGTCTCATTATCTATTTCCATAGACTGGACACCGAATACTCTGAAGAATAATATATTCAAGATCTTGAAAATTTGTAAACTTGTAAATGTAATACCATTCTTAAAACCAGTATAGACTTTATTTGTCTGGTAATATAAATCCATTGACGATAAGAATTGGACCAATGTTTCCAATAGACCAGACTTGATTTTCATATTGCTGTTCGATGAGTAATTTATCAAGATGAAGTTCAAAGTGAGATTCAATAATTTATCCGAGTCTCCTTGATTGACTCCATAAACGATGTAGTTAAACACCAATAGATCGGATAAGTTTTTAGATAGATGCAATCTTAGCTTTTTGAAATCTGTGTTGAAAGCATTGATGAAATTGATAGATGTAAAATGTTGAATTGATGTTAGATATTGCGATGGATTATTCAACGATTTCTTTGTGGTAATTGAATGGATATATCTGTCAGATTTCAACAATGCAACCAAGAGATTGTTACCATGTAATACACTCATAATAGGGTAGGTATATTCGGTTTTTGTTGTCTTTGAAGATGTTATTAACTTGGATAATTTTAGTAATCTATTGAAGAGCTTATTATCCAAAGCATGTGAATTATTATCGTTGTTTATTATCAGATCAATCAATTTCAGTAAATCTGTAAAGTAATTGGCTCTGAATATGGAG
The DNA here is from genome assembly GCA_030567875.1 of Wenyingozyma nitratophila. Taxonomy (NCBI): domain Eukaryota; kingdom Fungi; phylum Ascomycota; class Pichiomycetes; order Pichiales; family Pichiaceae; genus Wenyingozyma; species Wenyingozyma nitratophila. The sequence goes on from JAJLSW010000012.1 coordinate 309,468, forward strand.
TTCTCTACACTGGAGTTGTAATTATCGTGTACTTTCATCAAATGTTTATACAAGGAGGTCAACAATGTACCCTTTGTAGAATTTAAGAACCCATTGAATTTATTGAAGATAAATTGTAAGATAATAACCGCCATATGTTTGATTGAACTGAACCAATTTTTACTCAGGGATAACTTTTTGATGTTATCACATATCAACTTGTTCAACTTGTTGACAAAGTCGATCAGTTTGATATTGAATTTCCCATGAGCAGTGGTTAGCATTAAGGAAAGTAAATCTGTATAATTCTTGGCTATCAACGAGTCGATTTCCAATGATAAACAGTGGATTTCAGATACACCATCGTACATGGATAGGAAATAATCGATCAATCCATCCAATTGATCTAAAAGGTAAGTCAATTCATCCTTTTTAACCGAAGAGATATCATGTTTGAACGAAGTCAATTGATTTGAAAATAAAGTCAAATAGCCCAATAGATCAGATTGAACAATCTTTGAGCTTTCCAATTCATTTGGTTTTTGCAATTTGACCTTGAAATGTTCAAATTCCAACTTCTCTACATCCATCTTTGTATGTTTATGGTATAGTGATCTGTTGAAAATAGAGAATTGAGGGGTTAAATCGATAAAGAGGTATGTATTTACCAACTTGTTCATGTTTTGTGTAAGTTCGTATCTTGAGCCATTCTCGATTCTGTCTTTCCTTTAGTCTGATCTGTCAAGAATCGCATCGCGGTGTAAGGGTGGAACACATAGGAGAATGTTGTGTTTATTTGACTTGTCTTGTCTTGTCTTATTCTTTGGATTAAAAACACAGGGTAATTTAACGATAAAACTATAAAAAAACAAAATATATAATAGAGAAATATATATAGGTATATATATAATCAAATCTATCAGACTCGATCAGAAAGTATCAAATCAGAATTCAAAAACAATGGATAAATTGAATCAAATTTAGATCTCCTTTACTAACATAGAATCTCTAGCAGGACCAGTTCCAACCCATTGGATTGGGATTTCAAGGAAATCTTCGATGAATTTCAAGTATTTCTTAGCATTGACTGGTAATTCATCGTAAGTCTTAACTTGAGTGATATCCTGTTCCCAACCTGGTAAAGTAACGTACTCAACTTCAACTTTCGATAATAAATGTAAATCTTCTGGGAATGAAGATAGTTTCTTACCTTCATAAGTGTATGCTACACCAACTTCGATATCTTTGAAAGTATCCAAGACATCTAATTTGGTGATGTTTAAAGAAGTATAACCATTGATTAAAGAAGAATATTTCATGACAACTAAATCTAACCAACCACATCTTCTCTTTCTACCAGTGGTAACACCAAATTCGGCACCAATGGTTTGTAAAGCTTCACCAAATTCGTTTAATTGTTCAGTTGGGAAAGGACCTTCACCAACTCTGGTGGTATAAGCCTTAACAACACCATAAACGTTTCTAATAGAAGTTGGTGGGATACCTAAACCGGTTAAAACACCACCGATACCGGTATTGGAAGAAGTAACGTATGGATAAGTACCAAAATCGATATCTAACATAAGTGCATTAGCACCTTCGACTAAGATCTTTTTCTTGGCCTTCAAGGCATTGTGCATAAAATCGACGGAATCTACGACAAATGGCTTGATCTTTTCTCTTAAGATCTTATATTTGGCCAATTCATCGTCAAAGTTGACATCGAATTCACCGTATCTCTTGACTCTAGTATCGATTAATCTTCTTAATCTGTTTTGGAATTCAACCCATGATTCAGGTTCATCACTAACTAAATGATGAACTCTAATACCGGATCTTGAAACTTTGGTAGAATAAGTTGGACCAATACCTTTACCTGTAGTACCAATGGATTTTTTATTTGAACTTAATTCTGCTTCTCTTAATTTGTCGACTCTTTGATGGAAATCGAATACAAGATGAGCTCTTGAAGAAACAAATAATCTATCTCTACAATTTAAACCTTTAGATTCAAGGTTTTCCAATTCTTCGAAAAAACTTGGCAAGTGGATGACAACACCCGATCCGACCAAATTTTGACATTTGGCATTGACTAAACCAGAAGGTAACATATGGAAATCATATTTGGTCTTACCAACAACGATGGTATGACCAGCGTTGTTACCACCTTGACATCTAGCACAAACTTCGATGTTATCACAAAGTAAATCGACTAATTTACCTTTACCTTCATCTCCCCATTGAGCACCTAATACGACGTCAGCCATTTTTGATTGATTGAACTGAAGTGAATGGAATTGATAGTATTATATATATACCAGCGAACGAACTTGAGACTTACACAGTAGCGAATGCTTATGTAGTGAACCTGAACCCGTTAAAAAGAGAAAACCCTCCAAATGAAACAAATTAGAGGAACAACAACAACCTTCATATTCCACTTAACCTGTGCAAATTTGAAGTAACGGAACTTGCCATGCCATCCAATGATGAATCATAAATTTGCAGTCGTGCGCGGCTTAAATTGCATTTGTGACTCTGAAATTTCTACGTGTGTCTGCAACAGCGGGCGATGTTGTGGGGGTCCTTTCCACTGTATTGGTTTATATATATATATATTTATTTATTATTCGGTACGTGGATTCTATGTAATATACACCTGAGGGGACAAGGTAAAGAAAAGAAAAGAAAATAAAATAAAAGAGACTATTGTAACAATTCATCTCTGTAATGTGGTTGGTTATTGATGAACTTGGCGGCCCTTCTGTCGTTGACATCGGCTGCCTTCTTTTCATTCTTCCAGGCCCTCTTTTGGGTCATAATCTCTTGGTCAGTCATTGTGTTGTTGATGAAATGTCTGGTTTCGGCGGCAATCAAGGTACCTTGACCTTCACTCAATTCTCTATCTGGTTTCAAGTTTTGTCTGTAGTATCTGGCTAATGATCTGTGTCCAACCCTTTGACCAGATGGTAAATGTAATTCCAAATTGTCGACATAGGAAACTTCTTGCGGTAAGTCTTCTTGATATTCCTCTTCATCAGATCCAATCTCTTCTTCTTCGCCTTCAACATCTTCCCAATCTTCATCGTTAGTCTGTTCAGGTATACCGGCATAAGATTTGGTGAAATCGTAAAAATCGGAAATCTCTAATTTTTCATCTTCAGATTCATAAGGAATCTTACAATGGAATTTGACAGCCATATGATGTCTAACGGCTTCGAGATTCTTACCTTGATAGTTACATACAAGACAAACGTTACCAAAACCAACCTTTTCACTTAAATATTTGATCAAACCTGCCTTGTTAACCAAGAAATCTTGTTCTGGAATGTACATACCATGAACTTTGAACATATGTTGAATGGCAGCATTCTGGTTAGGAAATGTCTTGGTACAGAATAAACAGGCTTCTGGTGCAATGTCTACTTTATTTTTAATCTTTAATTCCATTAATTTCTCCTCGAGGGCTTCTTCTTCGTCAACTTCGTTAGATTCTTCGTTTGCTTCGGGTATTATGCTAGTTTCATTTGGTTGTTCGGATGATTCTTCTTGCGTGCTTGATGATAATTTACCATTCTCATCGACTCTTAAAACACCGCCGGAGCTCAACATCTTCTCCTTGGCTAATTCTAACAACTGTCTTTTCTTTTCGGCAATGATCTCTTTTTCCTTTCTTCTCTGTTCTTTTTTAGTGACTGTCTTATTCTTTTCAATAACAACTGGTTCGTTTTCTTCGTCCATGGCATTTACCTTTTGGTTGAATAAACTCTCTGAGATGGAGGGCAAACTTGCCACTCTTCTCTTTAAATTATATCTGTGCCATTCTGTTTTCATATGATCCCTCTGATCCTGTGGAGTTGGGAAGGCCAACCCACAGGTGTTACAAGTGAACTGTTGTGCGGACATGGTGCGTTTGTATACTATTCTTTCTCGAGATACTGTTCAAAATACCTTTACAACTACTGTGAATATGTATCTATCTATCTATCTATCTATCCCCATAGCAGTAGCTAAAAAAGATTAAAAAAACTTTTTTGCGGTGCACCACCCAAAAAAAATGTTAGGCAAAATATGAGAAAAATTACGTAAGCGCTCTTCTCATTGAGGTGGCCCAAAGCGGAAACTCGGAAACCTGCGAAACATCTGCCACACCGGGGATTTTAGATATATTTATATTTATATTTATACTCATGTATATACTGATTGCTCTCTTGTGGGGATATAACTGTAACTGGAGTTCTGAAAATGCTCGTATAGACCATTGATTTAATATGTCTGCCAACCAATTCCAGAAAATAGACTATGCCAATGAAATCAGAGTGATAAAGTCAAACAAGTTGCACAGAATATCGATGATCGCATTGATCTTGGGTATATTCATCGGGATCAATATTCCTCTATTACTCCCATTTATCACTAATATGAACGTGTTCAGATACAAACAGTTGCCACTGTACCTTGTAAGTTTATCGCTCTTTCATTTCCTCGAATATTACATCACTGCCAAGTATAGTTATGATAAGGTTTCTGAAGAATCCTTTTTGATTAATAACGGATATGAATACCATATCGCACACGCCGTTTCATTGTTTGAGTTTGTGGTTGAATCCTATTTCTTCCCAGATATGAAACTGGTGTTTGTTGGTTTGTTTAGCAGATACAAATTATTGCTATCCTTTACAGGTTTTGTATTACTGCTTGTTGGTCAAATAATCAGATCCCTAGCAATGATCAAAGCAGGCGAATCATTCTCTCATCATATTGCAATAAGCAAGAAACAAAACCATAAGTTGGTAACCGATGGTATATACTCCTTCTCAAGACACCCTTCATATGCCGGATTCTTTTGGTGGGGTATTGGAACTCAATTGATGTTGATCAATCCAATCTCATCTTTAGGTTTTGCATATGTCTTGTTCAACTTCTTTAATAGAAGAATCAGATTCGAAGAGGTTAAATTGATCGAGTTTTTCGGTGATGACTATGTCAATTACAAAGCCAAAGTTTCAACAAAAATACCCTTTATACATTAAAAGTAAAAATTATCTTTTACTTATTTAATTTTCCATAAACATCCATATATCTTATCTTCATAGCAATACTCATAAATTTTTGATTATCATTTATTTGTAGCTTTATTATAATTACGTACTTAGACTGGGATGAAATTGGTCTATCAATAGAAAAATCCCACTATTTCTTCTTAGCAAACGGATTCAATAAACTTGAAGCACGCCAACTAGGCAGATTCGAAAAATCTATCTTATTGACGTCTGGACCATTCGATATGTTTCTATCGCTGTTAAATGTAGAATTTGACGATGCCCCATTCATACCCACGTTCTCAAAGTTATCACCATCACCACTGGCTCTATTATTTCTAAGATCTACGAAAATAGATTGAGGTTTGTTTTGAATAGACTGCTGTGACAATACTTGTGGTGCCAAGTAACCTTGTTGCGAAGATGGCCTTTGTGCTTGAGATGATGGCTTAGGTGAATTGGTACTAGTGGAATGAAATGGGAAACGTTCCGTGAAAACGGCATCAACTTCATTTTGTGAAACAACATTTTGAATCGTAAGAGACCTTGCATGAGCAGCAGAACTAAGAGATTGCGCAAGTGGATATGTGGTGCCTTTGGTGTTTGAGGTTTTTGTGGAACTACCGTTTTGATTAGGGGTTGGCTGCAGCTGCTGTGATATATCCGGGTTGGAAACATTCTGAACGCTGTTCAATGGTTTTCCTATTTGAACTGGTATTGGCAGTGGCTGATCTCGTTGTTGCTGTTGTTGGTTTCCTAGATTCCTGGAGTTTTCGACATTTTGTGGCGATAGTGATTTTGAAGGCACAATTTCCCTGGTATGAGAATCAACTTTTCTGATATCAGCGGCTCTCGATGAATCACCAGTAACAGCATCATATTGAGATGATCTCCTTCTTCCCGTATCAATTCTCTTCGTAGGAGGTTCCACTTGAGTCTGGGCAACAGAATAATTACTCGAAGAACGCTGATGAGCTGATAGTAATGAAGAGTTTCGTTGATGCTTATAATTAAAATCAGGATTTGCTCTACTGTTAATTTCATTGCGATCGTCACGTGAGTTTTCATCTACATTCATATTTGAGCCATTTGAAGTTCTTGTGTCATCGAGCCACTCGAATTCAGTGTCAGACGCCTTTCTCTTGGGGTGATCTGAATTGATTCTTCTCTCGACTTGTGCCTTTGATTTTTGTAAATGATAATCAGACCTCTTGCTTAGTAAATCCTTCAATCTTCCAACTGTTTTCGTTCTTTCTGTGCTCAATGATGTGCTTTGACTTTTGCTTCTCTTCAAGGTACTAATATCTATCTCTGACCATGCGCCTGGTTTATTTCTTATTCTCTCTTGCTTATATTGCTCGGCTCTAATAGCACTCTCTATTGCGCTAAGTTCAAGTTTCGTGGCATCAAGTTCCCTTTGCAACGATTTTATATAACCTTGAGGATAGGTTATTGGATGGGAATCGAATACATTATAATTGTCAACAGTTGAAGAATATGAATCTTGTGGAGATAAAACTGCTACCTTTGGCGATGCATCAACCTGACTTGCTCTCGCGGTTCCCAAGAAACTGATTGATTCAGTTGGCAACGATCCGACTTGGGAAATGTTATCTGCAACTGGGGTAATACGTGGTGAAGGACTATTAGATGTACTGTCTCTCTTACTCGCACCTGCAAATGAAATATCGTCTTGTACAGCTCTCTTCGCCATAGATTGAGGTTGAGAAGGCAGTTTCGAAATTTCAAATGATGATTTCAGTGGTTGAGTAGATGCTAGTGATAGGGAAGGTGCTAGGGGATATTGAGGTTGATTGATGAGCTGTTTATGACATGTTGGAGTACGTTGTGGAGATACTTTCTCCAAAGACTGCTCTACAGATTTCTCACGGGATTGGTATTCATTTTGTTGCAATGGCTCTAGTGATAGACGCGTAGCGGAGGGTTGTGAAGGTATTTGTGATGGTTGTTTGACAGGCACCGGAGCAGGAGCCTCTTTTGGGACTTGAATGGGCATCTGCACAGATGCCGGAGCAGGCGTTGGAGCTGACACTTGAGCGGGTACAGGACTGGGAAGTCGAACAGATCTGGGAGGTGTTTCGAAGGTGCCTCTTACAGGTGCCTGAACAGGTGCTTGGATATGTGCTTGAACAGGTTGTTGGGCAAGCACTTGAACAGGTTTTCCCATAGGTTCTGGAGCAGGTGCTTGAACTGGTGTTTGGTCAGATGCTTGGACAGGTTCCTGGATAGATGATTGGACAGGTTCCTGGATAGATGATTGGACAGGTTCCTGGGCAGATTCTTGGACAGGTTCTCTCACAGGTTCTCTCACAGGTTCTCTGACAGGTTCTCTGACAGGCGCTTGGACAGATGCTTGGACAGGTTCTCTCACAGGTTCTCTGACAGGCGTTTGGACAGATGCTTGGACAGATGCTTGGACGGGTGACGGGACAGGCGCTTGAACAGCTGCCGGACGAGTTTGAACGAACGCTCTTTCGATAGGTGGAGCATGAATTGCAGAAAAAGGATTATTTTCCGATGGTGAGATCCTTTGCTGATTTTCAGGCTCTGCAATCGGTCTTTGTTGGCGCATCATTGGTTCATCATGTTGCTGTTGTTGTTGTTGATGATGATGATGTTTATTCTGTTTTGGGTACTGAGGAGGGTACTGCTTTGGAAACTGTGGCGCATGTTGTTGAGTCTGGTATGGGTTTGGCCTTGTGGTTGAACGCTGATATGGACGACTATACTTTGGAGCCTGGTTTCTTGACATTGGATATACATGGCTTAGTAAATCCTCCTCTGGGTCCTCTGGAAATCTATGTTGAGTATGTTGCTGTTGTTGATATATACGTGACTCTCTAGGCATCTCTTGTAAAGAGTTTTCAAGTCGATCACGGCGACGATCTTCCATTTGTGCGTTATAGCTGTCCTCTGCTTCTCTTTCTTCTTCTGTAATCCCTGGATTTCCACGTTGCACTGCAGTTGCGATAACAGAATGGTTTTCCTGTTGTACCGATGACGAGGCATCTGGTAAGTTTCTTACATTTTCACGTCTAGAATCAACATTGATATATTGAATGACATTTAATTCGCTGACTTTCTCTGAATCCCCATTGGGTTTTCTTTTCTTGAACTCTGGATTGTTGAGTACGTTCAATACTTGTAATCGATATTCATACATCTTCAAGGCATGGTAGACTTTAATTGATCCATCTATAGAGTTCATCATACGGCTTAAGCCAGACTTGACTTTCTTTTCTATATCGGGGGTACCTTTACCCTCCGAAATAAGTTTCAAGAGCTTATCTTGGGTCCTTTGGAGATCATCAGCTTCAGATGACACTTCCTCGTATCTCTTCTTACAACGTGTCAAGTCTTCGATGATAAGCTTTTCCTCACTTGAGTATGCCTCTTCTACCAAACGGAACTTGGTATAATATTTGGGCAAACGAATGTCTTTAGTCAATTCTGCTAGTAAATCGCGTTTGTCTGCACGTTTAATTTGAGCTTGCTCTTGAGTAATTGTTGATACACTTTCGGCTTGTAGACTTTGTCTATCATTATCTTGTGGAATAATATGGTGTTCCTGTTCATTCAAGGAAGGTGCTGATAATGATATATTTTCATCTGTTAACACACTGTCGGCGTGAGGTGGCTCAATTGAAACTTGTTCTTCGGTTGGTCCATCATTTGTATGATCTACCTCTACCGAGGCAGGAACACTATTTGATTCATTATCAGCATTGGAAGTACCATCATTTGAGATAGACGTTACCCTAGATCTTCTGGGATCAATGTTCACATCCACGGCCGTATCAATTTGTGCGGGATTTCTCTTAGCTATCTTGATGCTCTTCAACAAATCTTTATCAACTGGAGTTTCGTGATGAATGGTATATTCTTGTTCATGTGAGACTGGAAGATGTTGGACAGACGCTTCTAATTGTCGAGCAGCTTCTTGTGCTGTCATGGTATCCATGTCATCACTCGTCCCATTATTTCCATTTGCGGCACGTGACTCGTCAATCTCTTGTCTATCTACAAGACTAGTTGCCGTTCGAATTTCATTTCGGGAAGCAGCAGCCAATAAATACGCAGGAGGAGGAACTAAAGGAGGAGGCAATACATTTTTGGGACTTTCATGTATTGTTACCGTTGATGATACAGGTGTTTCTTGTCTTCTATTCTCTGGGGAGGCTGGTTGAGTACTGTTGTATGCATCACCCGTGTGACCATTTTCATAATTATTGACATTTTCATGGCTTTCATTTGTACTATTGTTATTGACACCATCAGCTTGATTGCTGCTAGTATGGGTGTTTTGATCTACCTCGTGGAATAAATCATACATAGATATATCCTCATTTTCATTAGTTTGAGCAGTGGTCTCATTATTCTGTTGTGGCTCTGTTACATGATTATTCGTATGTGATTCGGCGTTATCTTCATCTTCGTCTTCGTCTTCATCCTCTTGCAGGATTCTACCGCCTCTGCGTGCAAGTGAAATGCCATCGACATCCATATCCTCGGCTGGCGAATGGGCGGTGCTAATGGTATTGCCTCCCCTTATAGTTGATATGATAGGCACTTCATCTTCGTCCTCTTCTTCTGTAGATGATTCAGATCCGGATCCTGGTTCATACGGAGCCTCTATTTCTTGATCCGATTCTTGATCTTGTGGAACTTCGGAGTCAGGTCTCTCTGACTCCCGTTGGGTATCAGATTCGGGATCAGGCTCGTACACCGGTTCAGATTCAGCATCAAATTCATCATCTGACTCATCTTCTGAATCTGAGATACTGATGATTTCCTGTGGTTGATCGTTTGCCTTTGTTGAAGATAAGTCATTATTGTTATTGTAATTATCGCTGCTGTGGTTACTGTTGTTGTTGTTGTTGTTGCTGTTATTATTATTGCTATTGTTATCATTGGTTTGTTCAAGTCTCCAGGTACCATCATCGTCAATGATTACAGATTCATCGTCTTCCGTAGTTTTTTCTATGATACTTTGCATGAATTCATCAACTGCTAGTTCTTCAAATTTAACGGGCCTAGAACATATGGGACATGTCCATGAAGGAACAGAGTTTTGATATGAAAGGAAGTTTTTAAGGTCGAAACAAGTTAAATGATCACAACCGATCGATTTTGCGGGTATATGCATTCTACCTAAGGATAAAGGACAATTTAAAGTGACCTTATTGGAGGTTTCGATGATATCATCCGGTGCATCCTCTTTTTGTAATTCTTTCAAAGTTTGTTTTATGGAAATCTTAGGATTGAGTTTTACTTGTTGGAGTAAATCTTCTATTGGGGTTACTTCTACAATAGCAAAACACATGAGATATTTCACTTTTGTTAACATGTAATTTACCACAAATGAATTTTGGCCATTGGCATTTATGTAACCAGTAACATCTGCAGGAACGGCGGTACCTACTTGATTTTTTAAACCTTGAAGTTTTCCAACATCGAGTCTGAGCGTATTCAAATGCATTTCAAAATTTTCTGGAAAACGAATAGGTGAACCTGATGGTGTAACAGAAGTCTTTTCAAGAGTTCCACTTAGTAGGTAGAATCTCAATCTAGGATTTAGCGACATAAGTAACTTTTCCTCTTCTGTAATTCCAAAACTTATACGAACTGATGATTTCTTATTGTCAGTAGTTGTTTTCAAAATGATCTTTTGAGCTTGAGTAGAACTAAGGAACTTTACGATCTTGTAAAAACAACTTGTTGAAAAAGTGAGCTCTTCAACTTGGTGAGAAGCTCTAGGGTAGACAGATGCATTGTGGAGCCAGCTTGCATTATGATTTATAGTACTTGGATTATTATTATTATTAGTAGTAGTAGTAGTGGTGGTAGTGTTGCTATTAGTATTCATAGAGGTCATTGATGTTATTAAGGGCTGACTGGATGCTCCCTCTGACGATATAAACTGTCTGGGATCAATAAGTGCCAATTGACCCACCGTCGATAAATTTTCAGTACCAAGATATGTCTTTAATTTTGCATAATCATAAGCATTTGGCATTGAGTCCTTTGCAAGTTCTATCCATTTCACAATCATTGTAATAGCCAGTATTGCTTTATTGTCTACTTCACTCCATCTCTTGAGGATAAAATCCGTCACTTTGTCTAAATGATCTGCTTTACGTCCCCCCAGGGGTAAACGTAGTGATCTACAAACGACTTTTAATTCATTGACACGTAGATGACCTACCTTCGTGGTTATATCCTATGGGATTAAAAAATAGAGAACAACTCATGTTAGTAACGTCACTCGAAAACCACCAAGTAGCAGCTTTGTCATGATAGATCTCCTAAGCTCCATGTGTGATTTCATATGGAGATATAGAATCACTTGTGAAAAAGGTCGATCGGTATACGTACCTGGGCAAAGTTAACAGACGACATCCTCACTTAGACGCTATCGAGTGCGAATAGAGGTAAATGAGTTTATAATGTGAAGATGTCGTGGACAAGTGATGCAGTGAATGCCTGTAAATAGTGTTAATGATTACAACCGTTGGAACTAGGATAAGGTACATACCTATATCAATCTAGGCCCCTCTCAGTAGCTGTTTCTGTTAGATTTTTTTTAACATGCTGAGGATCTTTTGCCCCAGCTGGACGATTTCAGTCGCGCCGAAGCAAATCTGAAACAATCGTGCAACATTCTGCGATAAATATATATTTGTACATATATATATATATATATAATATATTATTAGTGACTTTGAAGGAGTTGATGTCACTGTTGGTTGTATATTACTGCTTCGCCGTATTAGGTTTGTCGCTGGCGTATTCATTCATTGTAAAATACTTATCACTACATACTTTCGTGGAGTTCCCTCCCATTGGCTCAATATCCACCTAACGGGCCAATTAACAGGGCATCTACCAATTCACCTTTACCCAATAACTTGACCCCGGCGTCATTGGAAGAAGGAAGGCACAGTAATCCATTGGCACCTTTAAAACTACCGATTCTACTACTTCTTTGGAATCCAGTGGATACGGCTATCAGTTCCATGGTACCCTCGCTTGTATTGATCGATTGCGATATATGAACCCTCTGATATTCTGGTCTAGGGTCTAATCTTGTGTCAGCCAACAGCTTAACCTTGATCTTTGGTGGTAGTGGAACGATGTCAGCTTCTGATTTCACCTTTACCCCACTGTATAGATATAGAGATGGCAAGACAAATACGTTATAGCATACGGTTGCTGAGGCAGGGTTTCCAGGCAATGCAAAGATGACTTTAGTCTTACCCTTGATCTCCACGGTAGCAAATGTAGTTGGTTTTCCTGGTTTCATCTTGACTCTACCAAAATGGATTGTACCATTGAGAACTCTTTCGATGGTTGGTTTGAGTAAATCCTTTTCACCCATAGATACTCCACCTGTGGTGACAAGGTAGTCAATGGAATCGTCATTGAATGCCTTGGTTATTAGATCCTCAAGAGAATGTTTTGAATCTGAAGCTATACCCAAGTCGATAGATTCAAATCCAGTATTCGCAACACATGATAAAAGGGTTGGTCTATTACTATCGTGGATCTCACCATAACTTAATTCAACATCGTTATTCGAGTTTTCAAGATTTTTCAATTCATCACCAGTGGATAGTATACCAATCTTAGGTTTAGCATATACCTTCACTTTTTGAATACCTACACTTGCTAATAATCCAACTTCCCCTCCAGATGAACTTATGGAAGCGCCTTTGGGTAGGATCAAAGTCCCTTTTTTCAGATCGGAGCCTATTTCTCTGACGTTGTCGTCTGCTTTGACCCCAGTGGCTAAAATCTTTATTGTTTTTTCCTCTTGGCCGTCAGCAGTCAATTCAACCAATTGAGTTTCTTCTACCATAATGACAGAATCTGAGCCTTCGGGGATAGGAGCACCAGTGGTAACCCTGGAAATTTGGCCGCTTTGAAGTACCCTTTCTGTATTTGAAGATGAAGCATGAGATATACTGACTACAGGATAAGTACCTGGACCATCACTACTTTTAACTGCATACCCGTCTACTATACTGGCACGGAAATTGGGAACATTAACAGGGGAATAGATATCTTCTGCAACGGTAAACCCAGTAAAGTATCTGCTGGTGATAACGATTTCAATCACGGTAGGTTGAGGGGTGAATTGAGCAATCAATTTATAAGCATCAGTAACTGAGAGCATAGGGTATGGAGAGTCCCTTGCCCTTTGTGTAACGGGAGCATCTAAATCGTTTGATATCAGTTCGTGCCTAGCCAACCCACACCCCACTCTACCTGAGACCTTGTCCACCTTGGATCCATCATTGGGGTGATGGTGATGGTGATGGAGACTGTGACTATGATCATGGCTATGGCTATGGCTAGTGGTATGTTGAACAGGTGAATTGTCATAACTTTTGTCGTTGTTACCCGGTAACGCATCATTCAAAGTTCTATTCATCTTCTTGTGTAAAGCTCTTGCATCTTCATTTTCAATCTGGGCCAATGCATGGGGCAAAGGTTTTAAGATAGCCAATAAGTTTTCTCTGGCACCTTTAGGTGAGCCAGGTAAGGTAACGATCAAGGATTTACCACGAACACCGGCAACAGGCCTTGACATCATAGCAAATGGGGTAATTTTGAAAGATTCGGAGAGCATTGCATGGACCACCCCTGGAGCTTCTTTCTCCAACAAAGGTTTGATTGCCTCTGGGGTGATATCTCTGACGGTAAATCCCGTACCACCACAGGTGAGGATCAATCTTAGGTCGTCATTTGAGGTCCATTTGGCGATTTGGAACTGGATATCAGCAGTTTGGTCAGGGATGATGGCAGTGTGTGTGACTTCGTAGATAGGAGTGTCGTCCTTTTGGTAATCATTCAAGAATTCGATAATTGCTGGGGTTGTCTTGTCCAGGGAATTATCCTTGGCACATGTGTCGGATAAGATGAGCACACCTACTTTGTAAACCATTATTATAAATACACTTCTGGATGCACCCTTCCGTTTAGTCCTCCAAACAACCAGAAGCAACAACGGTTCAAACTACCCATCGACAAATAGACGGATCCCAGCTGGAGAGGCCCACATCTTCCCAAAGCGGTTGCATGCACCGCTTGAAATTCTCCGCTCCGGCGACGCGTCGGTTTTTTGGCTCTATCTTCCTCTTCCTTTTATTTCATTTTATTTTATTTTAATGGCACGGTTCTACTCTTGGTATCCCAGTAAATGGTGCAATCCACATAGCTAGTTGAGCACGAAAAGAATGGTAGACGTATATCTCAGGGCCATCGATGGGGTCGATAACCTGGTGATATCCGTGGACAAACAGATATCCACATTAGAACTGGATAGCGAGTTAAGAAGCCGTCTTCCACCGCTGGTATCTAAGAAATCAATAATCTCCGAATCAAAAGGCAGACCCATCACACAATACCGCTACGTTAGCGAACTGGTAAACGATAATGAGAATGATGGATCTGATTATATCAATCTGCATCTTCGGATCCCCATGTGTGGGGGGAAAGGTGGATTTGGTAACAGTCTCAAGACTCAAGGAGGTAAGATGAGAAATGGTAAGACGGACAAGGGTAACTATAAGACCTTGGATGGGGTAAAAGTTAAAACTATAAGGCAATTACAAAAGATAGACCAACATATGAAGTCTTTACCAGAACAGGAGAAGTTGAAATTACAAACCAAAAGAGACAAATTACAAAAGATCCTGGATATGGATACCAAGAGAGTTGCTCAATCTGATCCGAAATATGACGATGAGAAGTACCTCGATGAGTTGGAAAAGACCATGGATGATATAAGAGCCGCTGTCTTTGGTGATGATGATGAAGAAGAAGAAGAAGAAGAAGAAGAAAAAGAAAATGATTCTCATGGAAGTAGTAATAATAGCAGCAGTGCTGAATCTGACAGCGAAGAAGAAGACGCCGCTGCCTCAGCTAACAGAAGAGCAAAGTTGGACTCCTTCTTCAAGTAATGTAGTAACTAAATATCCCAATAACTAATGAAGTAACGCAAAGCAAAACACAAATCTTACAAGAAATGTCGTGGCCCCATAGTTAACGCGCTGTTGTGGCCCTGCCAAAAGACAAAGTTACCCGCCCGCGCACTGAAAAAAAAAATTGGTAAAGTCTCCAAATGATTCACAATTTTGGTGGTGGTACCAGTAAAAGGTACATTTGAAAAGGTTTCAATATACAAAGGTATTTCTCGTGTCAATTGCAATAATTTTCTCCCCCTGTTATATAACACATTACACAACGCACAACACACAATGTCCTCTGTACAGCGCCCAGATTATCATATACTGGTAGACTCCTTTGCAGCCAAACTGAAAAGAAGACAAATTGTTGGATCTTACAAAGTTGCAATGGAGACATGTCAATTACTAATGAGAGTGATATCGCATTCTCGTTGGAAATCCTCCGACGAATTGGTCAAGTTAATACGAGAAGTAGGTAAAACTCTAGTCGATGCTCAACCTAGAGAATTTGCTGCTGGTAATATTGTCAGAAGAATACTGGCTCTGGTTAGAGATGAAATAAGTTTTATCAACAAGACTCCAAACAGTAATGCAAATAACGCTCCAGTTAACACCTCTATGTTCCAACTATTAGCTGTTGAACCAGAGGAAACGAGTCAAAAAGATGTGGTACCTGTAAATACCAAGGAACATAATCAAGATTTAAGATCAGTCATAATACAAGGTATACGAGAATTGATCGATGAAATCGCTTCTGTTCATGAAAATATAGAATTAATGACGGCAGATTTAATTCACGATAATGAAGTTTTATTAACTCCTACCCCAGGTTCGCAAACCGTTTTGAACTTCCTGTTAAAGGCAAGTCTAAAGAGAAAATTCACAGTCTTAGTTACAGAATGTTACCCCAATGATATAGAAGAATGTCATAAATTCGCCAAGAGATTATCCGATGCAAATATTGAAACCGTTGTGATACCCGACAGTACGGTATTTGCTGTAATGTCAAGGGTTGGTAAAGTCCTCATTGGTGCAAGATCTGTATTCGCCAATGGTGGTTGTGTAACTCAAAGTGGTGTAGCCACCGTTTGTGAATGTGCTAAAGCTCACAAGACTCCTGTTTTCACCGTTGCTGGTTTATATAAACTATCTCCAAGTTATCCATTTGATAGAGATAGTTTAATCGAGGTTGGTAACTCTGGTAAAGTGCTTCCATATGAAGAAAGTGCTTTGGTTGGTAAATGTGAAGTTACTAACCCACTTTACGATTATATCGTTCCTGAACATATCGATATTTATATCACAAACATGTATGTGTTACTCATTTCTTTTATTACCAAATTTTGATTTAACAAATCATATACTAACTTTATTTTTCTTTTAACTTGTTATTATTTTAGTGGTGGGTTTTCTCCAAATTTCATATACCGTATAGTCTTGGATAATTACAAGACTGAAGACGCTAATTTAGATTAGTTTTAAAACTAGATTAACTTAGTTATGTACATTCTTTTAATGCATTGGGAAAAGAAAAGATTTTATGATACAAAATACGACGCAATATTTCTTTGAGAAACAAAATGAGTAATTCACATTACTTGCCCTGTGCCTCGCTCGGTCTAATGATTCTATTCGTAGGCTTTGAGCTGGATATATTATACTTTTATATGGTTTATCGCAAGATAGATCATTTTAATATAATGGGCTATATTAATTCCTAAGTCTACTTTTGAGTACGATTTTACCAGAGTTTAAAACACCGGTGGTAAAATTGTAATTATCAGACTTGACATCTTATCAAAAGCAAAAAAAGAAAAAACACTGTATTCTATTTCAATAACTTTCTGATTAGATAGTGTATTATCTTGCTGGTGAATTTGGTTATTAGCGAGTTGTAATTCTGTGATGGCACTGTGACATGAGCGACATTCTCCCTTTTATTTGAATTGAGAATTATGTAAAGTTCAGTGATACAGGTTGCCAACATAACAAGCATTATTATTGTCTTCCAGTTAACCGAAGAAACTTCCTTTCCTGTTACCATTTCTTGATTCTTTTGTGGCAATTCGAAAATTAGTGCTCTCTCTAAGATACTATCCGTGGTAATACCATAATTCTTGATACTTCGATTCTTGTCTAATAGATATACATCACCAAACACAAGACAGTCAAACTCGAATCCGTTAATAAGTTTTGCTCTTGATTGAGCAAGTACAAAACTCTCAAGTTCACAAATAGGCCAATGTGTATCAACAGTGATCTCCAGTCTTGATAACTTGTAGTTGTTTGGGATGTTGATGAAGATCGATATCTCAGACTCTGTCTCAAGGTAAGAAGAACCAATTTGCCTAAATAGACTTCCCAACCCAAATGAGATTTGAGATCCAGATGATTCCATTAATTCCCCTTCTGAACTTGTGAGCCTATTCCAACTAGCAGCTCGTTGATTGGGATGCCCTTGGTTCATCTTTCTGATCTGAGATGTAACAAAATCTAAAGTAAACTTTGAATTGGCAATGTACTTTCCTGGTTCATTAGCTTGGTGTATTTTGTATAAGGAGTCAGGAAACAGCATGAATTGAATCCCAGATAAGTTTGCAAAGCTGAAGGCTTTCTCTTCAAAATCAACGATTTTGAAACCTTGATGATGTAGCACCAGATTCTGTTTTGTAGTGTCGTGCCTTGAATTGAGATTGCTTCTAAACAGATGCATACTTATAAGAGGATGAACAGTCGTTGAAATGCATTGTACTCTCTCTAATTTTTCGTTGTACTGCAACACACTGACTAAGATCGAATCTACTAAGATCAAACTCACGTCATTGTCATTGGTAACCAAGTCTAGGAGATCCTTAACTCTGGTTGATTCATCTAAATATTCTAACTTCCCCGAACTTTTTCTGCTTGCAAATAAACAATCGGTCGTAAAATCAGATAATCTCAGCTTAATGCTAATGAGTCTTTTCAAATCGGATACATTGTTCAGCTGTTTGACTTCAAGTGGTGTAATTACTTGAGCGAGATCGAAGTAAGGTATATTGACCTCCAAGCCTTTCTCCTTCTCTTTCTTTAAATCTGATATCATCTTGAGAGTAGACTTAGATCCACCCCTGGCGAAGTCACTCATTGTTTGAGGAGGGTTGAAAGTATTTGGTTCACCATGACGATGATGGTGCCCTCCTTGCCGATCAGATTCTATCTTGAGTACCAAAGAATCCATAAATGATGATAATCCATTGTCGCTATATTGGGAGTTTATCTTTATGTAATCACTGTCTGCGTCGCCAACACTGTTACCTTTCGATATATCGTAAGGGTTATCTTTTGGTGGAAACTCACGTTTAACATCATCGGAGCTGTGACTCAGGATATTAGAGTCAATACCAGCACTGGAGTTAATTGAGCCACTGTTGTTATTCGATGAAGATGTGGATGATATGATATCTTTGTAATCTTGATTATCCATCTTTTTCGCTTGATATTGAATGTATATGATCTACAGAACGCTTTCTGTGCACCTCTAATTAATGGTAGACTAGGTATTCCAGAAGTAAAAATATACACGAAAAGAGGATATACAATCTACATTACAAATGAATGTGACTAGTCATAAAATCGTGTAATGAAAACGCATCACCTCAAATGCAACATTTCTGAAATGTCGCGGTTTCAGAAGAAGAGTTTACTATTTATAATTAAACTAGTATAGGCAACTTGATATATATTTAATATAAAGAAAGGAGTAAAAGGATATCGCTAAAAAATGTATAAGGGAAGTAAAATAAAGTGAAATAAAGTAAAATATAGAAGTAAACATATGAAACAAACTATTGAAACAAACTATTGAAACAAACTAGACAAGAAACTCAATCATTGTTCTTGATACTGAAAGCCATAGGATCGGTGAAATCATCGAAAATCAAAGAATAGATATCATTCAAGATATCATTGTTACCACCGCTGTTACCATCATTGGTATTACCGTTTCCATTGTTGTTCAACAACCCATTGATCTCTTCAGAGTTGGACTGTGACATCATTGGAGAATTAGTCACACTTGGATCCAAGTCGTAGAACATCGAACTGATATTACCATTGCTAGTCGTGGAGGAATTATGGTTGGCTCCATCAGTTAACGTTGTGGTTGATTCAAAGTTCTTATTGTGTTGCTGTTGCTGTTGCTGTTGTTGTTGTTGAGGGTTTCTGATATTTGTAAAGGCATCTAATACATCGTCATATGGACCCACGTCCATTTTGTCAAATGAATTGTTCGATACGTTGATACCACCATTTGAGGTAGATGTTGCGTTGTTCAATGAATTAAGCAATTGCATCTGTTGTTGATGATTCAAATTGACCTCCGATTGAGGTTGATTTGCAGATAATGCAGCCGTTGGGATGGAGTTGAATGATGTAGACTGTGATACTCCGTAAGGTTTACCAACTAAAAATGAATTGCTTCTGGAAATAGAAGAGTTGTTGGAGCTTGAACCGTTGGCCAATTTGGCCGATTGTGGAGTAGTATTAGTAGTGTTAGATGTTGTTGTTGTAGTTGCGGTTGTAGTAGTGGTGGTTGACTGAGGTGCACGATTCAAAGTCTTCAAAGAAGTGGTTGAAGGATATCTTGATGAGTTAGCGGAGTAGTTGCCAAACAAAGAAGTCGTAGAACTGGCAATACCACTCAATCTCCCATAAGCAGGATCATCTGCAGGCCAAGCAGCAGGGGTAGCAGAAGAAGCGGTGGTGTTGGCGGTTGCTACAGTTGGAGATAAAGTAGGTGATGTTGAAGAAGGAGGAGGAATGGTCGATGCAGGTTGATTTGGTTGTCCTTGAATCAAAGTATTGATATGAACGGTAGAACCATTTGGAGACTTATGTCTCTTCAAAGTTGGCATATGAGTAGTACCATGGTGGAATCCATGTTTAGAACCTAGGCCAACTAGTGAATTAGACAAGTCACTTGGATTTGGAATGTTAGCACCTGAAAATGATTTAGTCTGATGCATTTGTTGATATTTCAACATCACTGGGAGAGTTAATCTATCGATAACCTTGATGAATTTCAAACCCAATGCGTTGTACTTCGACATCAACGATAAAGCTCTTCTTGCTATTTGGATATCATTGATCCAATCCTTTGCATGTGAAGAATCAGGTTCTGAGGAGACACAGGCAATGGGGATCAAGACAGCTTGGAATAAGAAATAAGTAGCATACCATGCAGAAATGATTGAAAGTTTTTCGGTCTGAGCGGTTTGAATGTACTTATCGATCGATCTAATAGTCTCCGAAGCAGCTTTAAGACAAATTCTTCTACCTTCTTTGGCTTCTTCAGTCTTACATTCTTCCAATATAGCAGGGTTGCTAACAGCAACGATTCTTTGCCAGATGAAAGGTCTAAACAAAACGATTTGCAAGTTCTTGCACCTCCAAATCAATCTATTTCTAGACAAGTTGAACCATTCGGGCAATTTGGAGTTATCCTGAGAGTATAATCCCTTTGGAACGCATTTGAAGAATTGTAACTTCGCAACGTGATCATTTTCATGGAAATAAGCAGGCAACCCTCTAATACATTTCACCAATTTTTGATTCATATCCAAACAATCAATCAAAGTTGGTGGCGGCTTGGATAAGATTCTTGAATACATTGGATTGGTCAAGATGGTTAATTTAGTCTGCTCGATGAAAGCAGAATAAATCGTAGGATAAGGCATGTTCAACATTGAATCATCGACAAACTTGACGTTTGAATCGTTGATCAGTTCAACTAATTGATCATCATTGATATTGCTAACCATCTTCAAGTCAACAACCCCGATAGGAGGTAAATTGACAGGTCTACCAAATGTAATTGAGGCACCAGCATCAAAGATATACAAACCCCACCATAATCTTCTACGAATTTCTTGGTTGATAATTGAACTCTTATCAATGTCAGAAACAACAGAAGCTTTAGTTGGTGAGCCATTTGAAAACTCCTTGTATAATCCAAGACTAATAGCCATTCTAACAGCAAGACCAAGATAATTCCAACCTGTATTTGGCTTGTTTCTCTTTTGAGCATAATTACTCAATAAGATCAACGTGCTCAACAGTAAGATATTACCACTTTCAAATACATTTGAACCATTGCGTAAATATTGTTTTGCTCTATGGTAATAGATCAAATCGATGTTTGTATTTTCACCTTTCAAACACCAACAACCCAAGGCCAAGACTGTATTTAATAGAGCCTTCCAATTGGATTCGTTTTTAACAGGTAACTGTCTGTTGAAATACTTGATAAAAGTCTCCTTGTGGATGAAAGGATAAGAGGTGTGGTAGTATTTGAAATAACCAACTAAATATTGCTCTTGGATAGAACGAGAATTTAAATGAGCTTCCAATTCTTCGTTCTTAAGACGCAAGTGTTGGTAATGATGGTGGTGGTGGCTATTGTGGTTGCTGTGGGTACCTGTGCTATGTTGGCTGTTGTTCTGATTGGATGTACTACTGCCTGATTTAGTATCGGTACTTGAATTGCTACTTTTCTTTGAATCAAGATTGTATTCATCTGGAATTTGATCGAATCCAGATCTGAAGCCATCGACAATTTGTTTTTGAACAGATTTATTGAAGTCGTTTCTAAAATCTTTAGAATCGATATTGTTGCCGTTGCTATTGCTATTGTTAGACGAGTCCATCAAATCCAATTCTTCAAAGTCATCTTTTTCTTCTTCTACTATCTTGTCGATTTTCATGACTCTCAAGAATGAGGAAGAGGAACCAACTCCAAAGTAACCGTTTTTCGCAGCTGGATTAACAGCCATACCATCGTTGTTATCCTGTTGACTTGGATTGGTTGGGTATAATAAAGGTGTGGTTAACGATGATGATGGTACAGTGGTCTGAAGGAGTGGCGATGTGGATAGTGACGAATCATTTGTGTTTGTAAATGGATTATTCGATTGATTTTGATGGTGATCCAAAGAGCTAAGTGAAATAATTGAGTTTTTCATGTTGTAGGTTGGATCTGGGGACATTATTGATATAGAAGAAGGCGATTGAGAAGATGGGGAATTTGAATTTGAGTTCAGGTTCGAGTTGACATTAGAGGTTTCGGAAGAAGATGGAGATGAACTGATTTTGAACAAATCACTCGTCTGTTCCTCATCATCTTCGGACCAGTCGAAAGTGTGGTTATTAGATATCAACAATTCATCTGGAAGGAGGTTGGGAAGGGAAGACGAACCAGCATTTTTCTGCGAGGATGAATATTGTGGTTGCGATAGCTGTTGTGAGAGTTGTGAAAGTTGCTGTTGTTGTTGGGAGATTTTCTGCTGCTGTTGTTGCTGTTGTTGTCTCTTTGCAAGAGCGGCGGATGATTTTAAAGCCCTCAAAGCATTTTTATCATTTTGATGACTCACGAGTATTTGATCAACGTCTTGACCTGGTAATAATTTCTGGAAAAGACGTTCTAGTTCCCTGACTCTAGTCTCAACTTCGGTAAGATGGGCTCTTGTCAATGGAGATCTAACAGTTCTTGGAGAATAAACACATTCCCAATTGTGAACTTTACATTTAGAACATTTGGGAAACTCCTTTGAGCATCTCAATTTTCTCTTACGGCAGGAATCACATGCCTGTTCTATATGTGGGTTATCACCTTTGTTATTGTGATTATTCTCTAGTGACGAAGAAATGGATTCATTATCGTCGTTATAATCATTTTCGTAGTTATCGTTATCTTCATCGTCATCGAGGTTGTCATTATTGTTGTTATTATCGTTATTTAAGCTATCATGATCAAATTGAAACTCATTTGAACCATTCACTCCATTAGAAGATTCTAATTTCATGATATGGTCACTCAAAAGATTCAACGAAAGGTCATTGGAGTATTCTAGTTTGACTTGTATATCTTCCGACATTGTTAGGGAGTTATAAATTTTATATCTCAAGTGGTGATCTTACAAAATCAAAATTTAGATGAGTGTCTATGAGGTGATCGATATGACTGCTTGCGGTAGCGGATAAATTTGAAAAAAGTAGATGTGGATGTGGATGGTATGACCAAAAAAGGTTGAAAAGATTGGACAAAAGATTGTTGTTGCGATAATGTACAAGGGGTATAAGAATGTATGTGTATAGGAGTTGTTCTTTCAAAATTGGTAAGGGAAATTAAAGTATTAGCAAGCCAATAAACCGGACCAATATAAAAGTAGATATGTCCGCCTAATTTGCAAAATGCAGCTCAATTATTCAGGCTCAGCGATAATTTTGTTTGGTTTCTCACGCACGCAGAGGAATGACTTTTGATTTTCGTCACGGGGATCGGGTGGTGTGGTGAGGGAGTGTGTTTGGATGCGTTTGGATGCGTGTGTACACTGGGATCGATATGCGTATGATGGTATCGATTGTAGGTGGCTAAAGTGTAAGACGGTGGTACTATTGAGTGAACAGCTCAGATATTTCACGCGTCAATGAGGAGCACAAGGGACAGGGGTTGGAAACTATGGGCGAATTTTTCACAGGATCGGACTCCACCAAAAAAAAGCAGGGGAATCGAATCGGTATGTTCTAGGGCACGTTTGTCTTGAATATGTGATATGAATAGATATATGTGTATCCAACGATGAGGATAGATATCTATGGGGAATGTAGTCCTGGCGGGATATATACAGATAATAGGATAGAACTATTAATAATAATATTATTGATACAGCAGTAACAAAAAAAAAGAGAACAACTAAACAAGATTAATGAAATAAATTGGAATCAAGAGTACCGAATAATTATATAAAAGAAAAAAAAAGGAAAATAGTTACTTATGCACTACTGCACGATTCAATTACTACAAACGTTGAACATTACACTAACAACTTTCACTATAAAACACTTATTACGGTTAAATTCGCCTGCTTAGTGGGTGCATCTTGTTAATTAATTCCACGACAGTCCTTTCTGTTGGGATGATTTTTCTTTTTTTCCCCCATTTCTCGTAGTTTTACTCCTCTTTTCAATTCACACCCCATACGAAGGAACCCATTGGGGGCTTCCAAATGCATCTATACCCGTTTCAAATGCTCTTTTTTCAAAGTATATCTCGAGTCATCTATTGGCCAGTTCCTCGTCATATGAACCCAAATAATAATATTTGGCGCAGATTTGCCTCCGAATAATAATCACCTTATATCACCGGCGCCATCTTGCTAAAAAAAAGTCTCCTTACTCGTAATCTAAATGCTGCCCCTAGACTCCCACTGCCGTGTTTTTTCGGAAAAACTCTCTAGCTTTTTTACTCATGAATCATTTCCTACTCCTTGGCATGTTTACTTTCCTTGAATGTATACCTATAAATATATAAATATGTATACGTGATACGGTCGTTATGACACTTACATCCGTCAGTTACAGGTATTTCCCATCTGGAAATCCATCATTTCCAGAAAAAATCGATGTAATGTAACATATTAAAACACATGAGAATATACTATTTCAAAAATTCTCGAATGATTTATCCGCTACTTCCTGTTGGAAACATCCGTGAGAGCTTTTTTTACTCTGGCTTGTACCGTGAACTTGCCGTATTAAGCTTGCCAGCTTGTCTAGTATTTACCCGATGGCTAAAACCTTGTAACATATTCTAAGATAGGCGTATTATGACATCGTATGTCGACGCAACTACAGAACACGTTCTGACAACTCTGCGACAATCAGCAGATAATAAGAATATTTCATCCCTCGGACTCTGCAGATAAAGATAGGCACCAGAATGGAGTAGATCACCTTCCGATGGTGGCATGTGTCTCGCCTGATTATCAAGCATTTCTTGTTTGCTTATCACTTGCTGGCATATTCCTAACATACCACCTACTGTTGTTCCTTCTATTGGCTGCATGTAATGTACGTGAATAGTTATATATAAATATGTATATGTGTATATAAATATATATATATTTGCACTAGCAACCAGGAAGTAATCTCAGAAAAACTAATCAAGTGTACTTTTTGCAAACTGGGGGTGTACTTTTTGAGCCACCTAACAATAAGCAGAAAATACCCCTCCCCTCCTTTAGTAGGTGAGGAGTAGAGTGGGTGGCCTCGAGTGGGGGTACACCTCATACGGCTGGGCACTTTTGTGATTACTCCACTTTTGCATGTTACCCTGCTGAGCTTGTATTTTTTTATACCAGTCGCTTTTAGTCAATGGCAAAGTTTCACATCTGACACCTTCAATTAGCCACATTGTTTGTTCGGTTTTCACCAGCCTCTTTTTCTATGGCTAGTGAAGCCTGCTATCTATTTAGCCGGCAAACTCCTAGGCTACAAGTGGCCGAAGCGATGACGTATTTAGCATGGAAGGGCATTATTACATATAATTATTTTATACGTATAATTATTACGTATAATTATCCTTGTTGTTAATTCCCGTATCAGACATAAACTGTGACGTTGTTCTACATATCTTGAAGTGTACTGAAGCAACTTACATTACCATATTTCCTGTATCTCGTATTTTTTACCAATTAAGAGGCATTGTATAGAGACATCAAACAATTCATATTGATCTCTATTGTTTGAACCCCTATTGGTTCAATCAAGTGTTGATGTATACGATGATAAACCAAAGTGACATCATATATACTGGCAATTCGTATTTATACGAGTTTATATATACTCGAATGACCTCAAATATAAATGCCCTCACTTCAATACCAAAAACGATAAACTGAATAGTTAAACGAGAACCCTGGGCTAAGTAATTGTGTACTAAAGAAATTAGCGGTTTTCATTTTAGGTCTCCCTCTCTTGAGGGTTTTTTCTCCTTCAAGCTTCGATTAAAGAGATGTCTTAATTAAAGGATAAGTGTGTCGTTAAGTTGCACTATATCTCAAGGTAAGAGCTAAGTAATACTAGGTTTGATTAAATTCAATGCAACTTAATTCGATAAATTGCGATACAATTAACATTAGAATCCTGTTCTCGGAGTGAAGACTTGTGCTACTAATTTATTATGTAAATGACTCCACTGATTACATACTTCGTGGTACTTCTCATATATTATTTGACCAAAGGAAATAGCCGTTAAAAAAGGTTAATTTTTAGCTCAGCGTCTTCTTATGATCATTATTATTCTACTTGTTGGCATGTGCGTCCTTCAGCCATGATACAACACACAGTTTTACTGTGTGCCTTTTGGCTGTTTATCACTCTCTCAGAGTAATTTGCTTAATAGAATATCATGACTTAAATTTATCTGAATTGAATTGATACGTAATATCGGAGAATCATACTCGATTTGAAAACTCACTTAAAATAATGCCTTTCGATTAGCAATTGGTTCATTGATGCCCTAATTCAATAGGCACTTAAAACCCGAGAACAGATGTTAGCGTAGGTGATTGCACATATGTCCAAAAAAAGGAATATATTTCGAATTAGAGATTCAGAATGACTCAATCAATGTTGTGCCGATCAAACATTCGGCAGAAAACCGATGCCAAGTCTCGCTGCGCCCTGCTGTTCTCGGGGATTTCTTGATTTGTTCTTTGTCGATCGTTAAACAGCGGTTTTGTAACGGAAAGTTATAATGGACAACTGATTATAGGTGAGAGCTAACTCCGTTTCCAGCAGTCAAGTAACCTAGTAATAGCAATGTAATAATCAATTAAATAAGAAAACAAAAAAAAATGATATACCTGAGGTGAAGAGAGTGATGAGATAAACTAAAAGGGCTACTAAAGCCGTCCCCCACAATGAATTGGGCAAGGTTTACGTAACACTTTACTTCTCGGCTAGCATGTTCATGTAGGTATTTAGGTTATGGATATCGGAGACAGTTTAAAAGTGTGGGTAAGCCTTCCATAAGGAGCATACACGGTCAAAATGCGGATACCAACGGTGCATGATCGTGGCAATGTTCAACGATAAGACTTTTGTATATATATATGAGGCTATCAACATCTCTTATCATCTCCTCTTTTGTATATCACTTGTTTGATGCCATCCAAATAAGGTAGATTATAATATTATACTACATCAAGTTATCTTGTACCGTATTATAACTCACTCTTAAGCTCTTTATCAAACTACAGTAATCACACTAGGACATTGCCAATATTACATGGATTTTATATTTCCAATCGAATCGGACTGTTTTGGTGAACAAACCACTCAAGAAATTCAACAACAGCAACAGTTACATCAATTCGGTACTTGTACTTCAAGTCACACTGAGGATCATTATATTCAGAACAGTATTAATAACATTTTCATCGATGGGTTTAGTGAGTCCGTTAATGACGATGAGCAATTATCAAGGAAACCACAACAAAATAGCAATACTCTCCATGAAGACCATACTGGATTCTCTGCCGATATTATCACTAGTGCTGCAGTTCCATCAACAGTTGCTCCACATATGTTAGAAGTTCCACAAGAACTTCACCAGTTTTCTGCTTTTTTGAATGAGTACTTTTCGGAAAGTCAAATGCATTCAAAATGTGTTGATATTCCCTCAGATAGAAACATGTGTGATTTGGCATCATCTGATTCACTATCAGCCTCATGTGAAACAGAGTCACCCAGTCTTTTCTTTAATTCAGAGTTGAATTCAGAGTTTCTTCCATCTCTAGGTAGTTCCCCAGATTCTTCATCTCCTTCGTGGGATATTGAGGTACAGCCAACAAACGAGCTTTCGTCGCCATATTACATTCCAACAGGTATCTCAACAGCCCTTTCCAAGGTCAGTTCTAGGGTTGATTCCAATGCAGGACAATGTTCCTCTCCAAAAACAACAAAACCTGTGGTATGTGATATCTGTGACGCAGTATTATCGCGTCCAGATGCTTTAAAAATTCACAAAGAATCTTTGCATAATGGTGTCAAATATGAATGTAAGTACTGTGGAATACAATTGGGATCAGCTGCTATTCGAAGAAGGCATATTGCTACACTTCATGAGAAGAATATAAGTAATATGTTTGTATGTTATGGATTGGTCTTGGACGATACCACACAATTGCTCAAAGAAATTGGATGCTTGAAATGTTTCAATAGATCAGAACAACTGAAATCTCATTGGAATACGGAAAAGGCTAAAACTAAATGTGGGATGGATGATCGTTTTGATAGAGGATCCTTCTCAAAGGTTTGCGATTTGAATTCAAACTCCAACTTCGAGCTAATGAATAGGATTAGCCAACTCAATGGGAAGAAATCTGACTCCAACTCTCAACTTGATCCATAATTCTCTATCTATCGATGTTTATTGAAATTTTGAGAAGGTAATCAAAATATGTCAACTTTTGAATCTTTATTTTCCCATTTTTGTACGCATCCATACCCAATTGGGTAAGCTTACTGAGAAGAAGTATAGACATATGTACCCAATTTCCTATATGCTGGATTGAAGCTCTAATAACTTACAAATTTTTTGATTTGTTCGATATGTGATATATATATTATTATTATTTATGATTTTACGTTTTTCTGATGAATGAATACGACTTTTAACGATTAAAAATTCAAGTGTTTAGGTAGACCCAACACAAAAGAAGCAGAACAAAAGAAGCCCA
Organism: Wenyingozyma nitratophila; assembly: GCA_030567875.1. Lineage (NCBI taxonomy): Eukaryota > Fungi > Ascomycota > Pichiomycetes > Pichiales > Pichiaceae > Wenyingozyma > Wenyingozyma nitratophila. Next base: position 338,043 of record JAJLSW010000012.1, read on the forward strand.
ACAAAATGATGGGCTTTGTCAATGAGTGGAAATCAAAGAGCCCGGTAAATAATAAAAGTAACCCACTTCATATTTCTTTTTAAAAAAAGGCACCAGGAACAAGAACTCACAACTAAAGAAGGGACCAAAAAAGACAGGTACGATCGTACCTCAAGGCGATACAGGGGAGAGCAAAATGCTGATGCATGTATACGAGAGTGTAATATGTTTCATAAGTATGCAATTGCATTCCAGTATCACATCCTCTAACTGTATGCTTGCTCCCATACGAGGTTGATAAACTTTTGATAATCATACCATTCATAAAAATAAGATCGGCAAATTATATTGGGCGCCTTATAGAAATCAAAAAGATCCGCAGTGTGTGCGTCCCGATTAGGAAAGTGAGGATAGGCTTGTTGTTTTGTCATCTGCGCATCACCTTGGTAGGATTGACGTCCCTATTCATCCTATATATACACCGACCGAACTTCTTGGTGATTATGTTCTCTATATGTCAACTTGTACCATAAGTATTTGTCCCCCCAATACATGGTATCCGAAGAAAAGATATCATACAGAGGAATATAAACAATAGATGAATGAAGCAGCAGATGCATTTTTAGGCGGATGACTTTTGAGGATAGTTATAATTTGTTCTATTCTTGGTATATCATTAATCAAAACAAATAGATGCGTCAACGGGGGGGTTGACCATTTGGATTAAACTAAGCTGATTTCCCTAGGGGGTCAACCCGGATCAAAATGATCAATATCCGTTACCTTCTCAGCTTCGGCTTGCTTGTAATTCCTCAATTTCATGTGTTTCTTTTCTCATTTTAGCCGCATTGTAATCTCACACATTTTGCGTATTATATTAGTTTAGTTTATTGTGATCTTATTATAGAGACAGATCTATATTATGATCGATTCTTCGATCATCATTCCCCTATTGTCTTTTCAACCAATAGGATCACATCATCTATCACCTCCTTGATAAAATACTCTTGCAAGTAAATTTATTACTGTCAAGGCCAAGAGGAGGGGTAAAAGATCTCGAAACCTTATTTGCCAGCGATGCGACTGCCAGGTGAAACGACTAAAGCTCGTTTAAGTCACTCTGCTTTTGTTTTATATCTTTGGCACTGTTCATTGTATTTTCAAAACCAGACTCTACGCAGTGTGCGATCTTCCTTGGCTATTATTTCACATGCCAGAGAATTTCATTATCTGCAATAATAAAGGTGAAATATATCTATTCAAACCTAATTGTCAAAGAAGGCTGCACTTCCTCTACCGCTCTGCTTTCATCAATAGATCCAATCATTGAATTTCAACTTGGTTTACTTTTTTAAATTTCATAATTTCAGTCTTGTGTATAATATGGCTACAGTAAAAAAAATCAGCCGATGTACAATTCGGTGAAGCCCGTAGATGTACAGGCTGCTAAAGTCTCTACCCAAGTTTTACTCCAGAGACAGATCGAGAATTATTATGTTCCAATTGTAAATCGAAGTTCTATTTATACCTCGTTTTGGTTCATCGTTTCCGATAAATCAATACATTGCGGATAGAAGAATCGTTCATTAACTGTATAGTATCTTTGTATATATACATTAAATAAGTTAAAAGTTGATCACGCCTTCTTATTGGCGGTAGTAGCGGAAGCACTTTTTTGCTGAAGGCTATTCGTAATCTCTTCGTGATGTTTTGTCTTGATATGTCTTTGTAAATCCGATTTTCTGGCACATTTACTCTGTTTACAATAAGGACAGATCAATTTGGGTCTCTTATAGTGAACTATTTCAACGTGTTTCATCAAATTAGACTTTCTTGTAAATCTTTTAAAACAGCTATTACATTGATAGTTACCATGATGTCCAGTTGATAGAGAAGAAACAGATGCTGATGATGATGGCGAGAATAGTTGGTTCTTAGACATGAAAGCGTTGTTCATGTCTAAGGACTCCTCCTCTGTGTTGGCAAGGATACGGGTATTATGGAAGTGGGAATTAGTCTGCGATTCAGCACCTTGATGGACGCTTCCAGAGCTGGCACTCGAAGAATGATTCGTTTCAACTTTATTAAATGGATCGATAACATTGACCTCATTGTTGTTGACTGACGTTTCATCGGAGTAGTCATCGTTTGATGTGGGATCAGAATTGTCCATGGTACTGAGCTCGTATGCTGAGAATGTAAATAATTTATGGTTGAAATGAGCTTGTTTTGCAGATCCTGGTGGTGATATAATTGAGCTCTGATTTTGATCAAATGATTTTCTACAGAGATTAGGATCTAATGAGATTCTTCTACCTGATTCAAAACCTGATTCGTTTTGCATATCTTCTGGGGCCATAGTAAGATTGAGACCTGGGAACTCCATGGAAGAAAACGAAGATCTTGAAGAATTGGTAAATTCAGGTAAGGGAGATTGCAGATTTTGATATTCATCGTTGAATGTTGCTCTCGTTGGTGTTATTATCGAATCAGAACCAGAATTAGATACTTGGAAGAAGTTGTAAGGTTGAAAACCGTGTGGATTTGTAGGAGTTGAAATGTTAGAATGAGATAGTAATAGAAATGGTAAATGAGGAGCATGGGTTTCATTTGAGTTTTCTTGCAGTTGATTGAGACCCAGATGATTCTGAGTCTCTATTATCTGTTGGTGGTTCAATTGAGGAAAAAAATTGTGTGGTAAAAAATTATCTACTTTCAAATTATTGTCAGTAGACTGAAGTTCATGCTGGCCTATTACTGAAGCGGCTGGAATATTATTATTGATGGGGGAGATGGGAGCGGATAATGGGAAAGATGATATGCGTGGATTTTGATTAGTCGATGTGGTACTTTCTTTTGTTGCGGGTGATATATCGTTGAAAGAATTGTTATCTGGGCCAGCATTGACATTATAAGTGTAACCTCCATCTTCTTCATTATGTATTAGACCATAAGCCACAGGAGGAATTTGCTCTCTCTGTATCTGTGAGTGTAGTAAATCTTTCAATAATTTATCGAATTTCAAAAATTCATCAACTGCAAGAGGAGGAGATGAAGAAAGATTTACTGCTGTGCCGTTTGGATTTTCCTTTGTGATATAATTTGAAAAATTATTGATATTCATCGATTCTGAAATGGTACCATTTGAAGGACCAAGAGGTGTTTCAGAATATGCTGAAAGGTTATGTTGAGGCGAAGAACAAAATTGAACAGAAGGTTCTTGAGGCATGTCGTAGAAATCTGAATTTAGATATAGCTCTGCCGTTGTTGGCGATTGTGAGTGCATTGTTATAGTATTGAAAAAATAAAGGAGTTAAATCAAATAATTTCGACGATTAGTTCCGGTTATCTATTATTCTTCGGATCTTGAAGGAACTTTAGCCAAAAAAAGAGAGATAAAAAACAGTACTCAGGTACAAAATTTTAGACCCAAGATGTGATAAAATGAATATTGACTGGTGCAATATTATAACGAAAGGGCAGCGAATGAGTTTTGGATAATAAACTTCGCAAATAGTATTTAGAAAACACTGGAAAAAAGAAAGGCAAACCAAGTAGAATAGAATATCTTATAATAAAGTAGTTCAGTTGGTATTGATATATGTCTCAGCGAATGGTAGTGGGAGTGATCAAAATGATTGTTTATAGGATTGACCTGTTAGAAATTTCCATTAAAGTATGGATATTATGTTATCAAAGATGAAGATTTGAGAGTTAGTGTCTTATATTATACATATATATATGTATATGTGTCAAATAGCAGATGAATTTAATAAACGGTGATAAGATAAATTGAGAAATAGCAAATGAAACTGTGGGTTTGGTATTTTATATATAAACGAAACGAGATATGGAGAAGTTGATAGATCGCCAGCTAAGTTGAGAGAAAATAAAAAGAAATTGATGGGGACAAATAGAATATAGGGTTGATGTAGCGAAATATGTTTGTAAGTTAGGGTAGGCAAGTAGTATAGCGGTATTTAAGAGGAAGATCAATGCAGAAAAAAGTATCGTACATCTTTGATGCTCTGTCCTGCCTTGCGTTGCCTTGCGTTGAGTTGCGTCGCCTTGGGTATAAACAAAAGTGTAACTAGGAAAGCAAGGGCAAGATCCTTCTTTGGGTTTTTGACTACAATTGTAATTTGATAGATTACGAGTTAAAGCTTGAAGAAATGAAGCTGATAACAATAGGAGATGACAAACCCTCATAAATCTCTCAAAGACGAGTGAGATGCAACAATTCATGCGCTATGCACACAATGCGCTGTAACTTAAATCTTTGCATCGCGGCTGCAGCGTCGAAAATTTTCCAAGAGCTAGAGCTCTCTCCTCTCTTTAGAGGCAAACTCAAGAAAGTCTGCATCCACAATTGTGAACTGTGCTATTAGCTAGAGCTACTAAAGTGAAATTTTAAAAGATAACGGCTCTGTTATAAGTTTGATATAATAGAGATGAATTTTAGCAGTGATGTGAGACTGTATACGCAATATTACAGTTAAGCTTTGCTCACAAAAAGAAAACTCAGAAAAAAAATTGCCACAAGGGGTTTTCGAGATCTTCAAGGAATTACAGGGATTTGCAAAGGCCACTTACACTTGGCTAACTCTACAAAAGATTTACGAGATTTTAATGGTGACCATTTAGGAGTTGTAAAGATACATACATACAGTGTTCATTTCTTCCTTGATCCTCTTTTGTTGGGCCTGGGTGCCGTTGTATCTGCTTCTGCGTCTCACCCCTTTAATAGTATATTTAAATATTCTCGTGCTATTAATTTTTCTATTTCCACACTGTGGTAATTAAACAGCTGTACAATTCTTTAAAAAGGGTAACTTTGAAGGACCATTTTAGTTGCCCTTATAGAAAAATGTCGATACATTAGCTCTAAATACAGTTTACTTCCAGTTTAACTTCACTTACGCTTCATTTCACCTCGTTTTGCACCTTTTACCTCTATTGAGCGTTTCATATTATGTTGTCTAGCAGACGGAGGCGAAAAGAGTAATGTTACCTAGCAGTAAAAGTTATCTGCTCATGTATACATATGTAATCGCCGCCTTTTCGGAAATATCACTATGGGACATTCCGTGATATATATCCACCTTCTATTTGCCAGGTACTAATGCGAGCAAATAGCCGGCCTTCGTATTATTATTGACCAAGCTTCTCTGATTATTTCTGGCTAGTCTTATTTTCTAGGGGGACGATGTGAATCTATTCTTTTCTTTTTTCTCTGTACATTGCGTACAGCTTAGTCTCTTAAGAAAGCGATTATTCATGTGGCATTTCTTCTATTTTCCTCCACTAGCATCACTATTATTATCACAAGGCTATTCGACTTTTCAAGTGTAAAAAAAATTATACGAGGAGGCCTCGGTTGTCAAACATATATTCCTGCATTTTATAATGGTATCAATGCTTCAGATACCGCACCTTTGAAAATTTCTGCTCTCTATCTGGTTTATCTGCTCTCTTCTGCCTTATCTTGTTCTTCGACGATTAAGATTGCGTTTTAGATTTCTCTCGTATATATACTAAGTTTACTTTTTCTTATGTATATATGATATATCATATCATATATCTATCCCTTGTAAGATCATGCCGAATGAGTGACTCAAAAATTGGTGCATGTGAAAACCTAAGGACGCGATTGCTAAAATATCAAGATAGTACAGTGTATCTTTGATTTTTGTTGAGATAATACAGCTTTGTTTTTTTTGTTAATCCCTTCTGCTACATGATGAAATTCGAAAAAGAGTACCGCATCGAGTTAGTAACCTTCTGCAATACCCACTGCAGAATGTAGTAAATTAAGCATATACTTAGTACTATTTAAACTGCTGTACTTTGTGTGCTTATGCGCGCGCTTTGCCCGCATTGCCTACTTTGTTTGCCCTGATGTTTCATAGCCTTTCCGATACCTCTTACTGGCGAGTGGGTCTTCTTCATTGGCTGTCTCTATCGACAGATTGAATGGATTATTGAATGGATTAGTCTAATCAGAAAGACGGAGTTTGGTAATCTGCTCAAATCTTACCAGTCTAAAACGGTAACTGATGATATTTAATATATTTGTTACTATACATATGTCTTGAATAGAATTTTAACTCTATTATAAAGTTTGTTTTTATCTAAATTCTATAGATCCGTGAATCTCGGTTTTAGAGCATGGCGTAGTATATAAGTATCCCCTTGATTTAAGACTGATTGATTTAGTAAATTTAAAAGGGATATTTCAAATTCTGCTTGAGAGATGATGACAAGTAATGAAGTATTTCCACTCTAAGAGATTGTCGGCCGGTATATAGGGATTTATTGGCCTTGAAGTGTTCGATGGCCAGTTCAAAAGATCGGTTATATAGAGATTCCTTGCGAATATGGCACTTTTGTACTGCACAGTCAGTGCAATGTCGGATGGATTTGAAGATAAGGTGGTTTGCGAATGAAACATAGCATACTGGACAGCCGGAAAGGTTGATCGTAGCCAATCAATTTGGCCGGGTGCGAGATGATTGGAGAATCAATACTAAAAATAATTCGATGTGTATGTACAGTGTCTGTATATGTAGGTTTCAATGATTTTTATTAGTCAATCGTGCAATTTAAAGAGCAGCAAGGCTTTTTGACAGTTTTGCATCATCATCATCACCGTGGTGCAATTGAATAGATGGGTACGTATGTTAAGGTTTCAGAAGCTCAGTATAAAGTGAACTATTATAATTGCAACGTTTCCTATTTAACCCCAGTTCGAAATAACGGTAACTGACAACATAGCATTGTAAAACAGGAAAATATTTTTTAAAGAGTGAATACGGAAATATACGAGTTTCTCTTAAGAAGCGCAAAATTGACGTTTAAAAGATCAGTATCTAGATAGTTGCTGAGTATGCTTTGCGCGGACCCAATTTGGTAAGCGTGAGGGTACATTCACAACAGTGGCTAGAATTAGGAGGTCTGAATTTCTGGGCGCGCAAAATCGGCGGGATGATGTGTTACCGAGGCAAGTGACAACTTCAAGGACCAGAGATTTTATGGCTAGTTAATTTTGGGAACCCCACACTAAGAAGCAACAGCTATCGCAATCTATGGGTCCAAAAATAACCCCACAGTAAGGTTAAAAAAACACACTACCACACTCCGTGTCCAAAAAAAAACATCTATACTTAATCCCCCCTTATAAAGACACGTATAGCAATTGTCCCTTTGATTTAAGCTTTCGTTCTCTCACCGTATCTCTGTATTTACTTGGTTTTGTAGGTACATATGTACGAATGTGTGGAACGAAACTCTATATCCTTTACTCAGTCTGTAATTGTAAGCCACTTTATCGGTTTTAAAACAAAGTATAACTAGTTTGCTAATATCAACAAACCACATTTGCACAGGAATTTCAAGTATTTGGAGATCGTATATTCAAGTAGTCGTTTCAATAGGGGGACTAATTAAATGCTGAAACTCTGCAACATGTTACATCTCCACCTGGTGGCTTCCGCGTTACCATGAGACGAGATAACTGGATGCGATGAGCTGCAAATCTGCATAGAAGGGGGGACAAATAATGCAAATCTCGGAAAATAATGTGGTTTGATAAGCTGCAGTCGTTCATAAGTCCATCCCGTATCTCTAAGATCCGCTATGTCATATATTTAATGACATACATACACATCAGCAACAAAAGATTGGCATTAATAGATTTACGAAGAAGATAAATTAGAAAAAAAGAATGAGATTTATGAGTCGGCGCGAGCGTCTATCGACGTGTGAAGAAGAAACTGGCAGACACTGATTTAGTCGCGCAGGGTAAGTACACGTGAAGCCTCTAGTATAGATGAAATGTGGCCCCTCCCCCTCTCTATGTCATATCTCCTGTCAACTTATACATTATGCACTTAACAAGATCGCTTTATTTCAAAAAGTTATTCATCTTCTGTGTGTTTTTTTTTATCAATTGTTTTGTTTATCGTATATCACTACTTTACTATACCAATTACTATCTACTATGACTGAATCCAAGACCTTTATCGTATGTTACTCGTCAGATTGATTGTGTCCACCGAATGATGATTGGTTATCTGGTTGATTGCTATCTCACCGCATGATGCCACATTTTGCCCTCGTCATGTTGGATATTGACATTTATTCAAGTAGTCTCTGTTTTACTAACCTCATCTACAATTATATCCATCAGGTTACTTTAAAAGAAAGCGTTAGCGACCCAGCTGTTGCGAAGTATGTTTTGTTTATGCCCTTCTGAGTTCAGTTTCCGCCCTCCGCCCTCCTGCCCCCTACTCCCTGCCTCTATCCTTTCGGTATGGCGTTTTTTTTTTCACTCAATTATACTAACTATTCTCCCATAATTCAATATAGATTCAAAGAAGGTTTAAAAGCTGTTGGTGGTGAAATCCAACACGAATACACCTTAATCAAAGGTTTCAGGTATGTTATCAATCGCTCACCATTTTCTTATCTTATCTTATCTTATCTTTTCTTCTGATTACTAACTTTATTAATCTCGTAGCGTCAAATTACCAATTTCTCACTTACCTACCCTCAAGGGTCACGATGATGTTGCCACCGTTGAAGAAGATCAGACTGTAAAGACCAACTAATGTGTTTGCTTTGGTGTGAACACTTTGCAGAAATCTTCTTACTTAACTAATTGAAGCTGCTTTTTCTCTTAAATAATAAAATTGAAACAAATACTTATCATCACCAGGACTAATATAGATCCTGTGTTTATCTGCTTCCTTTACTTTATATCTCGTTTGTAGTTTAACGTCTTGTGTAGCAATATTACGATTCATTTTCTGAACAACCTTGTAAACCTCCTGTTGATACCATGTCTCACGTGACGTGAAAATGGTTGGGGCAAAGAAAATTACTCTGCTGAAACAAATGCATTTTTATTTACCATCTCTAGAAGGATTATTGACGAAAGACCCTGGTTCCGGACAATAAATAAACGAATACAGAGACCACTATGCAACAATTGGGTGCCTGTAAAATACGATATCCTTTCAATAATGCAAAAAAGTATAAACTAATACGGTACTATTCGTATAAAGTTTCAACAGGCGAAAATAATTCTGAGCTATCGAAGCAGGAGGAAAATGAGGATGGTTCAGATATAAGAAAAGAAATAATATCTAAGTTTTTGTCTAATGGAAGTAAAGAAGCACTTAGAAATAGAAATTTCCAACTGTTCAAAAAGCTGGGAGTGGAGAAAAACATTGAGGATAAATCTTCTAGATTCAACAAACCTCAAACTAAACCACTAGGTTATTTTTCGTCCTCTAACCCTATCAAGAACTTCAATAATGGTTACAGTGGAGATAAGTTGGGGGTCAAATCGCCTAGTAAGCTCAAGGAAGCATTTGACAACACTTTATACCGGTTGATATCTGGTTTACAATCCCACAAGAGGAGAGATGATAAACTTTATGGGATTGAAATTGACAAAGTTAGACGTGCTTTTCAAAATGATCGCAGTACTATTGAATTCAAGATGATATGCAAGAGGAAGGATAGTTTGCAACCATACCAGGCACGGTCTAGAATTTCCCAGCTAATGAAGAATATCAACATCACTGATGAAAAGAGAGGAATTGTGGAATTCCAAAAGAATCTCAACACCTTGTTGAACGATATATTGAGATATGAAGTTGATGAATTAGAGGAGTCTGAAAAAATGGAGCTGGTTAAAGTTCTAACTTGGATTATTACCTCTCCGGAAACTTTGAAATCTTTGGCAACTAGAACTATCAACCTCATCGGGGTAATGGTATGTGACTTGAAAAACAAGTTAGAATTACAAGGCAAAGGTGATATTGTGATAGCAAAGAGGTTTAAGCCTCAAGAGAACAAAACGACTAGTGTAAGTAATCGTCTGATTGCTGATTTTCTCAGGAGAAAGAATGAGATACTGGACGATAAGATCACTCCTGTCGTTCCAACCAATGATCCCGTTGAGACCAAAATAGTCACAAAAGTCAAGTCACCTAATCTTTTATACAAGAAAGTATTCCAACTGTACTTACATTTGATCAATTTGAAATTCAAAGGAACAAATGAATATCTGCTAAAGAGTTTGAAAGAATACAATATTTATTTATTTCAGTTCCATCAAACTGGTGACTTTAATCCAGAAATCATGAGTATATATTATCACCTTGGTAAGACGTTTGGGGATGTAGATGATATGAAGTTTAAAGAGAGGCTATCTTTATTCTCTACATTACACACTCTTAATCTGAATGTCGATTATTTAAATATATTGTTGAATCACGAGTTGAATAACGTTGCAAATATGGTGAAATGTGAAGATAGAGATAAACACGAATCGATCGAATTGATATATCAAGATAGAGTGGAAAAATTGAAGAGTTTATTGTGTTACTATAATTCTAATATTGATAATACTATCAACGGTACAACATGGCAGATACTGTATTCTAAATCTTCATCCATAAGTGATAAATTATTAGCAGCTATGGATTATTATGAAATAGATAAGACGCCTATATATTTAGACTACTTGACCCAGCTGGACTCTCAAAAGGGATTGTCTGTGGAGTCATTAGAGCAATCATTCAAGATATTTCCCGATGAAGTGCACCCTTTCAATTTGGATGTATTTGAAAGGGTGATGAAAAGTATTTTATTTAAAACGTCCCAAAATGAGAAGGAAGAACTACTGAAGTTTGGCAAGATATTCAAGATCTTAAACGATAAAACCAAGATTACGAAACCTAATTTGAATATATTGGTTATGTTTCTTTATTATTTCAACATTCGTAAGGAATTTTACAATGCAATTTCCATGATCAATTATTTCAAATCCCAGAAATGGATCGATGAAACGATCATTGAGGATAATTCTGAGTCCAATGTGAAACTGATTGTTGAGTTTTACTCTGTACTTTTGAAATTCCTCGAGAATGTCTCGGTATCTCAAGTATGGGGATATTTGACGGTTTACCTATACCAAAAGAGTTTATTGGTTAAGGAATCAAGTACACAAGTCAAAGGTAAGAAAAACAAAGCAACTGTCACTCTCAAGAGAATTACAAACGAACAAGTTCCCGATTTGATATTCATTGACCGTATGAATTTTGCTTTCCCAATGAATAATAAATTCGAAGAAGACAATGAATTAGTGGAAGGTGATTCTGGAGTTGGTGGGAAAGTGGTGAATAATTTGAAAATCAGGGCAAAGGCTAACTCTGAACTCCAGTCGTTTGACTTATCGAAGAAGTTAACCAACGCTCAACTTAAATTAATCGATGATGATGTATTTAAAGTGTTTGAATGGAACGATGATATGATGACTGATGAGTATGAAGAAGGTATGCATTTTAAAGTTCCCATTTTGAGACTTGAGGATATCAAGTCTATCACTTCTAAAAATGCGAAGTTTATTGAAACAGCTTTGCTTTTCAAGAATGTTAATTCCTCAGGTGGAGAATTAAATGAATTGAGGCTGAAATTGGCTAAATTCAAAGAAAGCAATTGACCAAATGCACATATGTACATGTAACTGTATGTATATGTATATGTATATGTGTATGTATATGTATATGTGTATGTATATGTGTATGTATATGTATATGTGTATGTATATGTATATGTGTATGTATATGTATATGTGTATGTATATGTATATAGAAACTCAAACTCTAATTAAATAAGAAAAGAGAAATCATTTTAATTTCCCGTCATGTATAGATAGATGTATTAAAGTTTGTGCTTTTTTTGATAACATATTTTGTAGTTTTATAGAATTTAATTTCGAAAATTAATTTTTATATCTTACTATCTATCTTAATTTAGTTTTACACCTTAATTTTCTCTAATACCATATTTTGGATGAGGAAAGAAGGACAACGAGATATAGAAACCAGTAGAGTATCGCTCATCATATTCATACTATGATCGAAAGTAATGGGTTCTAGAAGAGATGAGCTACCGAGTTGCCACAACATGGAAAAAGCGTCGCGCAGGGGGGCAGGGCAGATGACATGTCCCAAAGCGGATAACGAAGCGGGCTGGAGCAAACGGCGTAGAATCTCCACAGTAATACTAGATTCAGATAATCTGCCGCGCGCAGAGTCTCTAAACTTTTTTTTTTCTGCTCTTTTACCGTGGTGGGGGAGTGGACCCGTAGACTCGAAATATCTTGCTTGCCGTGTCAATTATTCAGGTGAAATTGATTGAATGACCTGGTTTATAAATAGAGATACAAAAGGCGAGTTTCCCTCAAACACGTATATATATATATACTGCTGTTGAGTAGTAAATCTCAACTGTTAAAAACATACAATCGATTAAAAAAGGGTATCGATAAAATATATCAGCCATAGGGTTATTTTCTGTTTTCTTTTTGTTTGTCCATATTTCTGTGGGGGAGAAAGTAAACCTTAAAAAAAAAAAAGAATTGGAAACTGATTAGAACCCGTCACTTGGTTCATTGATTCCACGAAAATAATATCCATTTAAATACCTTGCTATTTGTCTTTTTCAACTTGGTTCGATTGAATAGTTAGTTGTTGAGTAACAAGTTTGCTTTGAAAATTCAATACTCTTTCTTTCTTTCATATATCCTGTATTGTTAAAGAGTTTTTGTGAGATGGCTGAATTTATTCCTTTAATTGCAACCATCGATGTTGGTACCACATCTACAAGGGTCATTTTTTTTGATAGACTTGGTAGAGAGATTATAAAGCATCAGATCGAGTATAGTACATCTGCTCAAAAGGATGATAAAGTGAAGAAAGATACAGACTCGTCAAGTGGTGATAGTTCACCAATTTTTTCTAATGCAGGTATTGCTATAAAAGTTAGTGATTCATTAGAGATTGAAATGTCTTCTGATAATCCAACTTTGATTTTCCCCAAATCTGGATGGGTTGAATGTGACCCAATTCATATATTGGCTAATACAATTCAATGTTTCGGATTTTGCTTCGATAAATTGAAACAGTTGAACGAATTGAACTCCGAAGAGATTGAAAATGAAAATATGAAGAGCTATAAAGTTGTCTCCATTGGAATTGCCAATATGAGAGAGACTACCATAGTTTGGTCCAAATCTACAGGTTATCCTTTAAACAATGGTATTGTATGGAATGATACGAGAACAATCAATATTGTAAACGACATCAAGTCCAATACTTCAGATGAAACTTTGGAAAAAGTGAAAAATATCTCGGGTTGTCCAATTTCGACATATTTTTCAGCTTTGAAATGGAGATGGTTATACGAAAATAACGAAATCATTAAAGAGAAATACGATTCTGGCGAGGGTGATCTTATGTTTGGTACCGTTGATACTTGGTTAATCTATAACCTTACCAAGGAAAAATCTTTTGTTACAGATATTACCAATGCATCAAGAACTTCATTTATGAATTTAGAGACTAGAGATTACGATGAATTCTTATTAGAATTTTGGGATGTGAATCCAAAGAGTTTGAATCTCCCCAAGATTTTACCAAGTTGTTATAATTTTGGTAGTTTCGAATTAAATCTTGAATTTATCCATAAGAATAAGAATCATTTCCCACAAAATTTCAAATTGAGCGATGATTTGATCCAATCTATTAATGATAATCTTACCGATATTCCAATCACCGGGTGTCTTGGTGATCAATCTGCTTCATTGGTGGGGCAATTGGCGGTTAAAGAAGGTGATGCCAAATGTACATACGGTACCGGTTGTTTCCTCTTGTATAACCTTGGAAATAAGAAATTGATCTCTAATTTCGGTGCAGTTACCACCGTTGGTTATTGGTTTCCCGACTTGGATGAAGGGGTGGATGGTTGCAAATCAAATGAACCACAATATTGTCTTGAAGGTTCGATTGCAGTTGCTGGTTCAATTGTTCAATGGTTAAGAGACAATTTAAAATTGATCAATAAAGCCTCTGATATTGGACCTTTGGCATCGCAAGTTAGGAATTCTTCAGGTGTTGTATTTGTACCTGCATTTTCAGGTTTATTTGCACCTTATTGGGATTCAGATACTACAGGTACCATCTTTGGGTTGACCCAATATACAAATGCTTCACATATAGCCAGAGCTGCTATTGAAGGTGTTTGCTTCCAAGTTCGTGCTATATTGAAAGCCATGATTTCAGATACAGGTTCATCAACCGAATTTCTTGAAGATAGAAGGAAGAAGATTAGAAACACACCCGAGAGGAAGAGACCATTGAGTAAATTGGTTGTTGACGGAGGTATGTCTAAATCGAATACCGTTATGCAAATCCAAGCCGATATTTTAGGTCCATGTGTTTCTGTATTGAGATCTGCCAATGCAGAATGTACGGCATTAGGAGTTGCCATTGCCGCTGGGTTACACAAGGATGTTAAAGTATGGAAATCATTGAACGAAGCTGTGAAGCTTGTTGGTAAAGCTGGGATCGAGTCATTAGATGATCCTTCCAGTAATAAATTCAAAGCGCAGATGAGTGATAAGAAAAGGCATAAGTATTGGTCACTATGGGAAAAAGCTGTTGAAAGGGCCATTGGATGGCGTAAAAAGAGTGAAGAATCGAGCGATAGTGAGGACGAAGAAGAGGAAGAAGAAGAAGAAGAAGACGACGACGACGATGGCGATGACGAATAATAATAATAATAATAATACCTAATAATATTAATAAGATAGATGTATATATTAAATGTACAAAAATGATAGACGAGTCCACTGTAATAGTTAATTTGCGAAAAGAAATCTAAAGACGATCGACGTTATGTTTTTTTGAACAAGGTGAGATTGTCGATTTGGTGAGCGGAGGGCAAAATGGTTAGGCTTAAAAAGATCATGATGAGAGTGAGAGGGTGAGTTAGTGATGTGATAGTGATTAGCTTAGTTTGAAAGGATAGTTTGTTTGAGACAGATAGAAATGATGACCGCGCATACCGCCTCTTCTGAGTATCAGAATGAAGTACAGAGTACACCAATTGAGCATAGATTCAACCCATATACAGATAACGGTGGTACAATTCTTGGTATAGCAGGTGAGGATTTTGCCGTAATAGCTGGTGATACCAGACAAACCACTGGATATTCGATTCAGTCACGTTATGAACCAAAAGTGTTTAACGTTGGAGATAACTTATTGATGAGTGCCAATGGATTTCAAGGTGATTCTAAGCAATTAATCGAAGTGTTTAAAAATCAATTGAAATGGTATCATTTCGATAATAATTTCAAGAAGATGTCAGTTAAATCAGCCGCAAGATACATTCAACATTTATTATATGGTAAGAGAATGTTCCCATATTATGTCCATACGATTATAGGAGGATTAGATGAAGAAGGTAAAGGTGCCATTTATTCATTTGATCCCGTTGGTTCATATGAAAGAGAACAATGTAGAGCAGGAGGTGCAGCAGCTTCATTAATCATGCCATTCTTGGATAATCAAGTTAATTTTAAAAATCAAATGGTTCCAGGTACTAGTACAAAGAGAGAGATGAAATATCTTTCATTGGAAGAAGTTATTGAATTAGTTAAAGATGCTTTTAGTTCAGCTACTGAAAGACATATCCATGTTGGTGATGGTTTAGAGATGTTAATTGTTACAAAAGAAGGTGTTAAGACTTTATATTACCCATTGAAAAGGGATTAAATAATTTGTTTATACATATATATTCATATATATATATTTATATGTATATATATAGATAGATAAAAATATATATCTAATTATTTATTGAGGTAACTTATAACCGATTGATTTAATAATTTTTTGATAATAAACATAAAAGAAATCAGAATAGACTAAAGTTTGAACTACACCTGTTACCACTGCTAATTTATCCAATCTACCTTCGGAGATATATCTATACATCCAATTTGGGATATAAAGGGCTCTATAGATACCCAATGCGAAGATATAATGTACAGTAATTGAATCTGCAGTACCTGTTTTTTGTAACATGAATAATTGAGGTAATATAGCAACACTTTCCAACCATAGAGAAAATGACCATAAGATTTCGATAATACTAAATTCATAGTTAAAGATTAACGATAGGATAAATGAACCACCGATTAAGTATTCGACTTTAAAATCATCTGTTGTTTCAATGATTTTCTTAGAGTATTTCTTCATAAGATAAATAACATAGATTGAAGATGTTATGAATACGACTTTCATTACGGTATTGTAAAAACCCGAATAACTGAAGAATAAATCCAAATAACGTGTTATATATACGATGGCATATAGTACCTGTGATTTTAATGAAATACCTTTGACGGATTGTTTTGATTGTATGGTATGGATCAGTATAAATATACTTATCAAATGTGATAAATCTGCGCTGATACGGAATAGATTCATGATTTGTTATATGGAGAATGCAATGTGATAGGAAAGGTCAATCAATTGATTACAGTAACAATGCTATATTCATACGTATATATATATATGGATGTATACATATATATTTACATGAAGCTTATCAAAAGGTTTATATGTCAAAATCATGACACGGATGCTGTTTGTATATGAATTTCTCGCTCTGTCTTGTGTGGATTTTAAATGGGCGTTTTTAGTCGCTGCACTACAACTCGTCGTGGTGTTGTATCGGTAGTGGTAAATGGTGTAATTTTTGACCAATTTGACTTCCCATCAAGGAACCGACGATTTCCTCAGGTCCTAGGGACTCGTCTAATAAGTAACACAATTCTTTCGAAGTTCTACCTTTGAAGAAATGGAAAAGAGTGGGTACTTTAGAGATTTGAAACTGAGATATTAACGATTGATTCTCTTCATTTGAGATATCGATATTGGTAAAGATGATATTTGGATCTTTAACCGTATCTTGATAGTATTGTGCCAATCTTTGATAGAATGAATTGTATGAATTGTCCCATAATGGATAATTGCTATCAAATACTACAAAGATAATATCCTTATCGAGTGTTTCATCGTTGTATATAATTTCATGGAAATTGTTATTATCGATGGGGATAACCGCTGATTTTGGGTAGTTTGGCTGAATCCCCGTTGCCTCTATTAAATATTCTAGCATTAAAGAAGTCTTTGTAGTATCTTTATAGAACCCGACTTGATCTCCATTGGATGAAAATAGTTTTAATACGGGGAATGCAACTAGATTATATTCTTTTCTAATTCTTCTATTGTTTAAGCCATCAACTTTGAATATCTTCAATTTGGTTTTAGCAAATAATGATCCTAGAGGTTCGAAAAATGGATTCAAATTTTGACAATGTGCACAGGTTGGCGAGTAGAAATATACAAACGAGTAATAGCCAGGGTCGCCAAATGCTATAGACTCGAAATTTGAGTCGTCGAGTTCTATCACTTCTGAATAAGTGTATCCAAGGAGGGGAGCAATTAGGAGCAACAAACAGTACAGTCTCATCTTAGAAACCTACAGTAAGATATGAATAATTGAATATGAGTGACACAATACAAATAAACGCAATAATAAAATAAATATCGGAAATAACCCCAGCATTGAATGAAAATGAAAATAGAAATAGGAATAAAAATAAAAATAATAATCACCGCCAACTGATGGAAAAGATAAAAAAACACACACGCTTTCCTTTATCGGCGAGCCCCATTTAGTGGCATGATTTTAGTCAGACTGAGCAAATTTACTGCCCTTCCTCTCCTTGCCACCTTGCTGTCATTCAGATTATGTATATATAAAGCGTTTATTGTCCCTTTTTATATTTGAGTCTGTAGTGGGGTTGCTCTTGTCTGCAGTGTCTACTCATCTTATGTCCAATAGCAGTGTCAGTGTGAATCTGGTGTGTTGGTAGTGCAATCGTACTGTCCGTGTGTGACTCACGGTATCCAGCCAATCAAATAGAGTGCTCTTCTGTACCGGCCTCCCACCAGCCACATCCGGACCCACCATATACACCCACACATACCCACCACACCTGCACACAAATTATGCCTCACCTACACACCCGCCACACACATATGG
The DNA here is from genome assembly GCA_030567875.1 of Wenyingozyma nitratophila. NCBI lineage: Eukaryota > Fungi > Ascomycota > Pichiomycetes > Pichiales > Pichiaceae > Wenyingozyma > Wenyingozyma nitratophila. Next base: position 355,995 of record JAJLSW010000012.1, read on the forward strand.
GAGTTAAGCGGTCCGCCCGCAGTGGCTGGTGCGTTTTGTAACAAATTACAAAAATTCCTTGATCAATTTCCTTGCTCCTCCTTTTTAAGTTGTTGCCACTCTTTTATCCATTGAAGTTATTGACTTATTTAATAATCTATCAATTCAATTTTATAACTCAATTAAAATGGTCAAAGCTGGTATGTTCCCAACCAATGATTGATTACTCTTTTGTTCTAGTTTAATTCATGATTACTAACTCAAATTGCCCCTTTTTATTTTTTAATTTAGTCGCTGTATTAAGAGGTGATTCCTCAGTCTCTGGTATTGTTACTTTTGAACAAACTTCCGAATCCGATCCAACTACAATCTCCTGGGAAATTAAAGGTAATGACGCAAATGCCTTGAGAGGTTTCCACATCCATCAATTTGGTGATAACACCAATGGTTGTACCTCTGCTGGTCCTCATTTCAACCCATTTGGTAAAACCCATGGTGCTCCAGAAGATACCGTTAGACACGTTGGTGATTTAGGTAACATCTCTACCGATTCAACTGGTTTAGCCAAAGGTGTTAAGAAGGATTCTTTAGTCAAATTATTCGGTGAAAACTCCATCTTAGGTAGAACCGTTGTTGTTCACGGTGGTATCGATGATTTAGGTAAAACTGATCACCCAGACTCTTTAAAGACTGGTAACGCCGGTGGTAGACCTGCTTGTGGTGTCATTGGTTTCTCTTCTTAAACAAAAGAGAAACTATGATGATGTTATTACGATTTATTTAGTTAGTTAATTTAAAAAAATGATTCTTTTTTATTATTATTATCATTATTATTATTATTATTATTATTAGTATCTTTTTATTTAATTTTCATGGCTTATTTAGTCTGAAAAGAAATCAAACAATCCACCTCTTGTTGAATTCGAATGCCTGGAGAAATAATCGAAATCAATCGATATAGCATTGGCTAGCAATACACATCTTTGATTAAAACTTAATTCTGTGATGCTTGCCACGGGGCTATTAGGGTAATTCGTATACAAATCTTCTTTATTTGTTGATATAACATAAACACCAGTATCCGTCATAAATTCTCTAAACAATCCAACAAAATTTCTTGAAATCATGGATAAGATTTCACCATTCTCGTTGAAAATCGGGAAATCCCAAGCAAATAATCCAGAATCGATGGATCCAAATTGTCTATAAACAACGTTATCACCAGATTCATTAACGTTAGAATTATCATCACTTGGTTCCCTTTCAAAGAGATCATAACATCTTCTCCAAAGATGCCATCTCTGTACAGATTCTCCCAATACTTCACCGATTAATTTCCCATTATCGTTATCGTATGGTAAAATGGCCTTGATATGAGAATTGATAAAACTAAATTTCCTTTCAATTACCAATATTTTATTCCCACTATTATCAAACAAATCCACGGTAAACGGTCTATGGGTTCTAAAGATTTGTCTCATTATTAATTTGATGAAATTAAAATCTCTTTCTTCAAGGTATCCCATAATTTGACCTTGAGAATCGGTTAAATTATACCTATTTTGTTGTTCAATACCGATAAACAGATTCATGAATTCGATTTTTCTCTCCAATACCATCCTTGGTTCTTCTAGGATTTGTAATAAGGACCTATTGATCCTGGCGTTATACTGTGGGATGGTCTGTGATTGTGAATGAGTAGTCTTTGCACTCAAGACTATCTCTTCTCCATCTTTATCCTTCCCCGGCACCTTCAACCTATTATATCTATGATCTCTTTGTCTGAAAGAGTATGGTCTGACAAGAGACCCAATGTAGGACGGACACCTCACCTGTCTCCTGAGAGCACCATTCATCTGTGCAAGTAACATTGTGTTTATATATATACACCTGCAGATAAATATAAATAAATAAATAAATAAATAAATACTTGCCTCCTCCGCCTAACAATGATAAGTATTCACTTATAATCAATCAATCGACTGCTTGCCGCTGAGAAAAGAGCCAACTGCGAGAAATTTGGAAATTTTGGTGGTGGAAAGTTTTTTAAATTTTTCAACATTTCACCGTGAAGACATCACCACCACCGAGTACAAGGGTAAGGAACAGTGTAAGGAATAGTGCAATACCAAGTGTAATCACATATATTCATCTACATCCCCATATTTTCAAAAAATGTTTCAGAGGATAGCAAAGAGATCCATACATATAGTGCCCAGACTCACCCAACTGGAAAGTTTCCAATCCACTGGAATCAAAGGTTTGATGAGTCCTGAACAATTCAAAGTCTCCTGGACTGATTATCAAAATTATCTGTTGAAGAACCTCTCATTAAGAACAGTTGGTACCAACTACGAACCTATGTCTACTTTCGGTGTATTGATGGCCACTTCAAGAGTTGGTATGAACTCCAATATATTCCATTTTGCATCTCAAGCTCATAATAACCATCTTTTCTTTGAACAATTACAACATAAAAATAAACATCTTGATGATATCACAGGTAAATACGACATTGAAATGACCCCAAAATTCAAAACTTTAATCGATAAACATTTTGAAAGTCTTGATAATATGAAAAATAACATGTTATACGCAGCAGATACCATGACTGGTCAAGGTTGGGTTTTCTTAGTCGAAAAGGTTGATAAATCATTGGCAATCGTTACTTGTAATAACGATGGTACTCCATATACTTTCTATAAGAATCAATCAATAGATCTTAACGGTGCCATTTCAATCGATGATTACAAAATCTTACATGAAAATAACTTGAAATTAAAATCTAAACTTTTAAGAAATGATTTTGATATTCCTTTATTATGTATCAACGTTTGGGATTATTGTTATACATTAGATTATGGTGTCACTGGTAAGGCTGATTATTTGGAAAAGATTTTTGATAATATTAATTGGTCTGTTGTTAATAAAAGATTATTTGGTAACTTCAGTCAGTAAGTTAATTAGACAAATAATTATATAAATAAATATTATTAGTATTATTATAAATCCCTGTACATATGACACTATATATCTTCAAATTGATAATCGTTAAATTCGTTAATCTTTAATAAGATCATTCTTAAGAAATCATCGTTATACCAATTGATATTAAGACTATAAATAAGGTTATTGATGAAATCGTTCAATAAGAAATTCTTTTCAATCAAAGTATTGTTTTTAAATTTTAAAGTCTTGATCTTTTCCAATTCATCGTCTAACTTATTAAATTCGTCTTCTTTTAAAAACTGTTGAAACTTCAACTCTCTTATTTCATTATGAGTCTCAACTAGTAACTGTAAATTCGTTTCAAATTCTATCTTCGATTTAAGATTACGATCTTTGATATCATTCGACACCGATTCTTCGGTCAATACTTTGAATTTATCAAGAACCTCATTATATTCAAGACTACTATCGTCTTTACCTCGTATAAGATCGATCAATTCCTTTTCTGCCTTGACCAATCCATCGTTACCGTGTAAACTACGTAATATTGGATACGTCATAAATTGTTGTTTGATTATATTTTTCCTTATCGTAAGCAATTTCCACAGCAATTCCGTCTCCTTTGTACTGCTGGTTTTATCTTCGGGGAGTATGAGAGTATCTTTAAAGATAAGATCTTTAACTTTATTGTACTCGTCATCTATCGTGCTTCGTGACTTATTCTCTAGGTATGTCTTTTTCAGTAGGTTTAACTTTGTACGGTACATTAACTCGTCTATAGTCCCCGTGAGTTCCTCATAAACTCTGCTGTGTTCTGCCTCTGTCATTATCTATATACCGTCTTTATTCACCTAGCACTACTATCGTCGAAACACACACCAAAAGATAAGAAATCATTCTTGATTAGTTTATTTATTTGATTTATTTGATTTATTTACGCGAGCCCAAAAGTAATCTCCAACCTTTTTTTTTTATCTGGATAGAGTGACTTATGTGCCGAGATGGTATAACTGTACCGTCAAAAGATAGTTATCCAGAGTCCATTAGACACTTATATACATTGGTATACACACACACATTCATACAGGGTTATATATATATATATATATACCACAGATGGCCAAATTCAAGTACCCAAAGATATATGATTTCCCACCTTTCTTCACAAGGCAACCCAACCTCAATGTTTGGAATTCGCAGTTGAACAACTGGATAAAGTTGATCTTACTGTACAGTGAACATCACAGGTACTTTATGATCAGTTACAATGGTGTATTCATGAGCAACACGCAGTCATCCGATACTAGGCACACGGGTGGCGAATCGGGAGATGCAGATGCAGACGATGATGAATACGACGAAGATTACGAACTCGATAGTGGTAATACGGATAACAATAATAGCAACAAGGAAGAAGCAACCCAATCTATTTTCCACAATTCTAGTATTCAGAGGTCGGTTAAGAGTTCTATGATAAGGGATATCATGAATGAGATGATCAAAGAGGGCAAATTGGAGTATATCGATAGTAAGAATCCCAAGGCGGGATTATTTGTAATGTGGAAATCCTACGACGAATGGGGGGATCTTATACTGGATTGGATTGACAATTTAGGGACCCAAAAGGGGACTATATTGACCATCTATGAGATATCCAATGGTGATTTGAGTTTCAACCAGGTCTTTTACAAGATTAACAAGCAATTTCTGATCAATGTTCTCAACAGGCTCAGCAAGAGGGGCAGATGTGTGATGATCAGTGAGGACAATGGGGACATAATGGGTGTTAAATTCATCTGATTGACGTCAATAATGTACAATGTACAATCAACAACCTACAATCAATTATCAACAATCATGTTAACAGTCAAATCATGTTAATAGTCAAATCATGTCGATAATCAAATCAAACCAACCACAGACTAAAACCATGGGGACAGCCGGTGCGTGGAAAAAGAAAATAAATTTCCCTCGGCGCACTACTAGTTAAAAGAGACAAATTTTTTTTTCTTTTTGCCCTGGACACCAAATTTTATAATTTTTTTTTTTTGTTAGAAAAAAAAATCATTTGTTTGGCTTTTGCAATCTTGGTATACATCAGTTCATTTTGAAGATTCCCCCCTTCCCTTTTACTTTCAACGTGTTTTATTATTAAAGCTTGTTTAGCAGACTTCACTGGTTCAAAATATTCAAGAATGAAATACGTTATTGTCTCAGGGGGTGTCATTTCAGGTATCGGTAAAGGTGTTTTGGCGTCTTCTACCGGTATGCTGCTAAAGACCTTGGGTCTTAGAGTCACTTCTATAAAAATCGATCCATATTTAAATATTGATGCAGGTACCATGTCTCCTTTAGAACATGGTGAATGTTTTGTATTGGATGATGGTGGAGAAGTCGATCTTGATTTAGGTAATTATGAAAGATATTTAGGTATATCTTTAACAAAAGATCATAATTTAACCACCGGTAAAATCTATTCGCATGTGATTTCCAAGGAAAGAAAAGGTGATTATTTAGGTAAGACAGTTCAAGTTGTTCCTCATATTACCAATGCTATTCAAGAATGGATTGAAAGAGTCAGTAGAATCCCTGTTGATCAATCCGGTTTAGAACCAGATGTATGTATTATCGAATTAGGTGGTACCGTTGGTGATATCGAAAGTGCTCCATTTGTCGAAGCTTTAAGACAATTCCAATTTAGAGTTGGTACCGATAACTTTGCACTTATTCATGTTTCTTTAGTTCCTGTTATCCATGGTGAACAAAAGACTAAACCAACCCAAGCTGCTATTAAAGATCTTAGATCTTTAGGTTTAACTCCAGATATGATTGGTTGTAGATGTTCCGATCTCTTGGATAAACCAACCATAGATAAGATTGCCATGTTTTGTCACGTTGGTTCCGAACAAGTATTGGCTATTCATGATGTTAATTCTACCTATCATGTTCCTTTATTATTAAAAGAACAAAAAATGGTTCAATATTTAACCAAGAGATTAAAATTGAATGAATTAAATATTAAAGATGAAATGAAATTGAAAGGTGAAATATTATACAATAAATGGTATCAATTAACCAATCAACACGATCAATCATATGAAAAAGTATCAATTGCTATTGTTGGTAAATATACAAATTTACACGATTCTTATCTTTCAGTTATTAAATCATTAGAACATGCCGCCATGAAATGTTCTAAAAGATTAGAAATCGTTTGGGTTGATTCATCAGATTTAGAACCTGAAACAGAAACTATAAATAAATCTAGTTTCCATAAGGCTTGGCAATTAGTTTGTAAAGCAGATGGTATATTAGTTCCAGGTGGGTTTGGTAAAAGAGGTATTGAAGGTATGATTGCTGCTTGTAAATGGGCAAGAGAAAACAATATTCCATATTTGGGTGTTTGTCTTGGTTTACAAGTTGCCGTTATTGAATTCACCAGAAATGTACTTGGTATTAAAAATTCAACTTCAATGGAATTTGATTCTGAAATTGATGAATCAATTGCATCTGTTGTTTATATGCCTGAAATCGATCAAAATAATATGGGAGGTACCATGAGATTAGGTTTAAGACCAACTTTATTCGATACAAAATATCCAAATTCAACAATTCAACAATTATACGGTAATGATCCAATGGTTTATGAAAGACATAGACATAGATATGAAATCAATCCTAAATTAATCGATCAAATTGAATCAAAAGGTTTCAAATTTGTCGGTAAAGATGAAGAATCAAAGAGAATGGAAATTTTTGAATTGGATAACCATCCTTATTTTGTCGGTACTCAATACCATCCTGAATACATCTCAAAAGTTTTAGATCCTTCAAGACCTTTCTTAGGTTTAGTTGCTGCAGCTGGTGGAATCTTAGATGATATCTTAAAGCTTGATTTGAAAAAAGTTGACCATGACTTTTAAGCAACAATATCAACAACAACCAAGAAAAAAAAAAAAGAAAAATGATAATAGTCTATCTAAGATTTGTCAATTAAATAGTTTTTGATTTTGTGTGATATATCTCTTTATGTTTTTGTGTTTTTTTTTTCTCTCTTTTATCACTACTACTCTTTTCAATCAAATACTTTTTTCTTAATTACCTTACATAGATTTTACGAATAAATTAATAATAGAAATACGCATTCAAACATACCCGCACACGCTCGCTCCGCAGAGTACAAATCTTAAAAAAATAGTTATATATAAATAAGGTTACTATATTGCAATATATGATTCTATTACTATGATGACTACTATGACTATACTAATATACAACAACAAAAAAAAAACACACTTCAATCTATAGAGTTATTAGTTGATTTATTGATAATTGATCAATTGATTAATTCAATTTGGGTTAATTATTTTTGGGATAATTTTAAAACACACCAAAGGAAACCAGATGATAAGACAGGGATTGTAAAATTATCATCCCATTGGAATAAGTCGATTCCTTCTGATAATGCAGCTATAAAACCCGAGGTTAATGCATAAGAATGTAAATTTAAATAACTTTTCTCCGGTGCCCACATTATTATATGATCGACATTGACTGATGGATATTTTGGAATGAAATATCCATAGAATAAATAACATGAAAATACACCGGTGACAAAAGCTGCAATGGATCCAGCCAATGATTTATTTCTAGCTAATTTGGGAGTTAAATGACCAAAAGTTCTACCAACGGTGGAAGCCATTGTATCTGACCATGATAATAACAATAGAGAAATCATGGCAATATCCTTGGGATAAATTGCAAATACAATTGATAAACCCAAGAGATACCAAATAACTCCATTATAACTATGATTAACTTCCTTTTCTCTCATTAAAAAACCAACAGTTTTACAATAATATTTATTGAAAATTGGGAATCTAAATCTCAATAAATCCAATATGAATATTATTATAAATGCAACGAATAATGGTAATGTAACATTTGAAACCTGGAAATTTATCGTGTATAGGTATAAAGTTATAAAACCTATTGAAACATGGAATAATTTCCTTGGAACTTCATATTTATGCACAAATTTTTTAAACGATCTATGGGATGATAGTAATAATTCAGATGTATTGCTGAATAAAAATATAGTCGAACTACTTGCAGATTCCAATTTTGATGGTAATTTAAGTTTATTACGATCGTCAGACTCTATGTCGGAGATCGAGTAATCTGATTCAGAGATACTCACCTCTTCTGCATCATCATCATCATCATCATCATCATCTTCTTCTTCATTATCATCATCGTCATCTTCGTTGTATTCATATTCAGGGTCTTCATCTTCGATATAACTCTCCTCATTGAACAGTACGACTTCTTCCTTTTCGTTCAATGTTATTCTATTACGAGGCTTCGAACCGGCCTTTGAATTTTGTTCCAAACTTGATGATTTGGCTGAAGTCATTATTTGTTGGCCTTAGATTGATCTCTATCCGTATGTATATATATGGGATATATATATGTTTTTTTTCCCTTATATTGATGAAAAAATGGACCAGGATAAAATTCAAATGAGACTTGACAGTGGGTATCTTTGCAATCGTCCCTAGGGTCTATATCGATGCGTTAATTAGGTAAGATCGGTAAAATAATGACGTAAATAGTTAAGGGCTTATCTATGATGATTTGATTTCAGTTCCAATTTTTTTTTGGGTTTCTCGCCTTTTTGGCTGTTTGTTTTGAATGTGATTTTGATAGGAGGGAGTGTGGCGGGTGGCACGCTACCCAAGGGAGTGGCTGGGGGCGGTGGTGGTGCGTGGCGGTGAAGGGTGTGTAATATATACCACACGGGGCGGGTAACGGTAATTGCACCACACTGGGCCATGTTGCATGTTGCATGTTATGTATATATATATATATATATACATATATTCTAAATCTCTGCTACTTCCACAAGTATAGAGTCTCCTGTGGCGAAATGCCAATTGCTCAGCAACTCCTGGTCATTGAGGAGTTGTTCATGCGTCGTATCTCCAAGACTGAGCTTTATCTTCAGCGAAGGGAGATTGTTCAACTTGCGGCTTATCTTACCTTTCAGCTTGCCCACCGTGAAACTGGGCAGGACTAGTTGTGGGAAACTGGTCGTTGTATGGTTCAATACTATATCTAACACTACTTTATCATCAGTCTTCTCCAGTGGGTTGTTATTAGGTAGGCTTATAATCATGTCGATATTATGAATCTTGCATAGCTCAGTCCATCTAGTTTTAGTAGGCATTGCGAACTCTCCCAACTTGACCTTGTTTATAAAGTAAAGTTCGAAATTCGTCCTTTGCTTAGCTGGGATCTCTGTACCATTGACCATTTGCAGGTTCTTGTTGAGTCGGCTTATCAGCTGAATAAGGTCCAACTCTTCTTTGTCCTTATCATTTACAGCTGTAAATAATGGGTTTCCAATTCCTTTGAACGAGGTTAAATTGGGCAAAGCCTGAGATATCGTATCTATTTCTTGCCATTGACAGATCTCGTTATGGGATAGATCCAGTTTTTTTATAGTAAGTGCATTATCAGCTTGTTGAATAGTAATCTTGTTACTCGAAAGATTGAGATCGACTAAAGATGAAAATTTCTTGAGTAATATGAAATCGATCTTTGAAAGGTTGTTGAAACTTAAATTGAGACTCGTCAATTTGTTTAGATTGATCAATGGAGAGAGTGTGTTAAGATCGTCAATTTGGTTATCGGATAGATTTAGTTTGTTCAAATTTGTCAAGGAAGTGGGTATAATCTCCGTCAAGATCGGTATATACTTGAGACTGCAAGAGGATAGATTTAGATCCACAATATTTTCGAGTATGATTTGATCGTTTATTGTGACAGTATTGACAAATTTATTACCCATCAGAGATATCTTGTTAAGCTGAGGTAATAGTTGTAACACATTCAGCAATCCATTAAAATCACTCAACAAATTGAAGTTCAAACTAAGATCGTTTAAACTTTTAAGAATCTCAGCTATTTTTAGTAACTCGAAAGTATCATTGATGCTCAAATAATCCAATGAAACCACTCCAAGTTTACTAAAATCGGATTGGATCTTACTCAGTTTTGTAAACCCATAAGATTCGAATTTTTTCATACCCATTTGAATAACGGGGAATTCCCTATCCCTTAACTCTATATCTTCTAGATCAGTACCATTTTTTGATTCAGTTGAGAGCAAGCCATAATCGTTATCACCGTATTTATACACCAGTCCATCAATTATACTTTGACCTAGGTTGACTTTCTCTTGAAAGGTTTTCAATTTGATAAAACTACCGCTCGTTGCATCACCCATTGTTGTGAAGTAACTGATTTCATTAAGAGTACCGTTATTCTTCCCTCTCTGTAGATCATCCCATTCGATCCCTACAGCCTTGTCATTGGGCCAGTTGGGGATGTTCCCAATAAACTTCACGGTTCCCCTATCTTCACCATACGTTATTCTACAACATAGCAGTTCCATCGTGTTGTAATAAATGAACTATAAACCCAAATACCCTTGTTTCTAGCTACAAATACATGTAATATCTCTGATAAATAAAATAAATATTTCAAAAAACCGCGTTTGGCGTGAGACATCTTTTTTTTTTTAGATAAGGAGGGATTAAAATGGAGAAGGTAATATTTTTTGCTTTTTCATTCTACATGTTCTTTTTGCCCTGTTTTGTTGTTCACAGAGTGGTAAAGGATGAATAGTATACGGCAAGTAGAGAAGCTGAACCAACAAGAGCTGGAGTCGAATACTCCCCTTACATCTTCGTGGCATCAGGATTTTAAAGATACTTCGTTCATCTATATCGGTAATTTATCAACCGAATTGAATGAGTTGGATATCCTTGTCATATTCTCCCAATTTGGCGTTCCTCTAGACGTTAAGATCATGAGAGATAGGCAGACTGGCGATTCTCGTGGATTTGCCTTTTTGAAATACGAAGATTGGAAATCTACCGTGTTGGCAGTTGATAATTTGAATGGGGTTAGTATATTGGATAGGGTCATCAAAGTTGATCATTGTGTATATAAACCTCCTAAGAACGAGCTGAAGCCCGGGGAGGTGGACGCGAGTGCCAAATACGACGAAGCTGTACGAGAAGAGCTGTCTCATGATTTTGTAGAAGAAGATGAGAAAGATGATGAAGAAGAGGAAGAAGAAGAAGAAGAAGGAAAAGAGCAAGAATTAATCAAAGATGAAGATGATGAGTTTGAAGATCCAATGGCCCAATTTCTCAAGGGAAGTAAAGATAAGAAGAGAAGATCGGAAGGCCTCGACGGGGATAATGATAAGAGGCGCCATCGCCATAGCAGTCATCGTCATAGCAGTCACCGTAGTTCTAAGGATAGACCTAAGGAGGAGAAAAGTCATCGTCATCACCACAGCCATAGATCAAGTAGAAGTGAACGTTCCACTACTAAAGAGTCAGATACTAAAAAATGAATAATATATAAAGTTTAGGTTATTCAAGCGGTTGATACCTTGTAAATCTATATTGAATTTACGAGTTACATAGCTGGTATTATTAAAATTACACACGTTAAAATTGTTTTTTTGTAGATTAATCACGGGATGTATCCCAATCATTTTGAAAGTCGTTTGTCAAGCTTGTGTTTCCCTTCGAAGCCGGCGTTGGCAAAGAGAAGGATTCATCTTTATCTGCATCATCGTCATCATCATTGTCGTCGTCGTCGTCGTTTTCGTCTCCATCACCATCTTGTTCATCTTCTAGTTCCGCATCATCATTATCAACATCATTAGCATCTTCATTGTCAACTTCATTCTTATTACCATTCCAACCGCTGGTTTCGGGAAGGTCTTCATCGGAGTTTTTCAACACATCGTCTATTGTATCTCTTGAGCAATCTGGTGATTGACTATTGGAGATTTGATCGGTAGTATCCAAGTCATTTCCAAAAGGGTCTCTATCGTCAAAATGTAGGTTCAAATTCTGGGTGGTGTTAGCACTAGTGTTTTGTAATGTTTCATTAGAAGAAAATGTTATATCTGTTGTGTTGTTTGTAGACAAATCATCTGCATTATTTGTACTTTTTCTAACACCATCTTCGAACTTAAAAGGTTCGATGTGGTTATCGTATGAATTCGATAATTTATCGTGGATTAATTTTGATTTTGAAGAGATATTATCATAAATTATTGATTCACCTTTGATCACAGAGATGGATTGGTTCAAGATATCTACAGCCGATTGTTGAACTTTATTAAATACATCTTCATAATGATCGTGTTTTAATCTATCTATATCATCCAATTGGGATGCTAGATTCAAGAGGTTAGATTTATATGCTATTATATTTCTTGTCTTTTTTTTTGAAAGTTTATAATTTGATATTTCCTTTTTCCTTAATTCTTGAGTCTTTATACTTATTGAATTTTTGAATTGTTTATCCGATATCTGGAAATTTGTATAGAAATCATCTGTTATTTTTTGTAAAGGTGTTTCAAAATCTGTCTTGATACTTTTTGATAAGATTTGTTGATGGTTTGATATGAGGAAATGAAGACCACTTGAATTCATCAAGCCATCAGAAGCCAAACCTGACCCTTTACACCTTGCACATTCTTCCAAAGCATTACCGAATTCACTTGCGGCATTTGCAGTTTGCAATAAAGATTCTCTATACTTCACAGAGGCCTTTATCAAGTTTTGATAACATTGCATTGTATCCTTGACATCTTGAGTCTTTATCAACACTGGTAAATCTGCGATTGAAGATTGATAACTGGTTATAGTTTCATGGGATATCGAGTTATGCCTCTGTTGCTTTGTACTATTTATGAGTGGGAAATGGGTGTATGTATCTGGGTAAGGGTCTGAAAGTCTATTTTCTGAAAAGGAAGAGGAAGTATCCAATAGGTTGTGATGGCCGATGGCAGCAAGGTTGTTGTTGTTGTCATTATTGCCATTGACGTATGAGTAGAATTCAGAGAGATGGGGAGGAGGAGATTTCTTCTGGGGGGATCTTCTCGCCGAGGCGGAGGCTAAAGACATTGTGGGAGGTGCTTGGTTGTCAAATGGGGAGTACAGGGAAGACAAAGCCTTTTCGTAGCAGATAAACAAAAACAAAATATGTCCCACCCTCTTCAAGATAAGCAAACCCTTGTGATGTGAGAGAAACAAAGACTAAACACATGCCACTAAGCTTTCGAGCAGTAAAGGGTACTTACCCGCCCTTTCCCCAAAATTTTTCAGAGCTAGCGCTTTTGGTGCTGGAGATGGTGGTGGATCGCTTTGGAGGGTTGGTTCATTTACTGGTTTGATTGGATTTAATCGAACTGTGTTGATTCTTTAGAGTTGGTGTGTGTTCCCAAGTGCAGTACCATACACATATCCTCATCACGCAATGTACTCCTTACTCAGGTCCCTTAGAGGCCCCTCTTCTCACCTCTCGCTGAAGTCCTTCAGCGGCATTACCGCCTCCTCCACTAGATTCCTCTCATCTTCAAACATACTAAACACTTTACGTGCATCTCCATTGTCCCAAGGGAAGGACACCACCTTTGTCGAATTATCCCCTGTTATTCCTCGTGTCACGAAGAAAAGAGAAAACTCGAGAAAGACTTTTTTAGTCGATGTTTATGACCATTTTTGGGATACAAATGAAATAGTATTGATCTGTCATCGTGGTAATTTCACTCACACCGAACAAAATAAATTGGTCAAATCTATAAGTCCCTTTGGTACTTTGAGAGTTATCAAGACTTCTATATTCAGATATTTCTTAAGAGCCTCAGGTCATCCTGACCCTGCTTCCAAAGAGGCAAGTGTCGAAGTCTTTAAGAAGAAGATAAGACATCCTTTAGAACCGGCTCTTCATGGTTCTAACTGTGTTATATTGATCAAAGATTTAGATCCAAAGAAAGTCAAATCTGTATTAAACCTTATCAGAGCTCAACGTGAAAGACTCTTTTTGGTTGCAGCCAAAGTTGGTAATGATATCTTTGACGTTGAAAAAACCGATAAATTCAAAGAATTACCTAATTTACCAGAATTACAGATGGAATTATCTAGAACTATACAGCATTTGACCGTTGCTGGTTTGATCCCAACCTTGAGTCATAACGCAAACGTGTTACATTTCTCATTGGGCCAATACGTCGACGCAGAAAGTCAACCAAAATCAGATGAGGAACCCCAAGTAGAACAAGTAGAACAAGTAGAACAAAGTGAACCGGAAAAGAACTGAATATAGATTCTTTTATATAACATAGATAGTCTTGTAGATTATTAAATCCATGTAAATAATTAATAAAACACTTCATTAGATATTATAATAAAAGGTAAAAAAGATACAAAATATATTTATATATAAATATATAGCAATAGCCTACCTACTAAATAAATGGCGGTGAAATCTCTCAGGAATGAAAAAAAAAGAATTTATTACCAAAAAAAAAAGATTATTAAAATTTTTCAATATATTTAGATGATAATAGGACAACGAACTAGTGTTTATCTTGGAAATATAGTATATACCGTTCCCCAAAGGATGTCAGAAGAAAACACACCTTCCCCACAGGATGCCAACTGGTCCAAACGTAAGCATTACAGATTGGTCAAAGAAGATACCCGTGCTGCTTTGAAGCACGCTAGATTCGATGAATCAACATCGACAACAACAACAACAACAACAACAACAGCCACCGATTCTACTACCACTGCACAAGAGACGATAACCGACGACAAGGCTACCAAAGAGGATGTCGCTGAAAACACAACTAAGAATATAGATCTACCAAAGAAAAGATTTTATAGACAAAGAGCACATTCGAACCCATTTTCAGATCATAGATTAGAGTATCCAAAATCCCCAGACTTGATGCAATGGTCCAAGTTTTACCCTGCTTATATAGACGAAAACACCGGCAAACTGTCAAAACAAGTTGAAATCGCCGATATTGGATGTGGATTTGGTGGATTAATGATCGATTTATCACCCGCTTTCCCAGATACTTTAATCCTTGGTATGGAAATCAGAGTTCAAGTTACCAATTACGTCGAAGATAGAGTTATTGCCTTGAGACAACAAGCTATTCAAAAAGACAAAGATTCTATGGATTACCAAAACATAAACGTTATTCGTGGTAACGCCATGAAGTTCTTACCTAATTTCTTCCATAAATCACAATTATCAAAGATGTTTTTTTGCTTTCCAGATCCTCATTTCAAACAGAGGAAACACAAGGCTAGAATTATTACAAATACGCTATTAAGTGAGTATGCCTACGTCTTGAGAGAAGGCGGTATAATATATACCATTACTGATGTCTTGGATTTACACGAATGGATGGTCAAACATTTGGATAGTCATCCTTTATTTGAAAGATTAAACGAAGAGTTTGAAAACAATGATCCATGTGTTAATATAATGAGATATTCTACAGAAGAAGGTAAAAAAGTAGAAAGAAACAAAGGTGATAAATACATTAAATGTTACAGAAGATTACCTGACCCTACCGATTAGATATAAATACACATATACATATATATATATAAGATAAATAGAGCAACAACGAAGTTTCAAAAAGAATTGAAACGAAAAATGCCTTTTTTTTATTCAGTTTAAGAATCTAACAGATTCATCATCACTGAGTGTACTATCATTACCAGCATTAGTCTTCTTCTTCGTCTTAAAGATAGAGGAAACAGCTTCACTACCACGTCTAATGCTACCCCTTATACTATTCGAATCGTCTGTTTTGTATGCGTAGATTGCGGCTAAATCGGGCGGTTCAATATCTTCGGGTAAAATTGATAGATTCAAGTTATTGTTATTATGGGTATTGGTGGAATTGCTATTCGTGATATAAATCCCTAAATCACTCTGTAACATGGTATTCAAATCGGCCTGTACGAATTGATTATTACCTGGTTGTCTTGCTGCTTTGGCAGATGTAACAAACCTAGACAACGATTCAATATCTGCCGTCCCTCCAATGGAACCATATATACTTGTATTTGAACCTGTACCTCCTCCTCCACTGGTGTTGGATTGAGAATACACCGATGATCTATCATCAAAGATAGAATCCATATCCTCAAGTGATAACCCTTTGGTTTCAGGGTAAACGTAATAAACAGTGATGATAGAAATCAAACATGATATGGCATGAATGATATATAACTTCCAGTGGATCAAATCCAATAAGATAGGACTCAATTCACCAACGATGAAATTGCATAACCAATTGGTTGCAGTACTCAACGATGAACCTTTAGCTCTTGCCTTTGCAGGTAAAATTTCAACCATTAACCAACCAAGGGGACCCCATGAATAACCAAATGCAGCATTATATATGATAACAAATATAACCACCAACTGAGGAGTTTGAACTATATCCAAATAGGATACAAATGCAACGGTACTCAAGGCTAAACCCATGACAAACCCACCAGATATAAAAATGGGCCTTCTACCCCAATCTTCAACGAGATACCAAGGGGGTATGGTACTACAAACGTAAATCAGGGAATTTATACCAGTCATAAGAATTGCATTTCTTCCAACCCAACCCGCTTTTTCAAAAACCAAAGGTGCATAGTATGAGATGACATTAATACCATTAAACTGTGCAAATAATTGAGCACTCATGGCTATGAATAGTCTTTGAGGATATTTCCTGAACACTTCAGAATAGTTCAATTCACCTTCCATTCTATTGACCAATACCATCTCCTTTATGGACCTAAATTCATCGGCAGCTATCTCCGAGTGGACTTTCCCATCACAGTATAAATCGGCAATAACAACCAAGCCTTCAGCATCATGGTCATGCTCTAATAACCAACGAGGACTTTCAACTATAAGGAAACTTCCCAAAAATAAGATGGATCCAAAGATTACTTGTACCATCAATGGAATTCTCCATGACCAATCGCTTTCAATAAATGAGCAAAAATAATCGATCCAAACAGAAGATGAGTATCCCAATACATTACCTGTGAATTGCACACAACCTAAAAACCCTCTAGAGTTTGGAGGTGATACCTCAGCTTGATAAACTGGAACATTACCACTTAATAATCCAACACCTAAACCACTTATAAACCTACCAAAGAACAATTCCCGTATATTCTTGGCATAGCTTTGAGTTGAACCACCGAGCATGAATATAAAAGCACCTAATCTTATAGTCTTTCTACGACCCAATTTATCGGAAGCAAAATGTCCCAACAGACTTGAGATCAATGCACCAATTTCTAAGATCGCAACGACTGTACCAATAGTAGCACTGGATGGCTCATTGAAGTACTCTTTGAAATAAGGCCCTGTGATGATACCACTCATATAACCTTGATCATACCCGAAAAGAAATACACCAAGACTTACAAAGACACTCGTGAAGTACAATAAAGGTTTCCCAACCAATGGACCATTTGGAATATCTTCTGGGGTAATCTCGGCCATTTTTCTATTTATTATCTATCGATTTTGTATGGGCGGGTGTGTTTGTATTTGAAACAGTGTGTACTATTTATGATTATGCTCTCTATAACGTATTTAAACCTATCAAATGATCTATTTTATAACTTTAATTACCTAGATCAATTGTTTATAAGATCCTGAGACATGGCAATTATATCAAAACTTTTCCTTTTCGATGGATGCTTTACAGTCAAATTGCGGCTTATCTATTTTGGATCTTCTCGCAATACAGTTACTGATAGACTGTTTTTGAATAATGATCAATTGATCTGATTTGCAAAAGGGATACGGGAAGCTTGAATTGTACCCTGTATATATATTAAGCAGCCTTATTGCTGAATTGACAAGGCAAAGAGGAATGATGATGAGAGGAGGAGGAGAAGGAGGAAAGATAGATGTTTTGGTACTGCAACAGAATGCAATCAATCAGGAATTCTTGCCGGCTATGGTGTACAGAAGTAAGTGCACTATGCCTTGGCTGCCTTCAATATATATATATACATAATATACGTAGAATATGGTGGTGGTACAGCTGGCTCCTTATTGATTGTTGTTGTTGTCGCTACTATTGTTGTCCAAAGCTGTCTGGACGTTGAAAGTAACCGATGGGATTCTACTGATCTCCGCTCTAACGGTGGCGTCAATTCCAAGACTCGAAAGGATACCTCTTATGATTCCACATGGTAATTGGAGATACTATTTTGATATGGTAAGAATATACGGTTAGTAAAATGAGCAAAACAGGGACATATATATAATGAGTTATGTACTTACTGGTTGGGCCTTTCGTATTGTGTCTGAACTTCCGGATGCACTATACATGGTTGATAATGGTCTAAAATTGTTGTCGATTAAGACAAAAGTATCCTAGTTTAACTTTAGTTAGTAACAAAAAGCAGACTATCGAAGTCATTTCGTGAAATTTGAATTAATTTACGTACAATATGATTTGTTCTTAAGTTATCCATTTGCTTCAAGAAACAGACTTTCCATACGTCTCTGCAAATAAATTTCATTATCTCCAGCACTTCGACAAATTTCAGATTGATATCGGTGATACCCCTTTGATAGATTAGACATTCGGTCAACTTATTACCAATTTGATAACCATAATTTTCAATCCTATACAGATTGTTGTTATTCACGATTTCTTCGTCGTTATTTATTAGATCTATGCTACCAGGAAGTTCAACAAACTCACCTGTTTTGGAATCTTCTAATTTTAATCTGGAGATATCGACTTCGATCAAGCCTCCAACTTTCTTACTGTTTTTGTTCAGTGTCTGGTTTACCCTGATAGATAAGGGAATCGTCTCCATCAGTAGGTAATCTAAACAGCGGGCGTTGATCTTTTTGGTAAATATATCCTCATCTAATGAGTTATTATCCGGTACTGTGGTAGCCTTTTTGGCGATATTTGTATTTAGTTTGGAATCTGAAGCTACTCTTGTGGTCATTGTTGAAATGTCTGTAATCGATTGGGGGAAAAACCTATGTTATGCGCTACGCAACAGTATCTACCAAGACTTACAGTCAAAAATTGTTCTCTAGCGATTTTGATCTCCCATTCAAACTTCCCATGCTTTTTTTTTGGCTCCTGGCAATTGTTACCAAATATTATGGCGGTGAAGCCCTCAAGATAAGAGCGGTGCCGATTTTTCAGCTTTTTAAGTCATTTTTGCTCTTAGAAACAGAAAGAGGCAAGTTTGTATTTATATATGTTAGATACAGAATATGGTCAGTAGCAGTGGATAAATATTCCCGAATGAAATTGTCTCCATAAGTCAGGCCAATTGACGAGATGGTCTAGAATATAACTAACAGCCATCAAACCAATCAAGGCCCTAGCGACGCGACGATCACCGGAAAAACACCAGAAGATATCCTCCACTCAAGACTCACGAGACGAAAGGGCTCCTCTCCCCACACCCCCATAAATCATCTCCACGCAGAAGGTACAAAAATCACGGGAGACTAAATTGAAACCGAGAATTGCTATTCAGGCCAGCAGGTTCACATAGAGCCGGTTTGCTGGTGCCTCCTTTTGGGTTATACCTTTCATTTCGGGAGTGGACGGAACATCTCGGATAATATTCTGCAGTTCACACCCAAAGCGAATATATATGCTTATATGGTCTAACCCGACTCCAGTTTCCCCGTGTCGAAAATCCTAAACGCACATCAGGACATGATTCTATCAAATTGCTGGTAAGATGATCTAAGTAATTCATGTTCATCTAGACCCCGATTCTAGGTTTTTCTTGGTTCTTATTTTATAAGTGGCTTTAATGCTTTATGTAGCATGACAGCAGTTTACAACACAATTTAACCCTAAAATGGGTAGTAATCATGAAACCTACCAAGGCCTCCCTATATGGTTACTGGTGATTGTATGACCACCTAACTTTAAGTCTAAAAAAGCTAAATTGCGCCGCCCGCAGTTGATGTATTACAAATTACTAATGTATATATATATATTTACTAAGGA
The DNA here is from genome assembly GCA_030567875.1 of Wenyingozyma nitratophila. Taxonomy (NCBI): domain Eukaryota; kingdom Fungi; phylum Ascomycota; class Pichiomycetes; order Pichiales; family Pichiaceae; genus Wenyingozyma; species Wenyingozyma nitratophila. Next base: position 375,847 of record JAJLSW010000012.1, read on the forward strand.
CAACTAAGTAATAGTTTGATCAGCATTTGTTGCGATCAGCTGAAGAGGGGTGAGAATGTTTCCAGATTCCCCTCATATAGTGCGGTATAGGGGGTTAGGAAAGCAATGTTGCAGTTCATCTATTTTTATCGGTTTGGACTCATCAAGAGTCTCACCGAGGCAAAACCGCGAGGCAATTCTGAAACCGCGTTCTGAATTTTACAGAGTTATTTCCTTGACCCGCGCGCGGGGGTGTTGTATATATGTAACTTTGAAAAGGTAGTAATTTATATTATTTCTATTCAGGTCTATTAAATGATTACCATTTGTTATGGATACAGTCTAGTCAGCAACGAGGATACCTAGATAATCGTCTCAATTAATCTGATTTATGTAAATAGTGAACCTCACTCAATGCCTTCAATCTATCGGCAGCCTGTTCTGGTGTAAGATCTCTTTGGGCTTCTCCAAGCATCTCAAAACCGACTTGGAACTTTTTAACAGTGGCACTTCTTAATAAAGGAGGATAGAAGTGCATATGGAAATAAGAAGTATCTTCCTCTTCCTCTGTAGCATTCAATGGGGCCTGATGTAATCCCATTGAATAAGGGAAAGAAGTAGAAAACAAATTATCGTACTTGGTAGTCAATTTCTTCAGTATACTTGCCAAATCAACTTTTTGTTTATCAGTAAATTGTTTGATGGACGCAGTATGTACTTTAGGTAGGACCATAGTTTCGAAGGGCCATACACCCCAGTATGGAACTACTGCAATGAACGAATCGTTTTCTACTACGGTTCTTGAACCATCCTCCATCTCTGTCTTGACATAATCACCCAACAAACTCGAAGAATATTTCTCTTTATACTTTGACATATTTGTCATTTCATGATCAACCTCTGTTGGTAAGGTATCAAGACACCAAGCCTGACCATGTGGATGAGGGTTCGAGCAACCCATTACGCTACCTTTGTTTTCAAAAATTTGTACATATTTGTATGGTTGTTTCTCTTCTCTTGCCGATGTCTCAAGATCGACATAAAGTTTTTGCCAAGTATTTATCACATTGGAAATCTCATTACTTGTCATCAATGGCAATGTCTTGTTATGCTCTGGTGAGAAACAAATAACAAAACATTTACCCTTAACACCTACAGTCTTGAATAAACGATTCTTCAAAACGTCTTTGGAATTATTTTCATCCGCTTCATAGTCAGGTTGATCTAATTTGACTGCGGAGAAATCATTTTCGAAGACAAAAGTCTCAGTGTATTTTGGATTGCTGATACCTTGACCTACTCTCTTGTTACCAGGGCATAGATAACATTGCGGGTCGTATGCAACACCAATATCAGTACTAACAGCTTCGTTTTGCCCCTGCCATGGTCTCTTGGCTCTATGAGGTGAAACCAAAACCCAGTTGTCTGTCAATGGGTTATATCTTCTATGACTGTGGTCCGTGAAATCAAATACAGCACTCATTATTGTTCAATTGAAATAGTTTCACAAATGTTTAAATGGATATGCAGTAAGCTAAAACACAACGGGGTCAATCTGGTGTTAGCTTGAAGAATTCTTAGTCCATATAATCTAGTTATATGTAAAATGGAAAATTAGAAAAAAACACTTGTATAGCCACCCGATAAGAGACACGGGGATGGTGTGCTTCTTTTTTCATTTTCTACTGACCCTCCGATTTCTGGATTCGCGGAGAAATTACCCATTGCAACCTTGAAGGGTTTTTTCTTCCCGCTGCCTTTATAGGCTATCCGTCCGACGAGAGGTACGAACTATCAACTGTTTCTTCAATCCTATATACACAATAGAGACAATTATAATAGCACAGTGTTTCGGTTTGTTATAGATAGACGCGTATGAAATTCTAATTCTATTACATCGTTATGAAAGGCAAAAAGTTGTGAAACTCAGCTTTTTGCGATTTTTACCTTGACCCCAAACTCACGCCCCATCGCCTCCAAATATGGTGGGGGAAAAAAGATAATGTGGAGTGATCAGGTCACCCAGAATTTAAAGAAAGAGTGTGAATTATACCGATCATTCTACTGAATTAAAGGTAACACATATAAGTAAAAAAGTTCAGAAGATTGACTTGATAAAACGTTCATATCATTAAATTATTCATCTATAAATAAAACCGTATGTATCGTGAGAATTTTGACTCCCTAGATTAACGCATTGTATTGTAATGGGAGGAAATATGTAAAAATTCATATATCATTTTCATTTAAGAAAATAACGCCGGATTGAAAATTCTCGAGAAAGCGAAAGACGTCATGATGATAAGTGATCACACTAAAGTAGAACAGTAGAGGAAGCTGGCCAAGAAACTTTAAATAAGCAGCTGATAATTCCTAGTTCAATAAATTACCAGTGTATAAACTGCTACCAACAGCAGCTTCAGAAACGACCAAGGCTTCGTCTAATTCATTCTTGGAAATGTTTGGAAATTTGACTTTATAGTAATCATTGATCAAAGCCGATTTGACACTCTCCAATTTCTCTGCTGAAACTAGATGAACTGATGATCCACCCCAACCAGCACCTGTAACACGAGAACCGGAACTTCCGTTTGTCTTGGCAATTGACACCAACGTATCAATCTCTTCGCCAGTACATTCAAAATTATCCTTACATGAGGCACCTGATTGGTCCATTAACTCGCCAAACTCTTTCAAGAAGTCTGCAGATTGCTTATCATCCAACTCCTTGAACTCAGAATATTTATTCAATAGAGAGATAGTACTCAATACTCTCAAAGCCTCGGAGTAAACATGTTTTGCACGCAAATATAATTGCAATTTTTCGAATCTGACAGCGGTTTTGGTCAAATAAGTCTCTACAAATTCTTCTTTCGAGATATTGAAAAGACTGGATAAATCATCTACGGTATAACCATCTTTCTTGGTGAATACCTTTTCCAATAAACCTAGCATCGTACTCAGTTTGACAATACCCGTCTCAACAGCTCCATCCCATTTGGTGGTTTCCTTGTAAACTTTGGCAAAGTATGCATCCATGGCACCTCTTAAGGTACCAACATCCAGATTACCGTTCTTTTCCAGTGTCAAGCCAAAATAATTGGCTATAAGACATGCGGCCACTGAAACCTCAACAACACGTAAGTTGTATTGGACAGGAGCAGTTTGATGTTTATTAGATACCTTTAACGAATTAGCGATCAAAAATGCAAATGGAGCAGAAGTCTTTGGGAATGAAATTGGGGTAGCTTTTAAGGTTGGTTTGAATTGGACGTATAGTACATGGTCCTTTTCACCACAGACAGAAGCTGATTGATCCATACCACCTGTGTTAACACCGACATAGTGCTCGGAGACAACAGTTATCTTTGTCAAGTCGCTCTTGTCTATGGTAACTCCATTGGCGTGAAGAATGGCCAAAGTTGAAGCACAAACAAAGGCAGCTGATGAACTCAATCCACCACCAGTTGGAACAGTACCATCGTACACTAGTTGTAAACCTTTCAATGGTTTGGTAATTTTCTTCTCTTTCATGAACTTATCAGCTACGATATGAGAACATTTGAAGTAGTTCGACCAATGGGAAACTTTTTGGTCAATGTGGAATAATTCACCCTGCTGCGGTTGGACTAAAGATGTATGTTCAAAACTAGGATCTACATTGACTAATTCTATTTTATCTGATTCCTGCGTGGCTTTAACAGCAATAATGACATCAACGTCAATAGCCAATGGCATAACCGAATAATCACAATAGTCAATGTGTTCTCCAATTAAGTTAACTCTGCCAGGAGATCTAGCGATAAAATCTGGTTTACCACCAAAGGTAGAGGTGAATTTTTCAACTAACTTCTCGTATCTTGGGGTTTGTAAATCGGCTCTTGGATAGAGCGATAGATCTTTGTATACTGGGATAGACATTATATATTTATTTCCTTGTAATTGGGTATGATAAATCTAAAAGCAGTTCAAGAAAGCTTAAGATACTGAAGAGGGAAAATTATAGTTGTTTCCCAACCGAGTCGACCATCTGTTTTTAAATGTTCCGGAAAAAGTCAAGTGATTGGGACAAAAAAAACATAAGTATCAATATTTTGATCGTGATTTCCTCCGTGGCCGTGGTCTCCCCACCCCACGCGAGACAGCAGGGAACTCGGCAGCGGAGTCTCCAGATTTTTACGCGGTGGCCAGCCAGAAAAGCGTGGGCTAAGGGAGGGATGCCCAAAGCGGGCGCAAAACCGCCACCAAAAAACCTCTTGAAACCGTTGGTTCCCTCGAACAGGTGACAACCGAGAAAAAAAAGTATTGTTTCTAGGCGGTGAAAATGGGGGCGTCCCGATGGCGGCAATTGGTGGAGTCGGAGGGGTTACCCCAATGGTAAACAGCTTGGGAAAGGGAAGAATAGGTGGGTGGTGGCGAGATAGAGACTAGGTTCGTGGTCATGGATTGAGAGAAGGGATAGCCAGTGCGTGGTGTTACATCTTAGAATCTTTTCAATCGATATTATATACGTGATCTTCATTCCTTTCTTTCCTCAATTAATCATTGACATATACTTTTAAACATCGTGTCCTATTTAACTAGTCAAACACTTTTCTCACAAATTTGTTGATTTCAAACGTCAAACATGTCTTATATTTTAATTACTGGCGGTGCTGGTTATATTGGTTCCCATACCGCAGTTGAACTGGTCAACAACGGTTATAAGATCGTTGTAGTGGATAATTTGGTTAACTCTTCTTATGATTCCATTGCAAGATTGGAAGTTCTTTTAAAGCAAAACATTCCATTTTTCAAAGTTGATTTGAATGATTCTGAAGCCCTGGAGAAAGTATTTCAGTTGTATAATATCGGTGCTGTTTTACATTTTGCTGCTTTAAAAGCTGTTGGAGAATCAACAAAGATTCCATTGAATTATTATGCCAATAACGTGGGTGGTACCATTTCCCTGTTAAATGTTATGAAGAAGTATAACTGTTACAATTTCGTTTTTTCTTCCTCGGCCACTGTTTATGGAGATGCTACAAGGTTTCCAAATATGATCCCAATTCCCGAAAATTGTCCAACTGGTCCAACCAATCCATATGGTCAAACTAAGATCATCATCGAAAACTTGCTACGTGATGTTTATGCCGCTGAAAAGGAGAAATGGAATATCGCCATTTTAAGATATTTTAACCCAATCGGTGCTCATCCTTCGGGACTTATTGGTGAAGATCCATTAGGTATCCCAAATAACCTACTACCATTTTTGGCTCAAGTTGCCATTGGTAAGCGTGAAAAGTTATTCATCTTTGGGAATGACTATGATTCAAAAGATGGTACTCCTATAAGAGATTATATTCATGTTGTTGATTTGGCAAAAGGACACATTGCTGCCTTGAATTATTTATTCAAAACTGAAGGTGGTATCTGTAGAGAGTGGAATCTTGGTACAGGCGGTGGAAGTACCGTTATTGAACTTTATAATAGTTTCTGTAAGGCCGTCGGTAGGCAATTGCCTTATGAAATTGTTGGTAGAAGAGATGGCGATGTGTTAAATTTGACTGCTGTCTCCACTAGAGCAAACACTGAGCTCAATTGGCGTGCCGAATTGAGTGTTGATGATGCTTGTAAAGATCTATGGAACTGGACCACAAAGAATCCTTCTGGGTTTTCCCTTGAAAATTATAGTTGGAGTCTTTTCTCCAAGTTGTCGCAATCACCTTACGAAAGTAGACTTCATAAATTAGTCTCACCAGATGGTAGGTTCGAGTTTTCGATTTCAAATTATGGTGCAACAATCGTCAGTTGTAAGTTAGATGGTAAAGAATTACAATTGGGATTCAAGGATGAAGAAGGATACAGAAAATACCGTACCTTTTTCGGTGCCACCATTGGTCGTGTTGCCAATAGAATTGAAGCTGGAAAAATAGAACTAGATAATGTTACTTATCAATTACCACTAAATGAAGCTAATATCAATACACTTCACGGCGGTCCAACTGGTTACAATAGCCGTTATTTCTTAGGTCCAATTGCCTCGAAGAATTTGGAAACAAACGAAGATTCATTGGAATTTATTTATGTCGATGAACATGGCTCGAATGGATTCCCAGGTACTTTGAATGTTCATGCAAAGTTCACATTGAAGACAGAGAACACTCCAAAGGGTGGTGAATTGGAGTTACAATACTGGGCTGAATTAACCCCAGATTCACCTGTTGACCAAACGTTCATTTCAATGACAAATCATGTCTTCTTCAATATTGGGCAAACACCAACCACTGGGGGCACTGAAATCTCTGTAGCTTCCAATAAAATGCTTGAAGTCGACGACCGTCTTATCCCAACTGGTAAGTATGTGCACTTTGATGCGTTGAAGACTTTCAAAGATTCGTCAAAGACCATCTTCAGCGATGTAGCTCCAGTAATTGATTACTATTTTGTTCTTTCTGACTCTTTTTCAATAGATACACGTTCAAAGCCATTGGTCAAATTTGCCGAAGCTTATAACCCTAACTCGGAAATCACCTTGACTGCCTTAACTACCGAACCTGGTTTCCAGATTTATACCGCAGATCGTTTGAGTGCTCCTGGTGTTGCTGGTTCCAGAGGTGGATTTTGTCTTGAAGCCTCAAGATTTATTGATGCGGCTAATAACGATGACTGGAAGAAGAGTGTTACATTATCAAAAGGTGAACAATATGGTGCTACCATTACTTACCGTTTTGAGAGATAAGTTATTTTTAGGGATTTGTAGTTCATAAGAAAATGATACGAGTAATAAGGCCTTAAAATATACCGAAGAGTATATTTGTTTATATAAAAGTTCTATAGATCCTATGAAATCTAAAATATATGATGTAAAAGCTATAGTTCATTGAAATCGTAAAAGAGACCGACTAATACCGCATTCAATTGATAGCGGATTCTTCATCTTGAGGAGAGTCGTCAGGCTTTTCTTCGTGAGAAGCAGATTGTTTTGCAGATAATTCGCCTTGTAACAATGGAGTGTCTGGAACCCATGAAGCGGTTCTCCAAGCTGGGATTTTTTGATCCCAGATTTGTCCAATTTCTTCCAGTGTTCTACCCTTGGTCTCTGGGAAACCAAAGTAAACGTGGACAAACATACAGAAACAGAAGCAAGCATAAATGATATATGTTTTCCAACTAATGTTTTTGAAAGAAGATGGAGTATACATAGCAATAGCAAAATTAAGGATCCAGTTAGCGGCTGTTGATAAAGCAGCACCTCTTTGTCTGATGGCATGGTCACCCCAAATCTCAGAACAGTATAACCAAATACCTACACCCCAAGATGGGGCAAAGGAACAAACGAACAAATAACAACAGGCAATAACACCCTTTGCAGCGGATTTTCTATCGGATGGAATTTGAATAGTAACAGACGAAGAACCACTGTAGTTTGAAATTGGTTCAGAGTAATCAGCTAAAATACCAGCCACGGCAAATTGGAAAATCATCATAAAAACAGCACCTGTTAAAAGAACAGGTCTTCTACCAACCTTATCAAGTAAGAATAAAGCTGGGACGGTAGTAACAGTGTTCAGGACGTATTGAATGGCAGAGGAAACCAAATTCGTGTTACCAGTGTAACCAGCCATTTCAAAAATGTAAACAATATAGTACATCATGACATTCATACCAGTCAATTGTTGCCAAACTTGGGCAGATATAGCGGTAACAGTTCTGTTGAGATAACGTTTGTTGAATAAAGTGGCATACGTGATACTTTTAGCAGATTCATCAATGATAATTTGCTCCTTAATTTCAGTCATTTCAATTTGGACGTCTTCTGCAGTGTAGCCGTGAGCGTGAATCTTTTCAACGACATCTTGAGCCATGTCCCAGTACTCGTGTTTGGCTAACCATCTTGGAGATTCGGGCAATAAAAAGACGAGGACAAATAATAATAAACCTGGAATGATTTGAATACCCCAAGCAATTCTGAATGAAGCAACACCATTAATGAAATGCAAACCATAACAAATGAAGAACATGATCAAAATACCAATCGTAACATTAAGTTGAAACATACCACCAATAAAACCTCTGACTTTACTAGGTGCTAATTCAGCAAGATAAACTGGAGCAACAGTAGTACCAAGGCCAACACCAAGGCCTGAAATGATACGACCAATAATCAATTGAGCTCTATTTTGGGATGAAGATTGGATGGCAGCACCAACACACCAGAAGAAAGCACATCCGAGTAACGTGAATCTTCTACCTAATGGTTCCGAAACAGAAGAAGCGGCTAAAGAACCAAAGAATGAACCTAAGGCCATAGCAGATGTAATGAAACCTTGTATAGCAGAACCTGGACTGTGGAAATAGTTAGCATATTGGTCAGTACCAATGAAAGCAGACATGGATGAAATATCAAAACCAAACATCATACCAGCAATACACGAGACTGCTGCAATGACATAAACATTGTATAACTTAGGAAATTTATCCAAAAAATTCATGATTTTTAAAGCTGAGCCTTCCAGCTTTTTCTCTAAAGAATCGTTAAGAGCCATTTTAACTTGTGATGCTTGTATTAACTTTTGCAGGAGAAGTTAAATGAATGATCTCAAAAAGAAAGAGGAAAGGAGGGCGTTCATTATTTGCCCCATTAATGTCTAGAAGATGGAACTGGTGGTCTTTATATACAAAAACTTGCTGGTAAGCGGATTCACTACTTGTAGGATAATAGGACGGCCCGGAAAAAATTTCCCGCATTTAATGCACAATGCACCATCATGCGCGTCCCGCCCGTGCCATGGGGAAAACTGACACGCAATGATCTTGTTTTGTCAGGCCTTTTCTGAAAGACCGGAATGAAATTGCTTTCGCGTGGTAAGCCAGATGAAATCTATGGTGTGTTTTTCCGAAAAACAGGTGAGTGCCAGGGTTCGCCGACCATACCATAATATTTTCAATTAGGTCCTCTCACAATAGCATTCCCATTTGATTCCTGGAAGGTGTTGGAACACAATGCACTGTGTGTATTCACCGTGCCTGTGGGGAAATAAGTAAATTAATCTGTGGAGGAGATAGATATAAGAAATATAACTTCTCAGACGGAAAAAATCACAAGTTGCTCCACTAAAATCTCGGACGTTTATGTTCTATTGTATATATGTATCTAGTCTCATGATGAGGATTTCAATGTATGATTCACACTGGTATCACCTCATAAGAGTATGTGTTTCTACATACACAAAGCCATCAGAGACAAACCACAGCTAAACGCGTATGTAAGATATCCCTGCCCTACTATGGTTAGGCATACGCCCAGCTCCTGGAATGATAAAAGCAATACACGCGCTGCAATGATGTTTCAATAATCCACCTTTTCTGTGCGGATTCATCAGACTGCACATTTCTGAATTTCAATTATTCCGTATCCTAAAGACGAATGGATAATATACATACTATCTGCTTCTTGGTAATGACGGAACCTCAAATCGGCCCAATGAAGTCATTTAGTTTTTGTGTGTTAGAAAATGAGCCACTCGAATCAACGAAAGACGAAAAATAAGCATATCATAAATTATAAAGTATCTACATAAATACTATTGAAAAGTTTGTTCAAATGGAAACGATAAGAGAGTCAAATTATGGATCACAAAATGAAACAGTCAAAACTACTGAGTATTACCAGCGCTGGACTCCTCGTCGTGGTTGACAGACTTCTCATCGTGGGAAACAGATTGCTTTGGAGATAACTCGCCTGGTAGCAATGGCGTGGTAGGCTCCCATTTAGAAGTTCTCCAAGCTGGGATTTTTTGATCCCAGATTTGTCCAATTTCTTCCAGTGTTCTACCCTTGGTCTCTGGGAAACCAAAGTAAACGTGGACAAACATACAGAAACAGAAGCAAGCATAAATGATATATGTTTTCCAACTAATGTTTTGGAAAGAAGATGGGGTATACATACCAATAGCGAAATTGAAGATCCAGTTTGCGGCTGTTGATAAAGCAGCACCTCTTTGTCTGATGGCATGGTCACCCCAAATCTCAGAACAGTACAACCAAATACCTACACCCCAAGATGGAGCAAAGGAACAAACGAACAAATAACAACAGGCAATAACACCTCTTGCAGCGGATTTTCTATTGGATGGAATTTGGATAGTGATAGAAGAAGAACCTTCATAGTTTGAAATTGGTTCAGAGTAATCAGCTAAAATACCAGCTACGGCAAATTGGAAAATCATCATAAAAACAGCACCGGTTAATAAAATACGTCTTCTACCAACCTTATCAAGTAAGAATAAAGCTGGGACGGTAGTAACAGTGTTCAGGACGTATTGAATAGCAGATGAGATCAAATTAGTGTTACCACTATAACCAGCCATATCAAAAATATAAACAATATAGTACATCATGACATTCATACCAGTCAATTGTTGCCAAATTTGAGCAAATATAGCGGTAACAGTTCTGTTGAGATAACGCTTGTTGAATAAAGTGGCATAGGTTACATCCTGGGAAGACTCTTCCAGAATAATTTGTTCCTTGATTTCAGTCATTTCAATTTGAACATCTTCTTCTGTGTAGCCATGAGAATGGACCTGTTCGACAACGAATTGTGCCTTATCCCAATATTCGTGTTTAGCCAACCATCTAGGGGATTCGGGTACTAAAAACATAAGGAAGAACAATAATAAACCTGGGATGATTTGAATACCCCAAGCAATTCTGAATGAAGCAACACCATTAATGAAATGCAAACCATAACAAATGAAGAACATGATCAAGATACCAACGGTGACGTTAAGTTGGAACATACCACCAATAAAACCCCTAACTTTTCTTGGAGCTAATTCAGAAAGGTAAACAGGGGCAACGGTAGAACCAAGACCAACACCAAGACCAGATATGAAACGACCAATAATCAATTGAGCTCTATTTTGGGATGAAGATTGGATGGCAGCACCAACACACCAGAAGAAAGCACATCCGAGTAAACTGAATCTTCTTCCTAAAGGCTCAGAGACAAATGAAGCAGCTAAAGAACCAAAGAATGAACCTAAAGCCATAGCTGAAGTGATGAAACCTTGCATTGCCGAACCTGGACTGTGGAAAAACTTAGCATATTGCTCAGTACCAATGAAAGCAGACATGGATGAAATATCAAAACCAAACATCATACCAGCAATACATGAGACTGCGGCAATGACATAGACATTGTATAATTTTGGGAACTTATCGAGAACACGCATGATTTTTAGTGCAGGGCCCTCGAGACGTTTTTCTAATGAATCATTAATAGCCATTTTTATTTACTATTCAAGATTCTAATAAGTTAAATATAGTTAATACGTTAGTGTAATAAAATTATTCAGGAAAAAATAACATAAATGAAAAAGATTTCCTCAAGCAATCGGATGACTGAGGAGGGGATAACCACTCCTGTTTATATATGAAGCGAGATAGGATTTAATGTAACTCTAAATTATATGGAAAAGTGGTGTTACGACAGGCATTGATGATCACAACTTGTACATTGTAAGCTATAGAAAGAGTATCTGGGGTAAGAAGTCATGAGAATGTAGTAAAGTGTGATCGGTGGTAGCATGCCTGCATTGCCGCGCATGGGGAATGGAGTTAAATGGGGAGACTATGGGGAAAAATGGAGAGTGTTTCTTTTCCAGCGGAAGCTAAAATCTAGGTTTTTTTCCATCCTTTTCTATAGGTTTCATCCGTTACTTGCCGAAAATATATTCTGTTTGCAAGTACCTTATGCACTGAAATAATCGGTGGGATTTCGATAGTCTGGTTGGAGGTTAATGTTAAAAGTCGTCCTATTCTCTGTACTTCCTCCCTCGATCTGTTAATCAAACTAGGCGGATTGGTACAAATGATTAATAGATAGTTTACAACCTGGTCAGATATGTTCCGCAATAAGACCACTGTCAGGATTTTTTCCGTCTCTGCGGGAATTATTGGCCGTATGGGGTGTGCTCGAATGAAGAGAGTTCAAACCGTAAACTCTAAATAATCAGGAAAAATACAGAATAAGATATATATATTATTTCAGCTACTGTGTTTGCTCATGCCGAACGCCTGTTGCCACCGTTATGAGGCTCTAGAATCCCCATAATATATATACATTCCCCAGTCCCCGCACTCTAACAAATCTGGAAGCTGTTGAGTTTTTTGAATGAAGCGCACCGTCACATAAGGTGACGTTTTTATGGATATCGCGGCCACTTTACCGGATCATTTGGGAGATTTTTGCACAAATAAGTGCTATTGAAAGTAGTAACTGTCAGACTGATGACATTGGGTGGGGTGCAGAGATATACCTGATCTATGCTTGAATCGACGGATTTCACAACTATTGTAGTCACGAAGTCTTAGAGCTGCAAAGCCGAGCTAATAATCTCCCACTTTAGGTCATAGTAATCATTCCGTGACAAGTTCATACATCAATCGGTTGTCGAAATAATGACTTTTTCCGTGATATGCTGATAACATTCTGATGTCGGTAGGTTCTGTATCTAGTAGGTAAGTCCCCATTTTTCCCCGCTCAAGATTGTTTCTCCAGGGTAAATTTACGCTTATCTGCCGATTTTCGTCCATGCAAGATTCTTTGTACAACCAACACTTAATTTGCTGGAACAATCGCTACGAATTGATTGGCTACTACAAATGTTTCATTTATGCTTACACATTTCATCCTACTGTCATCGTTAACGTTTCATCTTTTTACTAAACGAAAGAAGTCGCAGAGTTCTGGGTCATGTTACTGATGTTATCGGGAAAAAAAAGAAATATATATACAATTGACTCGGACCCCGGATGGATAACAGTAAGTAAGTGAAAGAAGGAAGCGTACATGCTGTTATCCTCATGATTAACCCTGTAACACTCACGCAACACTCACGCAACACTTTGTTTAGGTATTTATTCTGTCAAAATTTGAAGGTAGCGAAATATATTAAACCTAATATCTCTTCAGCCTTAAACTCTACGCTTTGCCACTTGATCGAGATGCATCCATCCATTCTTCCATTTTTTTAACCAGAATGATATTAGATTCTTCTAATAACTCTGTCAAAGAGACTCTGTTGGCATTCTCTTTAAAATAAGCCAAATGGGTATCCAAAACTAGTTTATTAACATTTATCTTGGAGATTCCATTTTCGATACATCTATCCAACAATCCAGGCGTGAAATCATTTGTACCATGTAAGCATAAACTGATGTTCTCTTTACGAACAAAATGCTCCAAATCGCTCAAAAGGTCAAATCTTAATTGGGGACCAGAGGGTGGATAATTTCCGTGACAATTCCCAATGGCTGGTGACAATATATCTATACCAGTGGCCAGGAATTTGGTTGCGTCTTCTCTTGTGGTAAGAATTTCTTCTAGTTCTTTAGTATCCAGAACACCATCTTCCCCTCCTTCTATTCTTCCCGGTTCAGCTTCTGTGGCTATGTGATGTACGTTACATAATTGAACCAACTCTTTCGTCTTTGCTAAGTTCTCTTCCTTTTCGAAATGAGACATGTCGATCATTATTGAATCCAAAGGCAGCTCTATTACGGAACTTTTAATCATCTCTATATCTTGTGCATGATCTATATGAAGAGCAATAGGTATGGTTGCCTTGTCAGCCAAGAGCCTAGCAGCTCTAATTAAATCTCCATCAGAGTGGGCTACTGCCCATGGGAAAAATTGTATAATTAACGGAGATCTTTTGTTTTCGGCAGCTTTAATCATAGCAATAACCTGATCTAACGTATAAGCAACGGGGGCCAATACGCCATATTTTTCCCGTTCAGCATCCTTCAGTATTTGTAACGTTTTATTATTCTTTTTCCAGCTCATATTTCTTCGGTAAGACATTACAGCTACTAAAGCGAGGGGAGTAAATTATCTCTATGGTTACCAGCGCGGAGGGCTATCTTCGACAATATCTGATATAATGATATGTATATAGGTACATCCCTGGAGATAGAGATGGAATAGATAACTCTCACTCAGGGCTGATAAATATCGATTCGTCCCCGGTGATCACTCATTAATCACCAGTTCACCATGCCCCTCCCGCGCCTTGGTTTCCCCACGAACTTAGGCTGCTGAAAAATGAACCGTCACCTGATCCCTGAGACGCCTCTCGAAATCACGGAGATTATACTTCTACTACCACTAAGACCGAATTTCGTCAAAAACTCTCTAATTTTATTGGTATACATATATATATATATAGGATCTGAAGTTAAGGTGGTATATATATACGTATCTATATTTGTATATTCAAGTTTACATGGATCAGCTACAAGCGTCATGTACTCTAATACTTGAACACACGTATATATGACAGCCGTGCAATAGTAATAGTGTCAGGTCTACTGATTCTCTGTTTAGATGATATTTCCATGGAGCGTAACTGTAGTCACTTTATTAAACCTGAGAAGCTAAAGTGGAGATAGCAAATTTCTTGAGGGTGGTGAAATGATTCTCTCCCTCTATCCCTATAACTCTCCATATCTCTGACAAAAAATAACCTGATCAGATTTTGATAATAGATTCACAAAACAACTACGTTGTCTGATTGGCTCTCGGTGCAACGGCGGGGTAAAAAACATTCATTGCAGCTACAGGTTTACAGTGTGGAGTTATATATATACATGTATATATACATCCATCATCATTTAATTAGCAACTAGCACTAATAGGTGGGGAAACTAGCCGCATGTTCACAATAACAAGGAGGTTTTATTGTGCCTGTATATACTCGGCGCACACTTATTAACAACTGTCCATTTGCCTGTATGCGGTATACGATATACAATAGCCTACTTCCTGGGGTATAACTATGGGGAAATTACGTCATCTGCTACCCTTAAAGAGATATCTATCCCTAGCTTCAACCTCAAATTCCTTCTTTGGGTAATGGTTCCTTCCTTTCAGAAATTTGCCAGACTAATTCATGAATGTAAATCGGTTTTGGATGTACGTATTGGCATAATGAGACAAAAACATGATCATTAGCATTCGATGGCCCTTTGTGGTATCTGTGTATATTTATAATTGACCTTCTACCGCCTTTCAAACTAGCAAATTAGCCATATCGGCATAAGTTATTGAAATTCATTGAAATAAATAAACATTAAAATAGTTTCAAAATATCAATAATGAATCCAAAATTTTATCAGTTTCTAGTATGTTGTTTTGCTGCTATAGGTTCATTCACGTATGGTTATGATCTTGCAATTATTGCCCAGGTTGAAGCCTCCCAGACATTTACAGCTAGATTCAATCCTTCCTCAAATGAAAAAGGTGCCATCGTTTCTTTATTCACAGGGGGTGCTTTCTTTGGTGCCCTATCAGCTGGTTTGATAAATGATAGAATAGGTAGAAGATTTACGATTATGGCCGCTTGTTTCTTCTTCGTCTTAGGTGGTGGCTTGCAATGTGGTAGTAAAACGTTATCCTATTTGTTTGCCGGTAGATTCATCAGTGGATTCGGTGTTGGTAAGTTATGTATGATCATTCCTTTATATCAGGCAGAGATCGCACATCCTTCTATCAGAGGTACTGTCACATCACTTCAACAATTTTTCTTGGGTATTGGGGCATTGGCTTCGTCATGGATTGGTTATGGTTGTTTTCTTGGATTAGATACCGAAGCCCAATTTCGACTACCTCTTGGGTTACAAATTGTACCAGTTTTTTTCCTTGCTGCATTCATTCTATTTTTCCCTGAATCTCCAAGATGGTTAATTCAAAAAAGTAGATTGGACGAAGCTTTGAAAGTTATTGCCAGTTTACATGCGAAGGGAAATATAGAAGATGCCTTTGTCAGAACGGAATTTGAGCAGATCTTACACGAAGTGGAATTAGAGAAAAGTGTAGCTATTCCTTCTTGGATTGATTTATTAAGAACCAAAGATAGAGCTCGTAGAATTATTATATGTGCTGCATTACAAGCTTCTGCTCAAATGACTGGTGTTTCTGCTATTCAATACTACTCACCCACCATCTTTGCTCAAATGGGATTATCAACAGGAAGAACTTTGTTATATCAATCCATCAATTCAATTATTGCACTTATTGGTGAAGGTATTTGCGTTCTGACAATTGATAGAACCGGTAGAAGACCAATTATTATTGGTTCCAATCTTGGAAGTTGTCTCATGTTTTTGATTGCCACGATTTTAATGGCCAAATTCCCTGCAACTACCAATAACAGATCAGCTCAAATTGGATTTATTGCTACTACATGGATTTATAACTTTATTTTCTCCTGGGGTATTGGTCCTTTAACTTGGGTTGTTCCATCTGAGTCGTTTAACTTAGATATCAGATCTAAAGGTGTTGCAGTTGCAACCATGGTTTCATTTGCTTTCAACACTATGATAGGCCAAGTTACCGACAAAGCTATGGAACAGGTTGGATGGAAATATTATATTTTGTTCGTTGTTTGTTCATTCACCAATGCTGTGTTCTTCTGGGCTTTCTTACCAGAGACTGCAAGAGTTCCATTAGAGTCTATGGATAAATTGTGGGGGGAGGCACCTTATTTCATCCCAAGTTGGAAACAAAAGCCAACTGACTACTTGGCCGAATTGGAAGAGGAAGCAAGAGAAAACGAACTCATGGGAGAAAAAGCTAATACTGAGCACTTGGAAACTCAACATAGTAATATTTCAGCTGAAGCATAATTCTTACGCTGTTGTTAATACTTTTTTTTATTTCATTTATTTCAGCTTTATTTAATTATAACTCTATTTTATTATAACTATATTTTATCATAACTCTATTTTATGTAGCTATTCAATAATTGCTCGACTAATTCAATGGCCTGTTGGTATGCAGATTACCTCGACTCGTATGTAAAAGCCCTATGATGTATATATATAACAAACGCCTTAGTCTCTTCAATTGACTATGTGACCCAAAATATCAAAGTGAAACATATCATCGAATGAACAAATTTCAGGATCACCCAACTCGATTGCAGGTACATTCTCAGAAACATCTTCTTGCAATTGAGTCGAGACCAGATCCAGTTCTTGGAATTCATCCTCAGTCAATGATGTAAAAGTGTATCCAATTGTGATGTGAAATTGATAATTATCTGGTTCATCTACTGGAATACCAAGAATCTTAGAAAGGGATGCCCTAAGATTGATCAATTTCTGTCTTTCTGCTTCGTCGTAGGGCATCAATGGTAACTTCCATGTTGCTTCAAGATTGTGTGCCAGCTTACAAGAACGATCAACGCGCATCTTTATAGGTAACTTGAATTCACTTGGGTCATAGTTTTCCTTTATCTCCTTAATTAACCATTTGTTGCAATCCTCCATCGAGCTATCCCTTGGTAAGTCCAATGGCCATGTATCGGAATCCCGTTTGAACTGGTGAAGGATATCAAACATTGTCACGTGCAAACTTGATGTTGGGAGCATGGTGACCTTTCTAGAGAAGCTGTAACAAGGGGACCTTTTATAACAGTTCAAAATTTGGAGGAAAAGGCCATCTTGGGGCTTTCCATGCTGCGGCAGATGGCAAATCACGGTGCTACCTGCGAATGGATTTGCGTTACCATTTGAATCAAACTTTCTTCCAGACATGTTGACCTCTTGAAACAAGACTCAATCTTGGAAATTGATTTAGTTATCGATCTAGCGTCGACTCTTCTCTACCCAACCAACCATACCTACTACTAAGTAAAATTGAAATTGAGGAGAAGCGGACCTTCCAATCCTTAGATCTCCGGTGCACGGAATTTCTTTCCAATAACGTGTTCTTCCTTTCATTTTTTGACGAATCAAACTTTTCAATCATATTTATAGGCACAAATTTTGATTGATGTTTAGTCCAGATCCCTCAACCATAGGATCCATATACATATATGTATAGTCACATTCAGATATCTTAGGTCAGTGATACTCAATGGGAACTTCCACGAAACTGATCTCTTCAAAAAAATGAATATCTCCATCACGTGACCACCCATCCCTCAGCTTGCTTAGCATCTACTTTTAGGCGCGCTTATGATTGGCTCGTTCGGAAACTGGAGTGGGCGAGGCAAAGTGCTAAACCAGTGAACAGAGATAAGTGTGTCTTTAGATTTACTATTACCTAGTGTGAACTTTTATTTGTGAGGGACGATTACAAAATCATCGGTTTCATCTGTCTAGATATATATTCACGCATACACTTGCTGAATAAAGTCTAAAAGGGACCAAGAAATGGGTGAAGAGTGTCTTGTTTATAAATTGTCTCCCAGTTGCTTTTAGCAAAAACAATATTTCTTTACAGGTATATATATACTTGTTCGTATGTTTTCGCTAAGCGAGCTTAACGAATTTGGTTATTTGAGGTGGGGGACCATTCGGTATATCAACATATATTATTATCTACCACCACCATCAAAAGAAAAGTATTTCGCTGAGTTCTGATTGAAGAAGTAGTTAGAGATACATTAGATGAATTTACCCGGTTGAAGAGGTGGCATAAAATAAATTTGTGCACCAAGAATTTTCCATAAATTAACAAGTAAAGAGGAGTATATCTGTCTCGACCTGGGTACGCAACTCGTTACATTGTATTTGCTTTGACCTATATGAATGGCACTGCATAACTATCTACATTTGAAGTTAATAGGTCACCAACTTTTTTAAATTGAAATAAATCACTCTCTCTTTACAGAATCCTGGTTTGTGACCGAGATAACTTGGTTTACACTCATGTATGTGGGGATGCACCATGTCATAAATCTTTGAATTGAATATTTCCCAAGCTTCTTCATTTATCTTGCAGAGATTCATCCTTCTCCTACTACTGCAGCCTTCAAAAATGAAGGAATCAACATTGCCTGAAAAATATGTATGCATTTTTCGTCTACGACAAAAACTCATTCGACACGTTAAAGTTCAAGACTCCAAATTACTTATGACAAGTGCCACATGGGGGTTGATTGACCTGTTTATAAGTATGTATCTTCGATATTTAAGCATGCATTTCAATTTGATTCATCTACCGGCAACCTTTTGCTGTTTATCTGGCAGCTTCCAGCATAGGTGGTAACAAAGTACCTGTGAGTTGGTCGGGCGCTGATGCTTGACGTCCAATATATGAGTATTAGATCTGGGTTCATCTCACTGTTTCCATAACCCCATAACTTTTGAATTGAAATGGACTCAGTTCTGTGAGGACACACATCAATGGTCTTCAACCAATTTCATGGCATTATCTCAATTTTCTTTTGCTATATTTGATCTTTAACAATTACTTTTGGTCATTATTTCATGGTTCTGATGTCGCATCCACTATTATTCAGGAACTTACGGCCCTTTAAGTGTTCAACGAATTCAAGCGAAATAATTTATTCCATCAAGTGATCTTACATAATAGCAGCCTACGAATGGAAATGTCCTCAGCTTTTGAACAAGTTTAAGTGATAATAGACTGGCCACAGTCAAATAGAAGCTTCCTGTTCTTTCTCTTTGCTGATTTTGATATGTTTATTGCAACTTGTTGATCAGCATTCTTACATATGATTTCTAACCTGTTCGTCAGCTAGGTAGATGTATTTGCGTTACTTGGATGATCGTGTTGGTGATCGGGGAGAATAGCTAGTCTAGTGAAATCATGTTAGCTTCATAGTTTCTTCTCTTAGTTATTGGTAATTGTCATCTATCACAACTCCACAGGAGATTCAAATTTCTTCCGTATTTGCAACTTCTAATGATACTCGTGGGGGGTCGTCACGCAAGAATGCACCGGAATCCCTACAAGGGACATGAAATATCAGCACTAATCAGAAATTAATAAATGAGTCTGTGTTATTTGTTATACCATTACTGCATTTTTTCTTGGAAGATTAAAACATTGTACGAAGTATCAAAACAAGAACGGGAATAGTAATTCCCACAATTAACACTTCGCAAATTCCGACAAAATAGCTGCGGACACTAAAAGGGTGCATGCGGACACTAAAAAGGTGCATGCATATTCCATGTATGCACTATTATTTTTTTGATAAATGCAGCTACCGTTGAAGAATAGAATTATGATGCGCTCTGGAGAGAGACTGGCCAAAAGCGAACATTGATATGAATTGAGGTAAATCATCGCATGTGATGACTGTGAATAGGGCTGGTCAACGTAGCATAGCTATTGTTCTTTGTATATCAAGTAAACTGGAAGTGCTTGGCGCGCTTCTCGGTATTTCTTTTGAATGCATAATATCTTCAAATATTACATGAGAAGAAAGGGCAATTGCCTGATAATCTTTTAAAACGAGGTCTCGGGTTTTCTCAGATGTGTGATCTAATCATGAATACTCAGAAGTCAATAACGTCCTTTTGGTTAAAAGAATTGGGGAGATAAAGTTAAATTTAAACTCGAAATGAAACTTCTAGTTTTTAAGTATAATCGCAATACTGCCAAGATATCATATAGTTATTAGCTATCAAAACGAAAACTCAGACTATCCTCTATCGCAGCACATAATTCGCTGAAATTACATCGTATCCAGGGATTTGGAACTCCAGCGAAGACACAGAAAGACTAGATGTATACATTTAGCTGATACTGTATAAGATAATAAAACTATATGTCGCATTACAAGCGTGGCGTGCAGATATTTCGCATTACAAAGAGCTTGTCTGATATGCTAATGACGTTAAAGCGCCTGGACCGGGCACAAAGTTTTGTAGTCCTGTTAAGTCCTCGGATCTGTTTCTATTCTTTGAATTTAGGTCACTGATATTCTTTCTCACCCGTCAGTATATATTCATCAATAGATTATTACCAGTTTTATGGCTATACAACTACCCATGCAACCCTCTACATACTTTGAGTTCATGGCGTGAAGTGCATTAAATTGAAAGAGAAATTCACCATTGGCATTGCGCCACTTTTTGAGGCGGATGCAGAGAAAACTTTTTAGTTGCAGATGTGATGTTGTGAGTTTTAAGCTTCTGTTTAGTGTATCTGGTGTGCGTACCCAGTGATGCTGTGTTCTCAAACGGGACTAAAATATTTCCCATACTGAGATTGTCTGAGCATTATGTAAGCATTATCATGCCCAATTCGACACAATTTGTGAAACTGTGAAACGGGATCCACCCTTATTGATGCACCGGACTTACAAGAGACGCCTTATGTGGGTTAAGCCAAGAGTCTCTAAGCACAGCATATCTAGTGTAACATCACCATTGCTAGTTAATCTATGTGGCACAGACAAACTTTATTCCTATTTGCTCACCTAGTTTCACTAATGTGAATGCTGTGGGCGTATATATACGCCTAATTTCTTAAAAATTCCACTTTCCATACCAGAAATGAAAGCTTCTCTACAGAATAAAACCTCATATGCTTCGAAGAGGGTTGCTACACATGTAGCCAATCTAATTATCCAGCTTATGGTAGCCGAGCGATATTCCGCCTCGCGTTTCAATTCATTACTCCTATTTTCATGAAGTCCGTATTTATATATTACAAATAAGAAATCCAGCCAAACCTCATATTGCTTTCTTCACTCACAGACTTTAACTTGTCAATTATCACTATTCGTTATAACAAAATGAAAATCGATATATGCCGTATAGTACTATACCTCTTTGCCTTTGTTGAATTAACAATAGGGTTAACTATATCAACTGACACCACAGCAACCGGTACACCTACCCAAAGAACGACCGGAGTTGGTTGTAGTTTTGCAGCTGAGTGGACAGCTGAACCGGGTTTCAATATCAATGCTTATAGTTATAAATTGGACGATGCTTATCACATGTCACAGACTACATTTATGGCGTACGGATATACCTCAAACAGCTTATATGCCTCCGCTACAGGAATAGAAGTTCCTTCATTACTTTATACTGAAACTCAAACGGGCGGTACTACTTATTACACTACTGTGTCTGATGGTGGAGTGTATTCATCAGTCTGGAGTAGTACTCTAGGTATGAACTTCTGGGTCACAAACACTGTTTTAGAGCTCACTGGATATTTCCTTGCTCCTCAATCGGGTATCTATGAGTTTCTTCTTGAAGAAGTAGATGATGGTGTTATGCTTTTCTTTGGTTCGGGTGCATTTGATTGTTGTACAGGCGAGATAGACTCATCTATTGCAGCAACTGATTATCTCATGTATATCACTCTGGCTTTCGAACTGGATGCATACAGTACTCCAAAGAATACTGCTTATATCTACTTGGAGGCAGGCTCATTTTATCCAATCAGACTAATATTCGTCAACATTTTAACGAATGCTAGGCTTAAGTTTGAAATGGTACTTCCAGATGGAACAATTATCGACGATTTTACAGGTTATGTCTTCCAAATGTCAGATGATGATTCACAGTACGCCTGCGCTACATCAACCGCCACCCTTCCACACACCACTACCACTGTTACAAACACTGTTGTCACTACTTATACTACTTATACTACTTATACTGTAAGTGGAACAACATATACCAATGACGTAGTTGTAGAGGAAACCACCTCAGGTGTGACGATCACCACAACCATTCCATGGACTGGCACATTCACTTCCACTTACACCACTGAATCTGTCGTCACCTCCAGCGGAACTACTTTCTCAGAAGAGGTCGTTGTCATCGAAACTCCAACTTCAGGTGTCACGATCACCACAACTATTCCATGGACTGGCACCTTCACTTCCACTTACACCACTGAATCTGTCGTCACCTCCAGCGGAACTACTTTCTCAGAAGAAGTCGTTGTCATCGAAACTCCATCCTCTAGCTTGACCACCACCACTTATACCGTTCCATGGACTGGATCCTTCACTTCCACTTACACCACTTACACCACTGTTGTTACCACTGATGGATCCACCATATCTGAGGAAGTCATCGGAGTTGAAACTCCAACTTCAGGTGTCACGATCACCACAACTATTCCATGGACCGGTACCTTCACTTCCACTTACACCACTGAATCTGTCGTCACCTCCAGCGGAACTACTTTCTCAGAAGAGGTCGTTGTCATCGAAACTCCATCCTCTGGCTTGACCACCACCACATATACCGTTCCATGGACTGGATCCTTCACTTCCACTTACACCACTGAATCTGTCGTCACCTCCAGCGGAACTACTTTCTCAGAAGAGGTCGTTGTCATCGAAACTCCAACTTCAGGTGTCACCATTACCACAACTATTCCATGGACTGGCACCTTCACTTCCACTTACACCACTGAATCTGTCGTCACCTCCAGCGGAACTACTTTCTCAGAAGAAGTCGTTGTCATCGAGACTCCATCCTCTGGCTTGACCACCACCACATATACCGTTCCATGGACTGGATCCTTCACTTCCACTTACACCACTTACACCACTGTTATTACCACTGATGGATCTACCATATCTGAGGAAGTCATCGGTGTCGAGACTCCAACCTCGGGTGTCACCATTACCACAACTGTTCCATGGACTGGCACCTTCACTTCCACTTACACCACTGAATCTGTCGTCACCTCCAGCGGAACTACTTTCTCAGAAGAAGTCGTTGTCATCGAGACTCCATCCTCTGGCTTGACCACCACCACATATACCGTTCCATGGACTGGCTCCTTCACTTCCACTTACACCACTTACACCACTGTTATTACCACTGATGGATCTACCATATCTGAGGAAGTCATCGGTGTTGAAACCCCAACTTCAGGTGTCACGATCACCACCACCGTTCAATGTACTGGCTCCTTCACTTCCACTTACACCACGTACACCACTCTTATCACCATTGATGGATCCACCATCTCTCAGGAAGTCGTCGGAGTTGAAACCCCATCTTCGGGCGTCAAGGCCACCACCACCGTTCCATGGACAGGCACCTACACCACTGAATCTGTCGTCACCTCCAGCGGAACTGCTTTCTCAGAAGAAGTCGTTGTTACTGAGACTGCAATTACAGAAGTACAGCCATCTGGTAACACTGTAACTGAGACGGTTATGGTAAGTGATGGAACCTCTCAGAAGGCTATCACCACAGAATACGTTGCCACTTCTGGAGTAACTCCAACTATCACTTTGACGTATGTTGTGACTACGGGTGGATTGGAGACAACCGTTACTACAGTTTACTGCCCTTCAGCTTCCTCTTCTACGTTGTCAGATGTAAGCGTTCCTTCTGTGACAGGCTCAAGTAGTACAACTGGCACTTATGGTACTTCTTCTGGAGTTGTTGCTTATGAGGGAGCCGCAGCAAAGAGATCAGTTAAGAGAAGACTTACAGGAATGTCTGTTGGACTTGCAATGCTTTGCTTCATCTAATATGTTCTGAAGGAATTTTCTCCTTGTGAACGCCACACTTTCTTGCTGTGCGATTTTTTTTTTCTTCGTTTTTTTTTTCGCAGAAGACTGACAGGACCTTCTGTTGGACTTGCGATGGTTTGCTTCATGTAACATGTTCCGATGGAAATTTCTCCTTGTGGACTCCACATTTTCTTGCTATGTGACTTTTTTTTGTCTTCGTTTTTTTTCCGCGTAGCCCATTTCAAGAGAATTCTTCGATTTCGAAGTTTTTCTCTCATTTTCAATATTTCCGATACCGTATTGCTACTCGCTTAAGTATTTCTATGTATTTTTGATATGTATAATAATAAAGCCTTTTTAAAATCGCATGCAAAACTTTACGTATTTTCGCTGGCGTCAGGAGTAACAGAATCCTGATATCGCTTATTGTTTTCCAAGTGAGGAGAGGCTCTTACTGTTATGAAACAATATTGGGTAAAAATTTTGATTGATTTATACTAATAAGTTATCAAAGATGATTCACAATGTGATTCAAGAAGTGGTTATTATATGGACGCACAAAAGATATGTAATATAGGGTTTATGGTCAGCTCAGAAACTCAACAGAAGAATCGTGAAGATCTTCGGAAGGGATCGAGATAACGCCCTTGAGGCGTCAAGATAATCAAGAAGACTATATTTTGAAGTTGAGCAGATATGATCGAAAAAAGAAATAAACAAATAAGAGGTGCAGATTGAAATATATTTCGGTGAATATTTGATCTATTTTTTTGATCTATTTGGTTCATTGTAATTGGAAGATGCTGATTGAGGGTGGTGGTAAGATTTCAAGTTTTGGAGCAAAAAATATCGGTGAGTTGCGACACGATTGACGAAGTGAAGCCTGGCAAGTACAGGACATACCTTAGGATTAAGATCAAAGTGTCATCTTGAAACTGTTATGCACGGATGTTTGGTTTAATAGATGATGGTGGTAGATAATGCACAATTTTAAATTTTTTTTTTGAATGAAATAAAAGGGTTGGTTGATTCGATAGATGGTCTAATGCGTATCTTGAAGACTCGGAGTAGTGCACTCGATGATTGCCCAGGTCCCTTCGCGGCTAGAAAAAAGACTCAATAGTGATAATCGTCGGATTATGGGTTTATTAAATTAAAGAAAATATGTAGTAGCAGCATAGTGTATATATATATAATGAAGGGTGATGTTGAAGAAGATGGATGAACATTGCAGAACTGTCGGGCTGAAGAGTGGATAAAGTATAATTGACTCGAATGTTGAGAACCAAAAGGGATATAGAACTAGGAAGGATTTGATTGTCAAAGTGGACAATGTTGATATGGAGATAAGGGTATTTGAGAGACTGAGAAACTGACCGGGATGGTAAGTAAGTAAGGAGGGATAACTAATGGAAGATGATAGGTAATAAGCTATGCACGAAGCTAAGAAATTTTAAATTCATGTCTGAGTTAGTAGGGTAGCGTGTATATTCTTGATAAATATGATAAAGAGAGAAATATTACTGATAGAGAATTGGCGAAAGGAGAGTTGAGCCAGGCCATAAAAAGACATTTTGATGAAGAAGGATCGGGGTCTCTCAATTAACAAAGGTGGCGTAATTACTACATGAGATATTTTGCAACAGAATGAACGATGTTCTATCCACCGCGATTCTAAAACTATTCCCTTTTTCTGTAATTTCCGTAAAAAACTATCCACTCTAACATTCCCGCATAGTTAAGAAAAAAAAACTATCCACTTTTCAAAGCTAGGCAATTTTCAGAGAATGGATAGTCATTCTCTAAGTCATTCTAGCTATACACTAGCCAGAAAACGGATAGCTATTCTTTAATACTTTGTAACTATCCACAAGCGGGAAAATGGATCGTTCTTCTCCATGATTTCCTAACTATCCACCGCGATTGCTTTGGAAATATCGGCTTTGATTATAGTAAATAGATGATGGATAGTATAGCTTTTTTAATGATCAACTCCTGTATACAAGACGGTTTGATTACGTTAAATACATTTGCGGGTGAACCCTTGGAGGAATTGAGAGTGGTGACTGGTGGTTGGAGTTTATCCGATTACGACAAGTGGAGGAGGAGGATGAAGACTTCCAAACTAATTTGTTTCGAGTATTAATAGACTAGAGGAGAGTGTAACTAGATGGACAAGTGAAGCAAATCTGGCAGTCTGTATGGTATGGCCAGTGTAGACGAGTGTAGACGAGTGTAGACGAGTGTAGACGAGTGGAGTATATGTGGGAGGTATGATGTTAACACTAAGTAACACCTTGTTGGGGTTGGGCGAAGATCCCCAAAATCAATTGTTTCAGGGACCGATTGATTCTTAGATTTGCCGAATTACTAAAAGTGTATTGCGAATGTTGCTTTGAAGAAGTAGGCATTATATAGGCAGAGATGTGCTTCAAAAGAATTGGTTATTCTATAGATATATCTATATAGCTAATGAAATAAGCGTGAAATAATATTGATCAAAACTTTATGTTTTTTTTTTTGTGTTTTATTTTTCAATCGTATTTTTTGATTCCATTTAATGCTCACTACATATGTTTATATAAAATTATTTAAGTTTATATTGAGATAAAGGATAGTTGCAATATTTACTGAGGTGTAAACAACGTCCCCATCCCCAGATGTGGTGATAAATGGGAAAATATTGTAGGTTGGGCTCGAAGGTAAGTTTATGTTAATGTATTATTTGTTAAATTGTTGATGGTGATTGAATTGTGTGGGAAAGTCCGTGGACTAAAAACCCATTTGAATTATTGTAATATCTTTATCATGTTGCGGTGGGGATATCCCTCATGAGAAATCCCAGGCGTGAATTGAATCGTCCTTGTGCTTCAAGGATAATTTTTTTGGTTGTTATAGGGAGGGCCTTCTTGTCGTCCTTTGCTTCTCTATATTTACTATATCTGTCCCTATGGAAGAAAATGAGGAAGCCTGCGAAGTAATTTATATGATAGAGCTCGTAATTTGATAGATTGCTATTGAAGAGTAAATATTCTCTAGAATATTTGTCTTCGTCATATTGGGTGATGGTGTTCCATATTAGCTTGACCTTGGGACAATTAAAATAAAGGTGTGTCATACCATTAGTGGCAGAGTTTTCTCTGATGGAACATATGAGGCAGGAACCACACATACTGTAATTGTAGAGTCCGACATGTAAGTAGTATAAACTGTCCGAATATTGTGGGATGGTGTTTCGTTTGGTAGCCAGCCAATTGAAGTATTGGGTTACAGTAGCGTCAGTGTAAGAGTACTTTTTTTGCCAGTAGGCGGCATTGAGAGGCAATGTATTATATTTCGTATGATATTTTTTGGAGGTGTGATGGAAGGTCGCCAAATCCATAACTTTAGGAAAGGGTTCTTTAATAGTGTAATCAATGGACTCGTAAGGTTTGAAAGTTTCAGTATCCTGAGTGATCCATTGCACGTAGGTGATTCCTGTTAAATAGGATAGCAGATTTAGAGTTAATATTAGTTAAAAGTTGATGTGTTAAAAAATAGTACTCTCGTAATCATAAATCTGCAAAAAACTATCAAATATTATTTTTTCAATGTTGTTTATATATAAGTGAATAATCGTGATGATTTATGGTGTTGTTATATTGACACCGAATCAACATAGATCTCCATAGTCGCTTAGCTCTCCATATCGCTTAGATATATGGAGGAGTAAATAGATAGATAGACTCTTCATTTTGTATTATTTCAAGTATATGGACAGCATAAAGCAGGCACATATTATGCTCCAGATAATTAAGTGTTACAATGAATACAAGTAATTACAGCTATATCCTAAAGCGAAGAAGGAATGCTTTGTTAGTCCAGTTCGTTTACTTACTGCGAAGTTATGAAGGCTAAGTCAAGAGCACTTACCTCCGGTAATCAAATAGCCAGTCGTCTAATTACTATCTTCTTCTGGCTATATATTCAAGGCATCGAATGAATCAATTAGTCAGTAATTACCACTGATAACTAACTAGCTAGTTGTCTGATCGGCACCCACTTCTGGCCTTATATTCAGGGCAGCTAATGGATCTATCAGTCAGTAATTACCACTGATAATAATTAGCCATAATTGTCCGATACTTCTAGCTATATGTTCAAGGTACCAATGGGATCAATTAGTCAGTAATTATCGCCGAGTCAGCAGGAACAAGGTGATATGAAGGTGCCTTTGGTGAGCTTACCATGTAAGGGCTATTCCTGTAGTCGAAGCATTCTTTTGTAGGATCATCTTCAGCACGGAAAAGCACACCTACTTTCCTCTCAACAAGGTTCAAATTGACATGGACTAATTGAGCATTTGGTGAAGCATTAATGAAGCGGGCTGATGCAGACAGTTGGTAGAGGGCATGTCGAACAAAGAGAAAATGGACTGTTGACTGAATGAGTCATATTTGGATTGGTAGAGGAATGGAGTTAGTAACCAACCGAGTTAACAGGCTGGCGAAGAAGAATGAATTCAGAGAGACCATCAAAGTCGGTTAGGTCAATAAGTGTTTGATACAGACCATCAGAAGGATAAAACTGCAATTCAACACTAGAGTATATCAAAGTGATATAATATTAGTTATAATCAGGGAAGAAAAAGTGGTGGGAAAGTGGAAAGGAGAAGACGCGTTGGTTTATTTGTTTACATATTTTGAAATCGATTTTATTCAGCCAGAAAAATTGAGTCGCGTTCTGAAAATAATAAGATTTGTTTACAATTATTGGTAGTTGGTTATATATATCTCTTTCTTCTTTTATTAAATCGTACAGTTTACTTATACACTACAGAACAGCGGTATACCGTAGACGTAGTGACTCAGTAGCTGCATAGCCAGATACTATGGTATGCATCATCCATATTCCCATCTTTTTATAGCATTCACACTAACAAATTTATGTTTACAGGATTATCATGAGGTTCTCTAGGAGCAAGTAGATGGTGTCTAAACTGAATAAGAATGTCTTAATCTCATATATCATAAAACGCTCTTTAATTGCGTGAGTCAGTATTGTACTTCCGTCGACTGCACAGCGGATGATGAGTCACGGATGAGATGCGTGTGGTGTGTGGTGTGTGGGTGTGTGTGTGTGGTGTGTGGTGGTGTGTGGTGTGTGTGGTGTGTGGTGTGTGTGTGGTGTGTGGTGTGGGTGTGGTGTGGTGTGGTGTGTGGTGTGGTGTGGTGTGGTGTGTGGTGTGTGGTGTGGTGTGT